>CM022880.1:21430373-21486678 GCA_012654025.1 Pachypsylla venusta | reverse complement strand
CTAAAGAGCAAAGTCCGCAGCCGAAGGCTGCAAAATCTTTTTAAAATAATACTATCACTAAAGAGCAAAGTCCACATCCGAAGGCTTCAAAATCTTTCAAAATAATATTGTCGCTAAAGAGCAAAGTCCGCAGACGAAGGCTGCAAAATCGTTCAAAATAATGGTCAACATCAACAGAAAATAGAAATATAACAATAATGTCACTAGAAGACTTAAAACTTTAGAAGAACAGCATCTGATGGAATGATTAAGGAAGAGAAAGTCTAGTACGGTTTTCAGTACCATTTTTTTTTTTTTTTTTTTGCTTAACGCCTCTTTAACATCTATTGGTCATTCGACACGGGGGTTTTACCCTTCATTCGCTGGAAACTTGCAAACCACATACCTACCAACATTGACCTCATCCAGCCTGGGTTGGGAACGAAAAATTGCCAGAATCACGAGAGTGCGAACCCACATGGAACAATCGCGCTGGACGTTGCTTAACTTCAGTGATCAAATGGGAACTGGTGTATTTAAGATTCAATAGACGCTGGCTGTAGACCTCACTTTACTTAGTTTGGTTAATAAAAAGTCAATAATTTAAATAATTATAATAAAAATGTTCTCTATTGAATTATTTGATATAAACATGTAGAAATAAAAACTCTAAACTAAAAATCAAAATAATATTCACAGATCAAAATGTTATAACCAGTGGGCTCCGCCTTCTCAGAATGGCGTCTTCGAGAAATGACCGTCCTCTGTGGTAGTAAAAATTCAATTGGTTGCCACTATGATTTTTCCTCACCAAAAATTAGTCATAACCTGGATAGAAACCGGAAAACATATGATTCTCATTTACCATGGGGTAGCCAGCCTATGTTTTTTTGTGGTGTTTCATTACCCCCAAAAACCATAGGGGGTTAAATTTTTTGATGTCGTCTAACACAACTTGCACATTTTACACAGTGTGTTTGAAAAGTACAGCAACAGCGCTCTAACTTTTGATAGATTAGACCTGGAAAGCTGAAATAAGGGGTATAGTATTTTTATAAAATACATTTCAGAGGCGGACTCAGAGACGACCCCAGAGGGGTAAACTTAAAAAAAAATAATGAGACCACCCATTAGCCCATTTAATTCATCTTTGATTAATAAGTATTTTACAGTAAACTAGAAATCTCTCACTGTTTGAGTGTCTCTTATAGACGCTCAGACTTAAAATGGCGGTCTCTTAAAGTTTTGAATTTTCAATATGGTTTATCTCTAGAATGTTAAGTCGTAGAGTTGTGTTGTTTTTGTAATCTTTTTCTATTATCAATAGCTTTCAAACATTTTATTCCTTGAAGTGGTTCCCAAAATTTCGTTACAACTTACAAGACCCCTTTGACCACGGCCCTGATTTTACCAAGTAACCTTTGTGAGGGTACCTAAAAAGCAAAGTGCATGAGACTCCTCCCGGTGACATTTAACCAAGAAACCATTTGCAACCAAGAATTCAATATTTTAAAAGACCGACATTTTGTTTTGGTAAGACATAGAGATTTCTAGTTTACTGTAAAATACCTCTTAAACAAAGGTTAATTTAATGATCTAATAAAAAATGGGTGATCTCATTTGATTTTTTTAAGTTGACCCTCCTGGGGTCATCCCTGAGTTCGCCTCATAGAACTACACCCCAGGTTTCAGCTTTCTAGGTCTAATCTATCTAAAGTTAGAGCGCTGTACCTGGACTTTTCGAGCACACTATATAGCGTGTCCCTAAACTAAAACCCATAGGGATGATTCCCCATCAAATTAACCCAACTGGCTAGTTTGACTTAAATAGTTGAAAGTTAAGGGCGGTCCAATTGAAACAGTAATAAAAAATAAAAAAAGAATAATGACATTTCTATAAAACTAAAATAAAAATTTCAATGAATGGCTTTTGAATTTTGTACATTATTTTATTGTCTAATTTCGAATCGTTTTTTGGACATATCTGTAGAGTCAAGAAGGTATAGGCAACTCAGACTAGTCCGAGTGCATCCCGATAAAACCACCGATACGCGGTGTCCCCGGGCATCTCCCATGCTGTCAGGATTGAGAATTACCGTTTGATATTTTATTCCACACCAAATAAAATTCTCAGAATTAATTTTAATAAATAAGATACAAACAAAGGAGAACACGCGCGCCGTGGCTAGGCTCGGCTCAGATCCACACTATGATCTCATATGGGAGAGTTGTATGGTATTGTACGACTAGAGTCAGTCCTCTAGTAATGAAGCCAGATCAATGAAGTTAAGTAACTTTGGACGTGTTTAGAACTGAATTAAGAGAATGCTTGCACACATAGTCACATAGTCTTGTGAGCACTGTCGTGAATGCCAAAGATGCTCCAAATCAAAGCATATTTTACAAATAAAATTCACTGGGTTAAGATTAACACCATTCAGCTGAAATGGTGGATACACCTGTTCTCCACTGAAGTTAAGCAAAGTTGAGCTTGGTGGGTACTCGGATGGCTGCCCCCCCCCGGGGACACTACGTATCGTTGTTTTTTTTAATGTGGATTCAGCCTTGTTATGAAAACTGAGTAGCAGTTGTTGATTATAACAAAACCACACCCGAGTCTATACCTTAGTTAACCCACCTCCTTGTAAAAAAAGGTGCTTTCCTACAGCTGGTCAAATTTCAAAATGAAAACATCAGCTGTAGATTTGGCATAAGCAGTTAATAATGAAATCGCAATATTTACAGAAAAATGACATTAACTGATTATTAACAATTAGGCTTGCCGTATCAAAAAAAGAATATCGATATTGTTTATATCGAAAGCTTAACATCGATAAGCGAAATTATCGGACGGTCGAATATCGATATAAAATATCGCTTATATCGAAACCTTCATATCGATATTATCGAGTTAAACAGCGACAGCATTAGCAGCAAAGCAGCGTAATTTCTGACGTAGGTACTTCAATATTTTTTTGTTTCGATATCGACATTTTTTTCGATATTCTCGAAGTCTTAATATCGATTTAAACATCGAAACCCGAATACCGATATTCTATATTATCCACGTAATATCGAAATCCCTATTAAAGAACCGTAGAATTAACCATTACACCATGTTCTGAGAACATTGTTCATATTTGAACGGTACACTTCACGGTCACGCATCCGAGCTCTCTGGTCTATCAAAATCCTAAAATAAATAAAAACACGTCTAAATTATATTCGTAACTATCAATAATGGTCCTACACTTTGTAATATTATATGAATCATTTAATTTTTGATTATTTTTATTAACAACAGATTTGAAATACGAGTAAAGCAAATATTATGAAATATGTTCAGAGACAAAGAAATGGGTCAGTCACAAACAGAAATCTAATATAAGTAAAAAGATTTCTAGAAAAATTAAACGTTTTACATTTTCCGAAAGCATCCCGGAGTGCAATTTCTTGCAAATCCAATTATAATTTAGATTTTTTTCTCTTTTTCCAGTACGATTTCTGATAGAAAATTAATTTAGTTTTTCTTCACTTGTGTATTTTCGATAATTGAGGACTTGCTTGTCCACAGACGCCTCAATTTTTTTTTACTTTCACTTCCTATAGGACATTTTTTTTTAAAGGTAAGATTAATGAAATAGTTTTCAAAAACGATCAAACAATGACAAATGTGTTCGTCATGCGTTTAAACCCTAATCAGACTATTTAGACAAATTTTGGTCACTTTTGTGTTTGATATCAAAGCAATCAAATAGCGAATTTAATCAAATATATTTGCCGATTACACTGTTTGGTACTGTTAGAAAAATGTCCAAAATTTGTAATCATGACAAATAGTGTGATACCACCTTTAGTAACCTCCGTGTGAAAAAAACTTCAAGATTAGTTGTATGATGACAAAAAAAAATTTTAGCATCAAACAACAACTACAATCGGACACGATGGTTCCACAAAGGATTGATTGAAAAAAAATCGGAGTAGAAACAATTTGAAAAATTCTTCAAATTAGACAGCAAAACTTGGATGCAATTGACCCATTCCTTAAAAAACAGTTCAATTAACAACCTTGAAAATACTGAAAAAAGTCACAACTCTTTTTATGTCCAAAGTACAAGCTGATTGTGATGGAAAGTGCCGGTGGAGGAAGTGGTTACTGACGAAACATTTTAGGAAAAGATCCTGAGCCAAAAACATCGACACATTTGGCACCATTCTTTTTTCTTCTCTGTAATGAATGTTAAGTCCCCTGTGGATAGGAGGACTTCAAAATAATACTTCCAAGGCACCCAAGTCTAGCCGGTCGTAAAAGGCGACTAAGGGCAGGGTCAGAAAAGATATTTTTTTTTTCCATTACCCATGCAGAAAGCGAGGAGAAGCTACTGCATTATGCGTAAGTATTCTCAAGTATCAACAACTCATGGCAAGTTGTTGCAAATCAGCCCCACGACTGTTAACCGATGATTATGATATAATGACGGTTGCCCGCTAAGCGATATGCGTCTGCAAGTAAGATAACGCGATCTTCAAAGATGGCACCGTTCTTAAAATTTAGGGATTGGCTAAGTTAATGCAACCTCACTAAGAAAGTGTGTTTGATGCACAATCACTTGGAGACAAAAAATAATTATGTTCAAACGAGTCATATTTTGATTAATAAAACTTTGTCTGAAGGCAACCCTCTGGGAATCGCGGATAAGTTTTTTTTATGCGGAATTACTGTGAGAGCAAACATTTTTTTTTTTAGTCGAAAGATTTGGCGACTATCTTTGAAAATTGAATGATCTTGCTGACAGACGCACATTTCCTGTTTCACATAAACCGTGCTATCCACTATAGTGACTATGTGGTCAAAAGATTGATGTTTTTGGCACGGGATGTGGTCTATTTGTATACTTTTTATAACACAGATTTAAAAAAAAAATGACAGATAAAGTAAAGATACAGAGTTCAAAACAATTTATATATTTTTTTTTTTTTCATTTTTACAGATCTGGTGGTAACAAATAATCTCCACTTTCACTGATAAGTTTATATTAACTTTTAAAATAAACTAAAACGAAACCTTACCAAAAACACTATTTATAAAGAAAGTAGTTTCGAATCATTCATCATCAGTCTAGTTGAGTCGAAGAATGCAATTGTCAACTTCTATCCTTCGACTCGACTAGACTGATGATAAATAGAAAGATTCGAAACTAGTTTCTTCATAAATACTTATAAATAATGTATATGGTAAATGTTTCTTACCCTTCAAAAGCCTACTTTAAAAGGATCAAAGCTGCGGTTACAATAGTAGCCATTAGATAACGAAAAAAACAATACAAAATTCAGTAAAGAACAGTACAGAAAAAGTATCGACGTACGTAGAAGAAGGTGAAAGTGAGAGTTATTTGGTATCACCGGACTCAAAATTTCATTAAAATCTGTTTCAAGGGTACAAAATTCGAGAAATATTTAAAAAAACGAAGAGAAAAAGTCACACTTAAAAATAAATTAAAAATATGTGCGATTTTCGTTTATTTATAAATAATAACTAAATAAATACAAATTAAAAATCAGTCTAAATAAAAAATTAAATTAAAGAGATAATAATAATATTAATTTAAATCATAGCTGAAAATTAATCCAAGAAAAAATATGATCTACTGAAATGAATACGTTTAAAGTTTGAAAATTTAAAGTGTTGCAGATTTTCTTTCACGGTTGTGATTATATTTTAGAAAATACTCCATTTTTCAGCTATTTCGATTCTTTTAATTTTCAGAGTACTGTAAGGGTGAGAACGAAACGTGCTGAGTCTACGCCGCTTCAATGTCTGTCATGGGCACTAACTCAGAAACGATAAGGAGTAGCCCCTTAAAAATATGTGAAATTATTTTTTCAAGAAATATGCATTTTCGGTTGGCGATTTTAGATTTTCCATTACCTGTGGTAAATGACCAGAAAAGATAAAATAAAAGAGCTATGACAGACAGACATAGGAGGCTTGGCAATATAGTTCCGTTATAACCCTTTGAGAACGGAACTCTAAAAAGAAAAAAAAAATCTTGCGTTAATTTCTTTTTAAAATTTATATTATTTACACAATTTATGGAGAATAATTAATTATAAGCTTAATAAATTTTTTTTTTAATTAATTACATTTGTTTTAAATTTAATTAAAAACTAATAAAACCAATCAAATTTATAATATTTTATATAACGTATTTACAATTAAATGGAAAATATTTTATTAGACAATAATGTAGATAGGGATGGAAAAAAGGGAAGAAACGATTCTCATGGGTTAAGCCAGAAATGGACAAGGATTTGAGTACAATTCCAATAAGAACGTACGAAAATGTATATGAAAAATTGGCCAAAAATCGTTTGGCTTTGAAATGTTTTCTATGGCCCAAACCTGTTTTTGGTTGGAGGTGGTCCAAACCAATAAATATTTGCCCCAGTGTAAAAATTTAACCAGAAGAACGCAAATCAAACACAGTTTGACATTCTTTACTATTGGTCATTTTTCTGAGGTTAGACCCCATATTTGGGATCCAACCCAATCATTGGTATATCTTAGCGTTTCGTCTAAAAAATGTGGACAAACTCTTTTTTTCGTTATGGAATACTAGCAATTTTCTCTCGCTTCGTCAGATATCTTTAACTAATAAACTTAGAAATATCGGCCAATTAAGTCCGTCTTACTTTGAGTAGATTAATGTTGTTCTATTAAATTCTGACATAAAATGGAGAAATCAGTGGTAACTTAAAAACGGTTTCGTTTTTTAAGTTGTTGAACTTTGTCACAGAAATGTCTGTTTCTTTCTTTCTATCAAGTGTACTGAGGGGAACTAATTTGAGACATTATGTATCAAAAACTGTGGAAAAGCCCCCCACTTGACAAACTTGAATCGTTTCTTTCTTTTTTTCCCATAAAATAAATTAAACAATTAATTTTCTACAAATTTCGCAATTCTACTCTCAACAATGTCTATTCTATATGGCAATAGCCTTTTCAAAATGGCACACAACATGTGATATAAAATAATAATATTTATGTACACAAAAAAAATGGAATAAATTTTAAGGGAGCTTTATTTCTGGAGCAGTTGTAGGAGGCACCTTTTATACAACTACAAAGCTGGCCAAAGCATTAGCACCGGCCTTCCACCTTTTATCTGCATCAATAACAGCTACTTAGTAAAATTGTACGCAAGAAGTTAATTTTAACCCAAAACGGAAAAGGATATGTAAGATGGTGTGATCTTACATTTGGCCTTGGACGTTACTTAAATTTATTTATTATTATTTGGCTTAAAGTCTCTTTAATATCTATTGGTTATTCGAGACGGGGGTTTTACCCTCCATTCGCTGGAAACTTGCAAAGCAGCTACTCACATTGATCTCACCCCGCCTGGGTTAGACCGAAAAAATGGACAGCATCACGAGGGCGCGAACCCACGTGGACACCCACATGGTATAACCTCGCTGGACGTTGCTTTAATTCAGTGATCTAACGGTAACTGGTTTGTTCAACGTGCCATGGCCGTTGGCTGACTTTAATTTAGTGATTTAAATAGAACTGGTGTATTTAACGTGGTAAGGTAGTTGGTTAGTTTATATGTTACTTAGCTATAAGCAAATTTTACGACCTTGCCACGCTAAATATATCAGTTCTCTTCGGATCGCTAAAGGTAGGTGACGTTGGGCGTGGTTGGAACTTGAATACACCATGTATCGCTGGCTATTTTTGAGGTGTACTTAACCTCATAAAGAATGTAGCCACCGAGGGGAGCAAACCAGCTTCATTACGAGACTGTCCTAAGCCCGTGTAAATACATAAAGTTTGGTGTTAGGAAGGGCATCCAGCCTTAAAAAAAACTCTGCTTCAAACCAGTGATGAGCTATCATCAGTAAAGCTAGTTTCTAGCGTTACAGTTAAAGAAAGTAGGTACCGAACATAAGGCTGCATGGTAGAATTAAGGAAAGCAAAGCCAACCCCAAATAGAATTGGGAAAGGGTGAAGTTAAAGACTTAACCTAATAAAGCCCCACTTAATTAAGCGAACCTAGCGTGAAACTCTAAGAGTACACCTTTATCAAACCTCGTAGAGTTGTATGTAAAAAAAATCGCATGAAATCTTCGAGTAACCATTTGGAACAATTGTTTATATATTGGTGGAACTGACCCTTAAAATAGTTTACGGTGCTTTTCATTTTGCAATAATTATGAAAAAATCAAAATAAAAAATGAGCAAAATTAATTTATAAAGGGAAATTAATTAATTATAAACAAGTCAATTAAATTGAGAAAATTAACAAAAAGTAAAATCAAAATAATTTAATAAGAAGAGAGAAAATATATCACAAATTTAAAATAAATAATTAAAAATATTATTGTATCCGAGCTTGTAGGCTTGGTTGTTGCCGTTGTAGCGGTGTTTCTCTTGAAATCAACTTTTCCCCCATTTTTAGACTCAGGTTTGAGAAAATGGTAGAAATATGTTTTAATATGCGTTCCAGGTCGTCCTGGTGCGTAGAACCGGCAAACATGAGGACGTGTATGCTTGGAGATAATACTTGATGGTCCTACAATGGCGCAATTCCCGGATTCGGGGGGTTTATTATAAATATAAAAAAATTCTGAATCCCGTATTGGAAGCCATATTACCTATATCCAAGCAGCACATATTTTTTGCAGCCTGAAAAAAATTGGTTATAAGAGCTCACAACTGTGACAATCTTGCCACCTTAAATAGAGCTATAAAAAAAAAAATAATATTTTATCTACTAAGCCAACAAGGGATTTCCTGTCAAATAGGGGATTCGAGAAAGTTGTGAATCCCGAACCAAAATAGACTGGGATTTGTTATTTTGAACATTAAATAAATGCTGCCTTTGAAATCAACTCGATTTTTTCATACCTTCCCAAAATTTGATGTTTTACGTTTCAAGGTAACGTAGAATCTCAAAATATATTCGACCAAGGCATATTTGTAAGCAATTCGACCAGAATTCGACATCGTATGGCTTACGACGTCTATATTATCAACGACGTCCGTTGTTGTTAACGGAGGGCGACCACTCCAACAGATCTGTCCGTAATGCCGATGCCTCCAGATTGGTTAGGTTTGATGGACAGTTGAATGAATGATTTACATCATGAGCAGTCAACATACATAGAGAACAACGATCAGATACTTCAATGTTTAGCAAGGATTATTATACCAGCTCTTTGAAGAAGTATCTGGAGCAGCACGGCTGGGATAAACAGCTCCAACGGAAGAAAAACACAGCAAGTTGTCGTCGGAACAGTGTTTATGGTATTTGGTAGTGCCCGAGGGCACGGATAGCCCTGGTGCAAAGAACCAACCATCTTGAGGTTGTTGGTTGTAAACCGGTGAATTGTCAATTTTCAATAAAGGCAGGATTTTTCCATATTCATTCAAAATCGTGGTGCTTTGTATATTTTACCCAGGAGAAAACGAGCGTAAAAATAGTGGGGCCTTGTATATTTTACCCAGGAGAAAAGGGGCGTAAAAATCGTGGTGTCTTATATATTTTACCCATTAGAAAACGAGCGTAAAAATCGTGGTGCCTTGTATATTTTACCCATTAGAAAACTAGCGTAAAAATCGTGGTGCCTTGTATATTTTACCCATTAAAAAACGAGCGTAAAAATCGTGGTGCCTTGTATATTTTACCCATTAAAAAACGAGCGTAAAAATCGTGGTGCCTTGTATATTTTACCCATTAGAAAACTAGCGTAAAAATCGTGGTGCCTTGTATATTTTACCCATTAAAAAACGAGCGTAAAAATCGTGGTGCCTTGTATATTTTACCCATTAGAAAACTAGCGTAAAAATCGTGGTGCCTTGTATATTTTACGCAGGAGAAAACGAGGGTAATGAAGTCTTATTTTGAAATTAAAATCACATTTTGGTTCAAATGTCCAGAGCAGTCGAAGAAAATGAAAATTGTTGTAAACTGAATAAGATCTTTCAGATTCGGTAAGACAGCCTCTGCAGCTCAGTTGGTTGAGGCGGTGGATTCGTAACCAGGAGACGGTTGGTTCCAATCTAACTCCATCCCCTGCTACTGGTCACAATAGATCTAAATAAAGGTCGCAGTGATAATTGCAGTCTAAATAGAGACTTCCAACCAGTTTCATAGTAAAAGTAATTTGAATATAGGTACAACATGATTTTTTCTTCCAAAAATAGCAAAAATCAGATCTACAAAAAATTGTAAAGATTCGTTCCAGACAGTTCGGAAACCGGTTTTTACATATTGTAGGCAACATAAATGGGATCTAATTGATCTGCAAGGAATCCATCTCTTAAATGCATCCTTTGTTTTTCTCCTCGGGAATTAATTGGTACTACCCCAGGATCCACAACGACAGCAACTCCTACAATGATATGATGTTCTTCCAGAACAGCATTCGTTACAAGAGGTACTAAATCTAAAGCTTCAGATTCATTGCCGTCTAACTCTACGACCACAACGAGAAGGTTTGTCCAGGTGAACACGGCGCTGAAAAAACAAAATATGAATTAACTAGCTGTAGACTTGTAGGCACAGGACACCGAGAGGGGGCGGGGTGTAGTCCCCTCGAGGCCGAACTTTAAGGGGGACCCTTAAGATTTTGTAAAGGGGCCCGTATTTTTTTTTAGTTCCGGGCCCAAAAATTTTCTTGGCGGACCTGTGTATGCTACCATTAAAAGTGTCGCGGTGTACTACGAGTCAATAATAATGCTAGAACTTCGTGTCCTGGAATCAGCCAATTCTAGGACACCGACTTCAGTTACGGATAAAAAAATTCCCCCGGAAAAGATTTTTGGCCAGGTTATGGTTAGGAGGTTGGAAGTACGAATGCTCGATTACATTATCACAGATGGCTGGGCATTTTCCTTTTTTTTTTAAAAAAAAAAAAAAATAATAAAAAAAAAAAAGCCTTTAACATTGTCACACGAGCGAGAATTATCGTGATACAAAAGAACAGATATAAGTGCGAAATTGATGAATTTTAAACATAGACCTCACTTCATTGTCAAGAAAAAGAAGAGCAAAAAAAGGGAAAAAAGCAGAAACAAAACATATTGCCTTAGCTTGATGGATATGTAAATGTATAATTATCTTTGTGATATTATGTCACAATGTTTGTGGGCATCATAGCATTACAAGGTATTCTCAACAATCACTTCAATATGACTAAGCCTAAGCTACACTTTATCAGGTTTTACCTTATAATGGTACCACTTGGCGCTATTACCATAGCTACTCAATTGTCCTCAGGAGGCTGAGCTAAAACTCAAACACAACCAGACCAAGTAGAAAATTTGAAAAAAAAAAAAAAAACCTTATCAAAATTTCGGCCAGTCCAGATATCGAACCGGTAACCTCCCTGGAGCAAGCAAAGCGCGATGAGCACTCTGCCACGGAGATGTCCAGCTTGATGGATATGCTGTGTCCAAAGGCAACCAATGTAGTTGGCAACACGATTTATGTTTTAATAAATATAATTTGTTTCTCTCTCCGTCAATTTCGACCAGTCCAGATATCGAACCGGTAACCTCCCTGGAGCAAGCCGAGAGTGATGAACACTCTGCCACGGAGATGTCCAGCTTGATGGATATGCTGTGTCCAAAGGCAACCAATGTAGTTGGCAGCACGCTTTATGTTTTAATAAAAATAATTTGTTTCTCTCTCCGTCAATTAGGACACCTTTCCATGGACATGCTTATTTTGGTTTATTAAAACTAACTCTGCATTGAAAAATAAGGGTTCCAAAAATCATCAAAAACTTACCACTCAGCAATTTTCTTGTGCGCACGCATGACACTGTTTTCAATATCAATTGGGTGGTACCGCATTCCCCTCAACATGATCGTCTCATCCAATGCTCCCACCACAAATACTGCGTCGTGCAACTCTGAAAACACAAAATAAAGGAAATGACAGACCCTGACAGATATAATGCTCCCACCACAAATACTGATTCGTGCTACTCTGAAAACACAAAATAAACGGAATCACAGACACTGACAGATCTAATGCTCCTACCACAAATACTGATTCTGAAAACACAAAATAAAGGAAATGACAGACACTGACAGATCTAATGCTCCTCCACAAATATTCGTGCAACCACATAATAAAGGAAATGACAGACACTGACAGATCTAATGCTCCCACCACATATACTGATTCGTGCAACTCTGAAAACAAAAAATAAAGGAAGCCCAAGTCATATTATTATGGGATCAAAATCCCATATAGAGGATAACATACCAGCCCCGTCTGGGTTTCCAACCCGCGACCAAAGAGACACTGACAGATCTAATGCTCCCACCACAAATACTGATTCGTGCAACTCTGAAAACACAAAATAAAGGGAATGACAGACACACACAAAATAAAGAGAATGACAGACACTGACAGATCTATGGCTCCTCCACAAATACTGATTCTCGCAACTCTGAAAACACAAAATAAAGGAAATGGCAGACACTGACAGATCAAATGCTCCCACCACAAATACTGATTCGTGCAACTCTGAAAACACAAAATAAAGGAAGCCCAAGTCATATTATTATGGGATCAAAATCCCATATAGAGGATAACATACCAGCCCCGTCTGGGTTTCGAACCCGCGACCCCTGGATTACCAGGCAGACGCCCCGACCACTGAGCTACCAGGGCGGGTATTTATTTATAAGTATGTCTTACCTGGTGTGTCTAGAGGTGCAGGTGGCATATCAAGACTTGCAATTGATGAAATGTCTGTCGTAGAAGCATCTAAATTGGTACTTGGAATGAGAGGAGCTCCAGGAGGGGACGTTCGTCTTAAGAAACCTAAATACCCTGTTCGAGCGTACACCTCACCGGTGCTGCCCGTGACTAGACGTGCTGAAAACTGTTGTGCATATTCACTTTCATCCCCATACAGACTGAAATATCCACTGGCGTTGTGAGGTGACTGTACCCAGATCTGGAAAAGAGAAATGAAAAATATAAATTTCTTTTGTGCTAGTTGTCGAAATATAGCCACATGTAGTCAGCGAGGTAGCAAGCCAGTTGCAATAGGTGACGGTCCTAAGCCCGTGTAATTACATAAGATTAGGTGTTAGAAAGGGCATCCAGCCTTTAAAAAACTCTGCTTCAAACCAAATGATGAGAGATTATCAGCAAAAAGCTCGATTCTACGCAGTTCCAATTGATACTGTGAGAAGCAATCTAGGGTTACTGTACAGGAAACGGTTACATCTAAAGAGAGTAGGCACCGAACTAAAGGTTGAGGCATGAATTAAGGAAAACAGCGCAGACCTCAAATGGAATTGGGAAAAGGTGAAGTTAAAGAAAAAGAAGATTATGTCACATTTTTTGTGGGCATCAAAATCAAAAGGTATTCTCAACAATCACTAAATATCACCAAGCCCAATCTACACTTTTTTTTCTTCTTTATAATGCCACCACTTGTCGCTTAGCTACTCAATTGTCCTCAGCTGGGTTACTCCCAATCACAACCAGACCAAGACGAAAATTTTAAAAAACCTTTATGAAATTTTCGACCCGTGCAGGAATTGAACCCGGAACCTCCTTGGGGCAAGTAATTTATTAGTCCCGGCCCGCACTTTCCCTCGGCGAGCATAGAAACATGTGTTGTTGCACTGTCGTTGCTGCTCTTCCAATTTCTAGATACGGAATTGGAAAAATGTTAGAAATAGGTTGATATGAGGTTATTTAAAAGGTTTTGTTAGCCAGCGTATATGGTCTATGGCACGTTGAATACACCAGTTTCCGTTAGATCACTGAAGTTAAGCAATGTCCAGCCAGGTTTTAGTAAGTGGATACACGTAAATTCGTGCCCTCGTGATACTGGCTATATTTCCAGCCCACCCCGAGCTGAGTAAGGTCAATGTGAGTAGCTGGTATGTAAGTTTCCAGCGAATGGAGGGTAAAACCGAATGACCAATAGATGTTAAAGGGACGTTAATAAAATAACAAAAAAAAAAGGTTTTGATGCTGGAGAACGTGTGTTATTATGAATCAAATTTAAGTGCATGTCACAGCATTACAAGGTATTTAATAAAATTCTAATCTCCAGTCCTACTAATATTGTGAATGCAAAAGTGTGTTTATTGGTTAATCCATATTTCACTCACCAACGCATCAACATGAGTTTTTAGCATTGAAATAGTTTATATGTCGGAGAGTGACATAGGCCAAAAAGGCACCTGGCGAATCATGGCATGTAGTTACCTTATACTGACACCACATTGGACCGATACTGTGATGGGTCCAAAGTGAAAAAATCGAGAGAAAAAAACTCTTTCATAATTTATTAACGGGACGGGTATCAAAACTGGTGAGCCGAAAGTGATGCATACCTGACCACAAAATCCTTGATGCGCAAATAGTGTTTATTTTTGACCGTCGCGCCTGTTCAAATTAAAATATCAACTTACTTCTCCCAAATGAGAATCTCCACAATGTCCTTTTGTTTCTGGATTAGCAATTATAACTTTGACGCCTGGCAATAGTTTACCAGACTCCAACAAGCACAAAGAGTGGGGACTTCCTCGTTCCACAAGAGATACCCTATCATTACGTAAAGCACGCAAGTCTACGTACACACTGGAAGGTTCCGGACTAGATGCTCCCTGAAAGAAAAAGACATTCTTGGTTACATACAGGGTGTCCTATTTTAATCGCCACATCTAAATTTCTCCGTTGGAACGCTTTAGAAAGAAAAAAGTTCGAATAAAAGTTTTGTAAAATGAATGGGGGCAATCCAAAGATGACCTTAGATTTGACCTTGAACCGGGTCATTGTGAGATCAACTTTGAAATTTGAAAAGGGGAAACCCAATTTTAACCGCGAATTCGTGACGAGCGGGAATTTGACCTTAATGGTCATTGAGAGATCAAATATGAAATGGGGATACTCAATTTTGACCGCGGATTCGTGACGAAGGGGAATTCGACCTTGAACCTGACTTTAACGGTCATTGTGAGATCAACTTTGAAATTTGAAATGAGGAGGATGACCTGCCACACTTCAGTGGTCAATGCGGTGGAACCTACGAAATCCGCGGTCAAAAATGAAAAAAAATATCGTTCTCCGAGTCAGACAGAAATATGACAAAAAATGATTTATATTGTGATTAGTTTCACATTATCAAGGCATGCTCGTATGAACCTAGCTTAATCGTACCAAACATGGAGCCGTGTTAAATTCAACGGAGAGGGGGCTGGCCTAATTAAAAACATTAGTAAGTGCAAAGTGGCACGATGAGACTACTATTGACGACATAAAATTTAAAACAACCCGATCTTAAACCGCGCCAAATTAAAAACCTGTTTTCTTGGTAACCGATCCCGTAGATTTCACTAAACGTTAATGAGTCGATGGTTCGACTCATTAACGTTTCCGAAATCGACTTACCTGAAGGCAAATGGCAATATTGACTCGACATCCAAAACTTGTCGAAACCGCTCGGGGAGATAATCCAAGCGCGGAAAATAATTTTGAAAATGAAGACGTGAGATTAATTCGAGGCCTCTCTTCGGCTACAACGACACAAGTTCGAACGCAAGCGAGGCTTACATTACGTTGTTTCAATTGGTTTATTGATGAGCTCAACCCTTTGGTGCAGAGTTCCATGACACCTGAAAAAGGAGAAAAAATATTGTTCAAGATATTGATATAAATTAACTTCCGAGTAAATATAAAAAGTACTCGAAATAACAAAAAAAATCAATACGGAGACTCTGTCCTTGGTAGCCTTTTATGACCGGAATAGACTTGTGTATTCTCTTGCCAGCCTCGGTAGCTCAGTGGCTAAGCGCTCGCCTGGTAAACAGAAGGGCATGAGTTCAATCCCCAGCAGATGCAGGATTTTTCCCTCATTAATTAGAGTATTTGACCACATAAAAATAAAGATCTAAGGGTTAGGTGGTAGAAAATGCCTCAGGCATTAACCTCGCCTAGTGGTAACTTTCCACTCAATAGTTTTTTTTTTTACTTGAGTCTTCTTTTAAAGTCCCCCCTTTCACAAGGGTTTATATCTCTACCACCTAAAGGTCCAATTTTGAAGCTTAAATGTAACGAGATGAGAACTTACCATAGGAACAAAATGTATCTCGAACACGATATTGACTGACAGCTGACAACCAGAGAGCCGGGTTTACTTCTACTTCTGATGGTGGAATGAGTATTGAATGATGACCGGAATATACTGAGCTCAGACACCACAATGCGAATCCTAGACCACAGTATGGGTCTAGACACAGAGCAATATGACGAGAAGGATACAATTCACAGGCTAATTTCATAGATCGACACAGTGAGGTAACTGCCGCGTGCGACATTTTGATTCCCGCAAGCATGCCTGTAAAAGAAAAAATGTTTGCATATTCTTCAAAGACTTGTAATTCCTTTAGTCGCCTTTTACGAATGGCATCGACTTGGGTGTCTTGGAAGTATTCTTTTTAAGTCCACCTATCCTCAGGGGATAAAAAAAAAATACTTTTAAAAAAATGTCCCTAACTTGTCCCTTAACCATCATACATCGTAACATTTCATTTCCAAGAAACCAGCCCCTTTTTCAGAGTAACAGCAGAAGAAATGAAATATGAATTATCACAATTTTGAGTTTTGGCGAAAATAGTACCCATCTATTATTGGGTCTGGAACCGGGGAGGAGTGTCCGACAACCCTTTTCAAAAAAATATAAACATTTTTTTAAAAAACTCGCTTTTTTATTGGCCGTATAGAGGCATGGCCGTAAAAACGTTTCCTAACATCTCTAATTTGGTTAAAATTTGTTAAAAAACATCAAAGGGTTACCAGACAATCCTCCCCAGTTCCAGAATTATCTATTGTTCTCATCCTGGTCGGATTTTCAACTCACCTGTTGTACTGACACTAAAATCTAAGTACGCCAACATTTCAGCGGTGGGTGCTCTGTAGAGTGATGATAACTTTTTCTTAGGCATATCATCTGTGTCCAATGTGGTGGGCCAAGATTTGATATCGACAACATTGCTCGCTTCCTGTAAGCAAGCACAACGTAGAGAGAACTTAGTTGATTCAATTGAAATATTAATATTAAACAAACGTTATAACACTTTTGATTAAAGCAGTTCCCGTTAGACTAAAGTTAAGCAATGTCCAGCGAGGTTGTACCATGTGGATGTCCATGTGATACTGGCCATATTTTGGCCGGCTGGGTGGGGTCAATATGGGTAACTGGTTTGTAATTTTCCAGCGAATGGAGGGTAAAACCCCCGTCTTGAATGACCAATATGCCGAGAACACTGCGTACGTCTGGTTTTATCGGAGTGTTTTCAGCCTCGTTGGAGACTACTGAGTTGGTGCTGACTGCACGGAAGCCTATACCTTAGTTAACAGGGTTGTAAAATGGGGTGGGGTGCACTTAAATCTTGTAAAGACAGATGAAAAGCAGTTTTGCCGTTTGCACCGAAATAACTGTTGTTTGTTTAGGAGTATGACTATTGATGGCAACTTAGGAAAGAACCCCCGTAATGTATGTGTTTAAAATAATAATATCTAAATATATAAATCAGAAATTGTGGTGTCTGTTCCAATACCACAGCCCAAACAATAGTAGATAGCGAAAAATTGATGGGAATGGACCACCCCAAAATCATGGTCTAGGAAAATTGTCAGAACTAAAATATGTCAAGTCGTTTTCGAGTTACGGCCAAATTTATAAGTTATACACCAAAATCGAACAATCACGGTCGGATATCTTCAATTTTTTCGCGACAACACATCAACTCACAGCGAGAAAGTTTTAGTCTTATTTTAGTACATTTTCTGCAAAGGTATGGCCAGCCATACCAGAGTCACGACTTCAAAACTGGGAACGGGCAAAATAAAAAAAAAAGCCAGAATGGCCGTGCCTCTAAGGCCCCTGGGTGAACACACACCCATACCCCCCTCCACACCACCACCAAAAAAAATCTATTGTCCTTGAAAAAAAAAATAGCATATAAGAATCGTAACGAAACACGGGCGAAACAGCTAATAAAATATACAATACAAGTGGGAATGAAAAGGAGAAACAATGCGTGTAGAGCTCTACTATATTGATTACATTCTGACAAAAGTAATGAATGCTCATTGCAAAGAATATTTCATTGAAAAAAGAATATTAACATTATATGGTCAGGTAATATTAGATATGTGCCTCCTCATACATAAAAACAGACATCTTTTACCTACAATGGCATATTCATACAATACGAGGTATGCAACAGATTTAATGCACTCATATCGACTTTTGGGGAATCAATTTTGGATAAAGGTATTAAATCTTTGAATAACATGTTAATAAAGGTATTAAAATATTAAAGTTAATAAAGGTATTAAAATATATGACAAAATAAATAATGCTAATAAAAACATGAACTACAAATATTTTAAGTTAAAAAATCGTCTTCTAGAAATCGCTCCATATAGTCTAAGGCAGTTTCACAACTAATCCTTCCTTCTTTTTCAGGTACCTACTACTAACAGTTTCAGTTTTCTTTACAGGTCCTTTTAATTTTGCAGTTTATTCAAATTTTGTTAATATATTTTTCTGTTTTGATAAAACAGAATATATATATATTTTTGTTTGAATATTAGGGGCGCGGGGTATTTTGGTTTCCAAATTTGTAATGTTCCAGCTATTTTAAACCCCTGAAAAACAATAAATAATAATAATAATGGCCGACTCACTTTAGATCGAAGGAGTTTGATCACATTTTGGTTTGATAAGACTAGAACTGATTTGCTCACATCCACAATCATCCTCACAGTAGGAAGAGTGGTTTGTAGATTTTGTGGATGAGGAGGCCGAATGGTAACGGGAACAGCACCTGAAAAAGAAAACGAATTCAAAATCAGTATGTAACAACCGAATAAGGAAAGACATATTGAGGTTGAAGTTGAAACCCAACGATTGAGTTGGATGATGTTATTATTGTTGTTAATGGAATACTCGCTGCTCTTAGTATTTCATGTCGTTCTGATATAAGGCAGATCCACATAAATGTCGGTATCAGAAAAGATATAATTAAAAAACTCTGCCAATGTGGCACATGGGTTTATTATTTTACTGGCTAATAAAAATAATCTGGGGCGTAATTAGACTCTAAATTTGACATACATACAAATTTCAAATCTCTAGCTTTTACCATTCTCTTTTTACACAGCAATACTTTATTTGGATCCCCAAAAAAAACGAGACACAATTAGACCCAGATGGGACCTATATACCAAATTTCACCCAAATCGGCCAACGCTAAGTGGCAAAAGTGCCCATTACGGCGTACGACAGACAAACGGATTTTTTTTATTAGATTTTTGGATTCTACGAACCTGGAAACGTAAAATATCAAACTTTAAGAGGGGGTGATTTTTTTTTTCTCGTGACGATTCTAAAGGTTCATTATTGAAAATAACAAAAATCAAAAGTTAGTAGTAACCAATAGTAAAAAAAAAAAAAANAAAAAAAAAAAAAAAAAAAAAAAAAAAAAAAAAAAAAAAACTGGGCACTAGGAATATTGTTTGGTCAACGAAATACGCTGCAATACGTGAAGTAACTTTAGCGTAGTTCTTTCTAAGGTCTCGCCTACGATGAGAGCGTCAAGCGAATTTCTCCGGCTACGGTAAAAGCGACAAAGCATACAACTTCAGTTACATTTTAACCATGGATGGGAGAAGACGTGCGATACTGCTTGCTTTGAGTGAAAGTAGTGTCCTTTTAAGACTTCGATTATTAAGGAGGAGGAGAAAGTTTGGGGTACATCCCATAAATAAGAAAATAGAAAGGCATGGAGAGTATCGCCATCTATTCCCTCAATTAAGACAGGATAGAAATCGATTTTTTGAATATACTAGAATATCCATCGATTCATTTGATTATGTTTTGGAGAAAATCAAAAGAAGGTTGGCAAGAAAACGTCTCACTCTGAGCAAAAAACACACATCCTATATTCCAAGACTACAACAAAGACCGAAATTCGCACAGCGAATGTTTTTATTAAAACAGTGTCGACGAAGCGACAATTCCAAAACGTAGAGCGTCAAGCTAATTCATCATCGTAGCCACTTACGAAGTATTTACATTGTGCTCAATGAAAACAAAAAAATAAAGTTTTATCGCTTGACACTCTCATCGTAGCCGAGGCCTGATACCCATTAGTGTACCCAACACCAATATCCAATGTATCATGTTAGCAATGAAATAATAGTAAAATTGCTACTGGTTAAGAGCATGGGAAATATTTACATTTATTATACACATGGGTTCAAATTGAATTATTTACTGCTTCAAAAAGGTCGTATAGTTTTGAGAACACAAATAGGATTGTAAAATTAGAAGTTTGAAATCATTGCAACGAAGTAAGGGAAACCAGTTCGTATGTAAATGGGCCAATATAGATGATTTTAGTGCACAGTGAAATCGCCATATGGAAAAGTTTGTATGATACACATGGTGTCAAACGCATTACAAGATTAACACCTCTCACTTTTTAGTTGTTACAAATGATTATTGTATTTGAAATATTAATAATATATTTTGCTAAATTAATATTAATATGTTTACAGAGGAATCAATAAGTGTATGAAAAAAATAGAGTTTAAAATAAAATAAAAGATTATATATTGAACTTATTAAGAAACTTTCACCGAAAACCACTTTAAGGTTGAATTTTTTTCCGAAATACTGATTGACAGGGTACATGGGTGTAGTATGATGTTGAAATTGGTATGGGGTTTATAAATGATTATAGCTGTGCGTGCTTTTTTTATGGAATAATTATGGACTGTGATCAACTAAGACAAGCTGTTTTCTCTATTGTTAAAGATGATGATCCTTATAAAGAATCTAAACAACTTCAATTGAAAAATTGGTGCGCTGCATTTTTAGAAATATTTGATAGTTCCGATAAAGAAAAGCTTCCATTCTTTTTAGATATATTATCAAATGAAGAATATTGGGAAAAAACCGATACAATACATGGTATCAAACTCAATAGAAGAGTAGCAGCTAAAAAGATGATTGAACCAAAAAATTGTAAGGATATAAGTAATCCACTAGATGACTTTGATCGTTACCAAGTTGCATGTTGGTGTTATTTAGAAGAAGAAATAATCTCTTTATTTGAACATTTCAAACAGGAAGATGGAATAAAAGATGGAGATTCAGATGCACTAAAAAAGTTAGTCAAATCAGTAAGTGGGAGTTGGTATACGGACACAATGATGCAATTCATTAGTGGATATATTTCAGAGTTAGATCTAGAAGGTCAGCATCCTTATGTCTTGGGTTTACATCGTGCAGCAATAGGTTCAAATAGAAAACGTGTAGAAGCAGTGAAATTCTTTTGGAATAAGATTAAATCATTACCTGAAAATGAGATAAGTGCTTAGGAAAAAGGAGAAGTTTTCATGAGAATTGCAGTGCACGCAGCACGTGATAATGGCTATCCTGATGTGTTTGAATTTTGTTTAAGTCAGATAAGCTCTGATAAATATTCGGAGCTTTTGAAAAGAGATTTGGAGAGAAATACTGAATATGCTTCTCTATACAGAATGCTAGAAATGTTTAATTTTGATCAATTCATGAAGTTATTTGATTTTTTGAAACCAAATGATGTTCCGGAAGATGATTACTATCTCTGGTTAAAATTAGTGGTAAAGGAATGTCCAGCTCATTATTTGGGTGAGAGTGTGAAGGTTTTTCTGCACATGTGGAAAAAAAGGGGATATGATAAACATCGTACTTTGACATTGACTAAAGAAATGATGAATAACTCTGTTTTTCAAGGAAGGTTTTTAGTGCCTTTGATTGAGAAGGGTTATATGGAGCCCGTATGGGAAATATTAGATAAAGCTAACCCGAATCAAATCGAAGAGTTTATGGATTCTAAAAAAGATCGTATACGTTCTATATTATTAGGGAATGGAGATATTAATTCATTAAATAAGTTTTTAGCCTATGGTAAGTGTGCTGATGAAAGAATCTACCTGGCCCAAGTAAACTGAAGTGGAAGTTATATTTCTATATTCAGATTTATTTTAAGTTTACAAAAGTTTATTAAGATTGATACAATTTATAAAAGTACTTGTTCCTAGAATAATTAATTATACAGGGTGATTCAGGGGAGTTATCGCTAAAAACGTGACTTTCTTTGATGAGCTCATAACTCCTTGAAAAATGGTCCAATTTTCAAAAATTAAAATGATCTGAAAAGCTAATTTTAAGCTGCATTTATTTAGGTTTACATTGACTTGCTCGAATCAATGTAACAAAATGGTCAAATTTCAAATTTGCAGTGCTTTTTATTTCTACAAAAATGAGATAAAAAAATTCAAAATCCATGGAGTGGTTTGTGAGAAAATCAAATTTGAAAATTTCAAATGGCCGCCATTTTGTTACATTGATTTTGAGCAAATCAATGTGAAAACTAAATAAATGCAGCTTAAAGTTATATAGATTATTTTAATTTTTGAAAATCGGACCATTTTTAAAGGAGTTATGGGCTTATATAAAAAAAAAAACGATAACTCCAAATCTAAGGCTTAAACAACAAAGTCACACCTTTACAGGTGCTTCTTTTTCATGTTCTACAACAAGTGCTTCTTTTTTCATATTCTACAACTCCTATTCCCTTGATACAAACAATCTGTATAATTATTTCTTTTTACTAAGTATACTGCATGCATGTTGTTACTGAGAATACCGAACTAGATGGCTTAATATTTCATTACCAAGATAAATAAATTCTAGGGTAAAAATTTAATTAAAATAACTAAGACCAAAAAAGTGGAAGTTAGACAAACATATGGTTTTGAGTCAAAAGAGAGCTATTAATTCACAGGGTGAGTTCAGATGTAGCAAGTACTTCAACTCAACAGGGGAGTGATTTTGAATCTTTTAAAGCAAGATTTTGATATAGTATGGCTGGTGTAAAGGGATTTTCAATTTTGGGGGGCAAATTTTGTTTTTTGAAAAATATTTTTTTAAATTTTATTACGATATTTTTTTTTCTAAATGACTACAACATTAACATGAACAACCGATCATCTTTTGATCCACTAGTTCAGACTAGAGGCTTAAAAAAATCGATTCACTCACCAACATACAAACATCCGTAAAAAGCACAAATTAAATCAATGCCTGGAGGAAAAATGAGAGCAACATGATCACCCGTATTGATTTTAGCCCGCTCTAAAAGTAGAGCTCCAATACGTTCTGCCTTCTTATGGAGCTGAGAGCATGTTAGAAGCTGTGCTGCAGAACCTTTGGAATTAAGGAGTGTGAAAATGACGTGTTCAGACGTACTAGCTGCTCTCCATTTCAATATCTCAGAAATGAATTGGTGCTGAAAAACAAACAGAGTAACAGTATCGGTTAATATATAGCTCGGTAGCTCAGGGGTTAAGCGCTCGTTTGGTAAACAGGAGGGCGTAGGTTCAATCCCCAGCAGAGGCAGGATTTTTTCTTCATTAATTTAAGTACTTGACCACATAAAAATAGAGCTCTAAGGTCAATAAGCCTAACTTAACAAGTACCTTATATTGCTACCACTTATCGCTATTACCAAAGCTACTCAATTGTCTTCAGGAGACTGAGTTACCCCCAAACACAACCAGATCAAGTGGATAATTCGAAAAAGCCGGACATGACTTGTCGAAATTTTCGCCCCGATCAAGCATCGACCCGATACCTTCTTGGTGGAAGCCGAGTATGAGTCACACTCTGCCACGCAGAAGTCGATAGGCAATATAACCGAGGGTGTAATTATTGCACTCCATTTATGACTTGCTATCTTTCCATGAGGAAATGTAAATCAAAGCAACAAGTCACAAAAGAACTATTTTAGATCGCAGGTGACAAAAGGCTTATACAGCCCCCCTCAGCCCTACCAATACCAATCCTTGGTGCAAGCCGATTAGCCGATGTTAATGCACACTCCGCCACGGAGACGTCCAAATAAATTTGAAATATTACTAGCAGGTGTACCCCGTGCTCGCCACGGTTCAATTTATTTTTTCCATTATTTTTTTCTACCATATTTAACGTTCATGCTATCTGGCCTTAACTTACTGAATTTGGCCAAAAAATAAGTATAACTCGAAAACGGTTCGCTATTTTTGAACTCTGATAATTTCTGGGATTCCAGCACATGTTTCTTTTTTTTTGGGGNTTTTGGGGGGGGGGGGGCATTCCCATCAATTTTTCGATATCTTTTGGCTAAACATTTAGTGATACTTACATCTACCGTTATATTGAGTTTTATTATTATAGATATGGTCAATAGTGTTCATTGCTCACCTTTCTGGTAGTGTCTGAATCATCTTCTGAGGGTCCCATATCTCTTCCTTGAGCACTGGCCAATCTGTTTCCTTGTACGATGTTTCCCACCATGACAGAGGCTGGACCTATATCTGAAACAAAAGCTTGACTTAAATAATGTCTAGATGCTCCGGCGTTATTTCTAATACCTTCTTTCCATCTGAGCTATCTAGATTATTAACAGGGTTTTTTCTAGATATCATTGACAAGGATCCTGAAAAGAATTTTACTAAAAATAAGTAGAGATTACCTGAATGCACTTCACGTGGTTTTGGAAGATTGGTAACGCACGTGTGCGGACATAGAAGTACATTGGCTGGATGTAAGTTACCCTCTAAGAAACGTCTTTTACATTCAGAAAGATGAATGCCTCCAAGGGGTGTCTTGGGTAAATAATTTGGAGGTACAAGTGCCAAACAATACAGTCCTACTTGATGAATTGAATCAACCGCTTGCAGTACCCGGGACATCCATTGGAAGCTCTGCAAAAGGAGAAGAAAATACTGTTTAGTTTGAGAGACTCAGGTTTCTTCCCCCTTGGAAGGTACTGAACTTCCTCTCATCATAATCATCACCATAGGTTAACAGCCATGGGGCTGATTTGCAACAACTCGCCATGAGTTGTTGATACTAAAGAATCCTTACGGGATAATGCAGTAACTTCTCCTTGCCACAAACTTTTGTTCGGGGAGAGTAGCTCTTTAATTGTACCCCTTTCTTGGCACGGTAGCTCCTGGCACGTAAACCATAGCTTGCTTCTCACAGTATCTATAGAAACTGTGTAAAAGCTCGATTTTCCTGATGATCTCTCATCATTGGTTTGAAGCAAAATTTTTTAAAGGCTGGATCCCCTCCTTAAAACCAAACCTTCTGTATTTTTTACGCGGGTTTACTCCCCTCGATGGTGATCTACCTTAACATTCAATAAAAATTGAACAGTACTTAGTGTTATGTCTTCCACTAACGTAGATGTCAAAGTTTGAGGCCAATTTTTGCAAGTTCTACACACCTTTTCGAAAATCTGCCTCTAAATATTACTCACCTCTTCTTCGCTGCAATCTGGTCTTTGTTCAGCTATCACACAAATTCGTTCATCTCGTAATACTCGAATACTGAATACAGCTATACGGCCTCTGTATATAAACTTCATGGGTTCCACAGCAAGAACCGTAGCAATAATATCATCGGCATTATGTTTTCGTCCTGTAACGGTCATCAGTCCATCTCGAGATCCACATACAAACACGAGACCACCCTATAAACAGAATATAAGGACATTTCTTTATATACAAACACGAGACCACCCTATAAACAGAATATAAGGACATTCGTTATATACAAACACGAGACCACCCTATAAACAGAATATAATGACATTCGTTATATACAAACACGGGACCACCCTGTAAACTGAATATAAGGACATTTGTTACTTTTTCGTCAAGACGTAATATCTTGTAATGGCTAAATAAAATTTAGATCATTCAAAAACGATCAAACAATGAAAAACGTGTGTAGTATACATTTAAATACTATCGGACTATTTAGACAAACTGAAATACTATCGGACTATTTAGACAAATTGTGGTCACCTTTGTGTTTGATATCAAATACAATTAAAAAGCGAATTTAATTGAATATATTTGTCGATCACACTGTTTAGTACTGTTTGAAGTCGAAAAAATGACAACATTTGGCATCATGGCAAATAGTGTGAGTCGAAGAGGATACACAGAAACGAGGGGGAATATGAATTAGAATGTAAGGTGTTTTGTATGTAATTGTAATTTTGTACTTTTAATTTTTGTATGTAACTGTATTTTTCTTTGTAATAAATCTGCAACTCAAGTTGCGAATTTTTGTATACCATTAAAAAATACTCTACCTACCTTGGAATGTAAAATATCAAATACTTTTTTTTCGGGGGGGGGGGTAATTTTTGTTTTTCGTGATCGATTTCAAAGTTCGATTATTAAAATAAATAAACTTACGGATCTAAGGAATTAAAATAAATAAACTTACGGATCTAAGGAATTAAAATAAATAAACTTACGGGTCCAAGGAATCCTAGGAGACCAGATCGAGTATACGTATCTTGACTAAGAGGAGTAGAGTCTGGTAGTAGCGGGTTTACTTTGAACGTAGTATTGCTTAGTCCAGGTAGACCCCAATATTGATTTCCCGTGCCCGTTGATGAAACACATATCTCTCCCACCTCATCTGTTTTACACAAATATGAAGTGTTGTCCATTTTTACTACCGTCATAATGCCTGAAAAATTTAAAAGTTACACTTGGGTTACAAAAGGGCATACGGAAATTGGCGATTTTCTCCAAAGTTCAAGACGATCAAAACGACAATTTTTTTATTGATTTTTGAAAGATTCCCGAGTGGAGCACGTACAACTTTTTTTTTGCTTAACGTCTCTTTAACATCTATTGGTCATTCGAGACGGGGGTTTACCCTGCATTTGCTGGAAACATGCAAACCAGCTACCCACAATGACCTCACCAAGCCTAAGTTGGGCCGGAAAAATAGTCAGCATCACGAGGGCGCCAACCCACGTGGACAGCCACATGGTACAACCTCGCTGTACGTTGCTTAACTTAAGTGATCCATTGTCTATGAAAGAACATCTCACAAGGTTTTTCCACCAAAATGTCAACTGATATATACTTACAGCCGGGCATAACTTGACCACAATCTTGCAATGTCAATGACGTCAAAGAGTTCTCTTGGTCAACACGTACTACCCCATAGCTGAGACCAGACATTGAGAGCACACCTCTACCTGTAGCGTTCACTCCCGCTCGACCAGGTCTGAAAAAAGAAATAAAAGAAACGGTCAGGGTACCACCTGGGACGGCCTGAACTTAAAAAAAAAGTCTTTTAAAAAGCTTAGATATTGACTTCAAAGGTTTTAATTAATTCTATCTGGGATTAATAGGAAAACCTTAGCCCTCATAAGAAATAATAATAATTATTTTCATTTTAACGAATTTAGATTTAAGTATCTAGATTGCAATTAACTGTAGTCCCAAGGGACAATATTTAGAGGAAAAAGAATTAACAAATCTATCATCTGTCTTACTTTGATCACATTGTTCTTGAATAAAATAATTTTGTCTTTTAATAGGAACTTTACTTGGTAGCAACACATGGTAGATATCAATGCTGCGTTTCAAAAGTAGCAATTGAAAACAAAAAAAGCAAAATAGTTTTCAAAATACCAAGTAATGAAAAGGAGGGTTATTTGATAACGCTAAACACTTGAAATGGAAAAGACAGACATGGAGAGAGGTTTATTATTTTACTGGCTTAAAAAATACCCCCCCCACCCCCAAAAAATGTGGTACGTAATTCAAATTTCAAGTCTCTGGCTCCTACCATTCTCTTTTTAGACAGGATTAATGAAAACCACTTAAAAGCGGTAAAAACCGCCGGCGGTATATTTGATTGAACTCAAAAGTTTCGGAGCTTATTGAGACCCCAAACATGACATACATACAAAATTTCAAGTCACAAGCTCTTACCATTCTCTTTTTAGACAGCAATACTGAAAACCGCTAAAAATCGACAAAAACCGCCAAGGCAAAAAAAAACCCGCACAATTAGAGCCCAGATGGGACCTATATACCAAATTTCATCCAAATCTGTCAACGCTAAGTGGAGAAAGTGCCCATCATGGACGACGACGGAAAACGGATTTTTTTTATACGATTTTGGGATTCTACGTAGCTGGAAACGAAAAATATCAAATTTTGAGGGGTAATTTTTTTTAATAAACAAAAAAAAAAAAGTTAAACAATCAGGTGTTGGACGTACGCGTTACGTATTTCATTTAAAAATAAATATTCGGTTTCAGATAAGTGTATCATAGAATAAGTCTGCTTTAATTTCACCCTTTCCCAATTCTCTTAGGGGTCGACGTTGCTTTCCTCAATTCTACCATGCCACAACCTTTTGTTCGGTGCTATGTTTAGTGTAACCTTTTCCCAGCACGATAACCCTAGCTTGCTCCTCACAGTATCCATAGAAACTGTGTAGAAACTCGCTTTTTGCTGATGATTCCTCATCATTGGTTTGAAGCAAAGTCTGGATTCTCTTCCTCATACCAAACCTTCTGTATTTACACGGGCTTAGGATCGTCACCTAATGAAGCTGGCTTGCTCCCCTCGGTGGCTACGTTCTTAAAAGAGATTAGTGATCTAATTTTATTTTCCCCAAACAACATTAGCAAACATAGAGAAGATTTTATCAACACCACAGAGGGATGACTCGATTTCTGTGGAACACTATAATCATACCTTCTGACGGACACGGTCTGACACTCTGATGAGGAAGCACATGGACAAAGACTTTATCAACACCACAGAGGGTTGACTCGATCTCTGTGGAACACTATAATCATACCTTCTGACGGACACGGTCTGACACTCTGATGAGGAAGCACACGGACAAAGAATTTATCAACACCACAGAGGGTTGACTCGATCTCTGTGGAACACTATAATCATACCTTCTGACGGACACGGTCAGACACTCTGATGAGGAAGCACATGGACAAATTGCATCAGGTCGTAAACCTTTAGATTGGAACACGGATAAAAATTGGTCACATGAAGAGAGAGACCAAGGATTGGCACCATCTCCAACTAATAGCAACCGAAGTGAGGATAGACTGATATCTTTGTGATCTTTAGTAGCCAAAAGACCCCAGTGAAGATCTCGAGATTTGACAACGGCAACACTCGCTGGAAAATAAAAACATTTCGTTAGGTTAATAGAGGACATATTTGGGGACCATTACCAATTCCGCATAGTGGTGTCTCATATTTCTATTTCAGCAACTATTTTGGATCTTTGAATAACATGTTCATTATAAGATTTAAAAAATATTAACTTTTAAATAAATTAAAACAAAACAATCAAATAGTGTTTTTGGTGTTTTGTTTTATTTATTTTTAAAAGTTAACTATTTTGGATCCCTTGGAAACTCTTCAACCCACATAACCAAAGCCCTACCTTATTTTTTACAGTATCCATAGGGTTGGCGTTGCTTTCCTTAATTCTATCATGCTCGGACCTTATGTTCGGACTCTCTTTAACTGTAACCCTTTCCTGGCATGGTAACCCTAGCTTGCTTCTCACACTATCAATTGAAACAAGCTTTTTATCGATGATCTCTCATCATTGGTTTGAAGCAGAGTTTTTTCAAAGGCTGGATGCCCTTCCAAACACCAAACCTTCCGCATTTGCACGGGCTTAGGACCGTCACCTAATAAAGCTGGCTTGCCCCCGTCGGTGGTTACATTGAATTGGTACTAATAAATTGCTTACCTCTATACTTGGTAATCATTTGCATCCAAGAAGCAGGATTCACTTTCATAAGTGCATAAGGAATGTAAACCGCGTGCATTCCATTGAGTACACTCGTCAGTACACTGTGCCAGAGTCCGGTCTCACGTTTAAAATCCAAAACACAAACCATATTCTCTCCTTCAGTATAATTACAAGATTGGGTTAACGTCCGGCAGTGAGCAATCATTGCGGCTCGGGTGACCGTAACACCCATTACGGATCCATCACGATCTGTTGTATACTAAAAAAAATAATAAAACAATCAAATTATTTTCTCAACAACGTGAGCCGCTGATTTTGGTTTATTATTTTCAATAATAAACATTTGGAATCGTCAAAAAAAAAAAAAAATAATAATAATAAAAAAAAAATTCACTTGTGTAAAATATTAAAATATGATATATTACATTTCAAGGTAAGTAAAATCCAAAAATCAAATAATATATTTTTGGTTGCACTCAAATATACCGCTGGCGGTTTTTACCGCTTTTTCGCGGTTTCCAATCCTGTCTAAAAAAGAGAATGGTAAGAGCCGGAGAATTGGTCTGTATGTCAATTTTTTTTTTTTTTTTAAAAAAGAATTTGGTATGTAGTAACTGAAATTACTTACATCAGTAATACAAGACTATAAAAAAGAAAACATAATGATATTGTGGAGTTGCTTCAAGTCCTTTGCACCATCAGCCCAGGCGAACTTTATTATTATTATTTCTTATGAGGCCTAAGGTTTTCCATTTCTTTGCCCGTGAGGATGTCACTCTGGAGTAAATTCTCGCAATCTCAAGTATAACCAATTTTCCTACTTCGGAAAGCATACATGAAATACAAAAAGATACCTACGCCTTCAGGGTGCTCTCTCAGGATATCTTTCCGCGAGAGAGATCAATATAAGGGAATTCAAAATTTGTCTGAAAAACGATCTTTTAGAATCTGCCCCTTACAGCATAGAAGAGATTCTATAACTTAACAAGTTTAATAGTTCTTTTTTTCTTTATTTTTCAGGATGTATTCTTTCTATTATCCTCTATTTTTTTATATTTTTATTTTTTTCCCCCGTAATCATTAGAAATAATTCATTGTAATGTGTCTTGTAGACAATTTTGTTGTAGTACGGAATAAATAATAATAATATGACTATTAAACTTACTTCAATATACGCCGGAGTATCATCAGTCAGTCGAGGTTGTGGCGCCCAATCCTTAGGCGTTTTTGCTAAATGTTCAGTTACAAACCAGGTTAATTTAGGCCATCCTTTGAAGGCTACTACTTCTCCAGCAGCAGTTTTAGGCAAACCTTTGAGACATGCTTCGGAAGTAAGCGCCACTTGTATATCACAGCTTCCAAGGAGAAATCCAATTTGTTGAGATCCGGCGTCCTGAAAGTAACAAAAATAATTTGGTCCCAGCTAACATCTATAGCATGTTGAATATACCATGTCCCGTTAGATCACAGAAGTTGAGCAACGTCCAGCAAGCTTGTACCATATGGGTGTCCACGTGGGTTCGCTCCTCGTGACCCAGGTTGGGTGAGTTCAATGTGGGTATCTGGTTTGCCGGTATCCAGCGGATGGAGGTTAAAACCGCCGTCTCGAATGACCAATAGATTTTGAAGAGAAGTTAAGCAAACAAAAAATAATAGTTTGGTCCAAAACAATCATCAATAGATGCACCATCCTGAGGTCAATGGTAACCAGATAAGACTGTGGCGCAAAATAAGTGTTTTGTCTGCTGCTAATTCAATTGTCATTACAATCCATACTTGGAGGGTAATAATTGACATCGGAAAAACCAGGGGTTGGAGAAAAAAGATACATTTTGGCTCCACCTGAATTTGAACTGTCAAAGTTGGTTTCCTAGGGTTCAGCAATAATAGAAAATCAGGTAGAACACGGACTGACGATGAAGATTTGTACAAAAAGCATAGACTCCTATTGATCGTTTATAATGGTAGTAGCTCTTAAGTAGCCACCGGGGGGAGCAACCAGCTTCATTAGGTGACGGTCCTAAGCCCGTATAAATAAAGAAGGTTTGGTGTTACCAATGATGAGAGATCATCAGCAAAAAGCTAGTAATTGATAGTGTGAGAAGCAAGCTAGGATTACTGTGCTAGGAAAGGGTTTTGGCATGGTGCAATTAAGGAAAGCAAGGACAACCCCAAATAAAATGAGAAAGGGTGAAGTTAAAGAAGACGAAGAAGCTCTTAAGTAGTAGAATCTGGAGTAATCCATTTGAGATCAGCAGATCTAGAAGAATAAAAGATGGATCTTCTTCCTTAACTTTACCCTTTTCCAATTCTATTTGGGGTTCGCGTTGCCTTCCTAATTCTACAATGACACAACCTTTTGTTCGGTTCCTACTCTCCCCAGCTACAACCCCTTCCCGACACGGTAAACCTAGCTTGCTTCTCACAGTATCAATTGAAACTGCGTAGAAACTTGTTTTGTGCTGATGATCTCTGATTGATGATTGAAGCAGACTTTTTTAAATGCTGGATACCCTTTCTAACACCAAACCTTCTGTATTTACACGGGCTTAGTACCGTCACCTAATGAAGCTGGTTTGCTCCCCTGGGTGGCTACATTAAGTAGAATAATAGATGGATGTCTCCACCGAAACAAAAGTGAAACGATGTTTGGTCTGTAAAATATCAAAATTATTACTTACCCGTCTTGTAAGAGGGACTTCAATAGGTACAGGGACAATACCAGCAAATATGCACCCATAAAAAGCACATAAAAAATTGATGGGGTCATTATTAGGATACACCAAAGCTATTCGGTCGCCTGATTTCAGTGAACTTTCACTACTCCTATTGATGGGCTTGGTCAATAGAGTGTAGGCCACTTTTAAGGAACGACTCAACAGTTTTCCTGAAAAATAAACAAAGGTCACCTATTGCTATTTTTGTTTTTCAAGGACAATGGAATTGGGGGGGGGGGGTATAGTTTTGTGNTTGCAATCTTTTTTTTTAAAAAAAAATCAAAAATTCAAAACATTAGCGCAAAATCTACAAAAAACGACTATTTATCAGTTCCTGGTAGCGCTCTAAGACCACTTTTCACTAAGCAGTCCTCCAGGTCTTGGGGGACAAAAAAGTATCGGTAGCAATAGTTTCCCCTGCAATATAGCGGCACACGTTTGTTAACTTATCCGATCTCGGACAAAAGAGTAGATTCTATTGTTTCAGCAAAAACTCAGAGGCTACACTGGAATCTAAACTCGTAGTTGTAAAAAAAAAGCCTCTACCGGCTGCTCTAATAAAATTTAACAATCGTCTTTAAATACGGATACAGCCTCTGATGACTTACCATAGGTGAGAGTTATACTAAGTTTTCCATTTGGATCTAGAACTGTGGCGACGGGAGCTTTATATGTGGCAGATCCATATCTTTGAATGGCAGCCTCTAGGTTTCTGGGCAGTCCTGATGGCACCTGTAATATTAAAAATAAATATGCTATTATTATAAATGCCCCATATAACGATCTGGAGTGACAGCCGACTCTAATTCAAACATTTTCTAGATGTACCTATACTTGGAAGTATTCTTTTTAAGTTCCCTATTAATAGAAGACATGGGAAGGATATAATGCAGTAGCTTCTGCTTGCTTTCTGCATGGGTAATAGAAAGAATATTGTTGCCGTCCCTGCCCTTAGTCACCTTTTACTGGCATAGACTTGGGTGCCTTGGAAGTATTCTTTTTAAGTCCCCCTATTCACGGGGGAAATGGTAGATAGGTAGAACCCAATTAGGACCTATAAAACATTTAATATAAACATTAATTTTGATCAACGTGAAGTGGTAAAATTGCTACTTACGGCGTGCCAACGGATTCTTCTATTTCCTTTGGATACCTACCTAAAACGTAAATACAACACAATTTAAGGGTGGAAAAAAAGTTTTCCTGGGGCAGGCGTCATTACTTACAACTAAAGGTTCTCCTGGGGCAGGTGTCATTACTCCACCTTCTGGTTTGGGAGCATTTGGATCTTTGGGGTTTGCAGCTATTTCTAACTCAATATCATCATCTTCATAAAATTCTGGAAGTGGTCGTCGTTTCGGTCGTTTTAATGTGTTGAGTAATTGTTGAATTTTAGCTGATACCTTCCAACGACCGGTACCTGAAAATAGACAATCAAATAAAATAAAATCGAAATATATTAAACAGAAATTTGTGTGGACCTATGTTTGTGGTAGGGGTTGTCTGTTCAAATACCACAGCCCAAGCGGTAGCAGATAGCGAAAAATTGATAGGAATGGACCCCCCCCCAAAATCATGATCTACGANCCCCCCCCCAATAAAAAATCCCATACGACCCCAGGAAAATTATCAGAACTAAAATATATTAAGTCGTTTTCGAGTTACGGACAAATTTAGTGAATAAATGAAAAATTTGGCCGTAACTCGAAAACTGCTTGACATATTTAGTTTCTGATAATTTTACTGGGGTCCTACACCATAATTTTGGGAGATCCATTCCCATAAATGTTTAGCTATCTGCTACAACACACATTTCTGATTTATATTATCAGATAAAAATATTTTCTTCTTCATAATATTTTGAGAGCAGTAGTAAATTTATGAAAGCTGCACAAATCCAGTGTCATTTTCAGAGTGACCGACTTCGTGACTGCAATCTGATATTTCATATTATTCTCAAAGGGATCCCACACTGCAGGCTAGTGTCATTTCAAATGCTGTCATCGTAATCGCATGATTGTCTGCAGTTAAAGGGTAAACTCATTATTTTTTGTCTCTTGACCAAATAGAATGATGCATTATTGATACAAGTCAACGTCATCAGCATATACTCGGGGAAAAGGTTTGTCACTACAATTATTTGAATCTGATATTTGTTTTGAAAATAATCCAGTTGTTTGAGGTCGCGCGTTCTTATAATGAGCGCACACAATCAATGTATTAATCAACCCCCCCAAAAAACACTTCGTGTTAAAAAAAAACGCCAAGAAAATATTCCTTAACAAACAAACATTAAATTCATGTGGTTCGTCTCCCCCCCAAAAAATCTCCTGAAAATTGTAGGCACAAAGGAAGTGATATCATATAAGTGCCAAGTTTATGTCACCTCTAAACAAATTCCCCACGAAGGAGGTGATATCATATGAGCGCCAAGATCTTGTCAACTGAAAATTATTTAACTCCGAGGATATGCGAGAGCTACAAACAAAAACTACAATCAATTTTGGTTTATTATTTTCAATAATGAACCTTTGGAAACGTCACAAAAAAAAAAAAAAAAAAAAAAAAAAAAANTCACGTTTCAAGGTACGTAGAATCCAAAAATCGAATAAAAAAAATCCGTTTGTCCGCCGTACGCCGTGATGGGCACTTAGCGTTGACCGATTTGGATGAAATTTGGTATATATAGGTCCATCTAGGCTCTAATTGTGCCCCGAAACTCCAATCGAATACACCATTGACGATTTTTGCCGCTTTTTAGTGGTTTTCAGTATTGCTGTCTTAAAGGAGAATGGTAAGAGAGGTAGATATTTGAAATTTTGTATGTATGTCATATTTGGGGTCTCAATTGGCTCCGAAACTTTTGGGTTCAATTAATCGAAACTTTTGGGTTCAATTAATTCATATATCGATATACCTCTTGCGGTTTTCAATAATCTTGTCTAAAAAGAGAATGTTAAGAGCCAGAGACTTCAAATTTAGTAGGTATGTAAAATTTAATTCTAATTACGACCCAGATTTGGAATCGTCACGAGAACCCCCCCTCAATTTTTTTATTATTTTTTGCTAGAAAAATAATAAACCCATGTGTCACATTGGCAGAGTTTTTTTTTTACCCCGGACACTTTTCGCCCATTTTCATTGAATATTAATTCATGTCTGATGTCTATAGTCTAATAACTATTCACTGGAAGTATGTTTGATTGAACCTAGAGTCTATCAGCATTGGTTTGTCTTCTTCCTTAAACGGTGTGTGTTACTTCAGGCGGGGCCATGTCAGATATACTACTCAGTGTTGACTTACCCATTCCATCATCCGAAGACGTACTCCTTGTTGATTGAACCTATTCAGTCTATCAGCATTGGGTTGTCTTCTTCCTTGAGCGGTGTGTGTTACCTCAGGCGGGGCCATGTCAGATATACTACTCAGTGTTGACTTACCCATTCCATCATCCGAAGACGTACTCCTTGTTTGATTGAACCTATTGAGTCTATCTGCATTGGGTTGTCTTCTTCCTTGAGCGGTGTGTGTTACGTCAGGCGGGGCCATGTCAGATATACTACTCAGTGTCCTCATTTGATCATTTTCATGTTGCTGTTTCAAAATGACGTCACTATTGTAATAATCATTATGTTGCTCTTCCCAGACCGTATGAGCAACTCCTCCATTTGGTAACCTGCAAACAATTCAATGATAATGTTCAAAGTGCCAGCGTTAAGGTCGAATCACACTATTGGTCATAATTCCAAAATTTTGACACAATTTATTTGATGTATATTTGTTATAAGTGGCCAAAGGTTCCATCACGGTGTACGGCGAACAAGCGAATTTTGAGGGGGGTTATATTTTTTCTTGACGATTTCAAAGGTTCATTATTGAAAATAATAAACCAATATTATTAATAATAATGTTTATTAAGTTATTTACAAGAATTGTTCAGAATTAAATATACAGTAACTACTTTTTAATATAAGAAAATAAAATATTGTGTATTTTTTATTTCCTAAAATATTCTCTTCCCATTCAAGTACTTTGTGTATTTTACAGGAAGTGTTGTTGATTTCATTTTTGCTTTTCTTCTTTTTTATCCCAGCTGATGCAATCAACTTCGTATGCCGTATGCATTTTCCCGTGGCTGTACAATTCCTTTGGGGTGCTCTCAGAGCACCTACCTTTGCGAGTATTATCCAGGATGATCACATATTAGAACGAACCATTCTGTTTCGTACAATATTCTGGATCAATATACCTTTTCTGTTTTCCAAGTGTTCTCTGGGGCCGTTAATTTTTTCTAAATTTGTATAAGTTGTTAAAATTTAGTAATTTTTTATGTATAGTGTTGATAACAAATAAAAATTTGAGAAGAATGGAAAAAGGGCCTATGGCATAAATCACTGTTTTGATATATATATATATATATATAAAGGTTTAAAGTATTTGAAGTACTTGCTTTGAATATGTTGGCACTGACAGTAAAACTTGAGTAGTTGTAAAATGATATTAATTTGTTTTGTTTTAAAGCGACTAAAAAAAAATCTTTAATCAAATTTCAATTTTTGGTAGCGATATAGCAAGATATATTTGTTTTTATAAAAAGTCTTTCGGGGCCATTTTTCCATTCCCGAGCATTTTCCCCTAAAATTCAGCTTAAGCAAACTTTCATTACAAGTGTCACACACATCACTTCTAGGTTGTCTGATAGAGGAACAGCTGATATGACTCAACATAAACGGCTGTCTTGACTACTAGGATCAAGCGTGCAAGAGAACTAAAAATGCAAAGAACTAAAAAAGCCCTAAGCCCTCATTCCAGTCTGCACATTTGTTTTTCTATTTTTTAACTTATTATTAACCTTAGAATGATTACACACCTTGTAGGCCTGTGTGCGTTTCTATGTTGGGGCGGTGTCCCCGTACTGCTTGCTAAAAAAGGCCCTAAGGTCCTTATTCCAGTCTGCCCATTTGTTTTTATATGTTTTAACTTTGAGACCCTAGAATGATTACACAACTTGCAGGCCTGCGTGCCTGTCTATGTTGGGGCATTGTCCCCGTACTGCTTGCTAAAAAAAAGGCCCTAAGGTTCTAGAGGCCCTCATTCCAGTCTGCCCATTTGTTTTTCAATTTTTGAACTTAAAGACCCTACAATGAATACACACCTTGTACTCCTGTGTGCCTGTCTATGTTGGGGCGGTGTCCCCGTACTGCTTGCTAAAAAAAAGGCCCTAAGGTCCTAGAGGTCCTTATTCCAGTCTGCCCATTTGTTTTTCTATTTTTTAACTTAGATATCCTATAATGAATACTCACCTTGTAGGCCTGTGTGCCTGTCTATGTTGGGGCGGTGTCCCCGTACTGCTTGTATCGGAATGACCTCGATTTCTTTCTCGATCTTCGTTGTCACCCATACTGTCTTCGTCCGTACTTGATTCGGCTGAAAAAAATAAACAAACCAAAGTAAAAAATAATTAATACTTTATCTTGTTTGGAGGAATTAGGGTGTTGATATGGGATTTGAAAAATTTGTGGAATTGGTTGTTGAAGTTGAAATGAGGTTTGAAAAAATGGTGGAATTGTTTTTTTTTTTCGCCACTGTTCCAAGATCAAAACCTTTTTCCTTTTTTTTTTGCTTAACGTCTCTTTAACATCTATTGGTCATTAAAGACGCGGGTTTCACCCTCCATTCGCGGGAAACTTGCAAACCAGCTACCCACATTGATCTCACCCAGCCTTGGTTTGACCGGAAAAATAGCCAGCATCACGTAGGCGCGAACCCACGTGGACACCCACATGGTACAACCTCGCTGGACGTTGCTTAACCTCAGTGATCGAACGGGAACTGGTGTATTCAACGTGATATAGACACTGGTTAGAATTGGGTTGTTAATATGAGGTTTGAAAAAAAGGTGGAATTGGGTGGTTGACATGGGATTTAAAAAAATAGTGGAATTAGGTTATGATGATGACCCACCATATTCAGGGGTCCCATTTATAGCCAAACACACTGCAGAACTGAACGTGTTAAATTACAAATTAAATGAATACAACTGAACATGTTAAATTACAAATTAAGTTCAAACTAGATAGCCATAACCCATCAGGGTTCATAATTTACAGACTTGTCTCAGACAAAAGTTTTTTTGTCTTCTTTTTAAGGATGGGCAGTTGTTGATACTTTGAACCATATTGGTTTATAGTTATAGCTTTGTATCACACTGAGCCAATCTGGTCCGAACATTGAACCATGGTCGATATAATCAATCAATTTAGTATCCAATAACCACAAGATATCGTCGTTCTAAAACGGCTTCCTACATTGAAGACCATACCCGAGACCCAAATTTCGGGACTTTATAGGAAGGAGACTAGGTACTAATGAGTTTTATAAATTTATTACTTGCCACATTTAATACCCCATCTTGTTACACCCTAACAAAGAGAAGACCCAAAATGTAGCCACCGAGGGGAGCAAGGCAGTTTCATTAGGTGACAGTCCTGTCTGTGTAAATACAGAAGGTTTGGTGTTAGGAAGGGCATTCGGCCTTTAATTTTCACTGAATCCATAGGAACTGTGTAGAAACTCGCTCTTTGCTGATGATCTCTCATCAGTAATGTTTTTTAAAAGGCTGGATGACCTTCCTATTCGTGATTTCGTGACCTAGATTCCTCCCTAGGGCTGTATAAGCCCCTGAACTTTGTGCTTGGAAAGTAGCCTGTTTGCCTATTCGAGACCAAAGATCTTAGCAAGCTTGATCAGCTTTTTTGCTAGGCATTTTTCGTGGATGTCGAGCCTGGATTGTAGCTGCCCCATGTTCAGTCTCCACGCTAGTAGGGAGTTGTAGTCAAAAATGACGTGAGAAGCTGTCTCCTCATCCTCCCCACAGAGTCTACATAACCTGGCCCTGATGGAAGCCCATATTGTGAAGGTGTTTTCTTAGACCACAAAGACAAGTAATCTGGCCTGTGGCTAATCTGATATTTTTTTGACCGAGGACCAGGATCTCGATCATAATGTTCCTGGATGACCCCTGCAGCATGGTCTTACTGTGTTTCAGACCTGAGACGGCTCTGCACCGTTCTAAATGGCTTCCTAGTACCCACCCGTCAATGAAGTTTCTGACCTCAGTCACGCTTAGACCGATCACTGGCTCTGGTCCGATGTATGATGTCGCTGACCTCATTCTTTAGTTATGCCCTTCCTAACACCAAACTTCTATATTTACAAGGGCTTAGTACCGTCAACTAATGCTGCCGGTTGGCTGCCCTCGGTGGTCACATTACATAAATCCTTTCGATATCTACCATCACAAATTGTTTGTGGAAAGACTCAATTTCCCTCCGTGTGGAAGTTGGTTACCTGAATCGTGAGGTTCCCTGTCTAAAACAGACGTCCGTTTTGAAGGCATTGGCAGTGATGGTTTCGGTCTGTTTTGCATTGCGGCTAGTGCCTGTTGAACAGCTTCTTGTCGAACTTCTGAAAAACATAAAATAAAACAAAAAAATCATATTAGAATAATAAAGAAAGACGTCCCCGTGGCAGAGTGTGCATCACAATTGGTTTGCACCAAAAAGGAAGTTCCAGGTTCAATTTCTGGACAAGTCGAAACTATGAAAAAGGCTTTTTTTTCGATTTTTCTACTTGGTCTGGTTGTGTTCTCAGCCTCCTAAGGACAATTGAGTACCCTTTGTCTCTTCCACGCTCTGGTTAGCATTCCAACAGTCGTATTGATAGTCTTTCATCCGTCATTCTGTTTACATGGCCAAACCATTTCAGCTGTTGATTTTCAATTTGTTCCCTTAGTTCTTTTTGTCCGGTTTCTTCTCTGATCTTTGAATTTCTTATTTTATACTTTCTTGTTTTGTCTATTGATTTTCTTAGATATTTCATTTCTGTTGTTTATATCATTTGCTTCTCTCTGGTTGTCACAACTGAGTTTTCCATTCCATAGGCCAGGGTGGGAGTACACTCTTTTCTAAATAGTCATTTTATTTTTTGATAACTCTTGTGTTTATTAATAACTGCCTGATCAAGGGCGTAATAAACTTGGCCGGCTTTGTGTACTCTTTTCTTAATAATTTCCTCTCTGATTTTACCATCTTCACTTATCACTGTTCCAAGGAAGTTGTATGGACTCACCCATTCAAAGAAATATCTTGGTTTTAAAACTGAACCTATGTTATGACCAGACAATATAACATAATCATTGATCGCTTATTGTAGAATGTTAGTTCTCCTGTTGGAATTGATGCTAAAGGAACTGATAGGACTATCTTATCATTAGCAGGTACTATGTACATTTTATTATGAGATAAAGCAAGGTCGTAACTGGGATTATGACGTAAAACAATAACAAAAGCAACCACAATAATTTCTATAATTTTTTTATTCATTATTTTTGGTGGGGGGAGCTGCAGACCCCTCACCCCTCCTTAAATACGGCCTTGTGATAAAGGCATTTGATAACTAAAAAATTCTGCAATCTAATACTTGAGAATGAATAATGTTTCTTATCATAACCTCAGGTCAATTCACTTGACCTTTATAATTTCCCCCGCATTTCAGGGCATGTACCCAGACATCGTTACGTACTGTTGGAAAAAGTACTTCATTTGCATTTGACTGATAAAGAAAAACCTTTGGCTCGAAATCGAAAAGAAACTATTAGAGGTTTAGCAGACTCAGAAAATTTTAAAGACACGATAAAATAAACGCTCTTTAAACTACTACGAGAACTATTGTTCGGGTCTTATCATATCCCCAGATAAATCAAGCACGTCATATCCACATAAATCGATTGCGGAACATTTTCGGGTCGATTGCGAAGATTTTCTTTTTTTAAAAAAACGAGTACCCACCTAATTGTTTTTTAAAGTAATAGAACAAAAAACATTGCAATCGATAAAAAAAATATTGAATATCATTCCAATCACCGACATTCTGCAATTGGAAAAGCTGACAAAGGACAAATCACCGCTATTATAAAAGTAAGAATACCAGATCTCGGAGTGTGCAGTTTTTAAACTGCACAAACGTCGACGCTCTGGTATGAATTACTTTAGGTTGGATTTTAATACAAAAATCCCTTTTATTACATTTTTTTGAGGTAAAGCACTAAAAACATTTTTACGACTACGCAAGTTTAAATTTCGATGTAGAAGGTCGATTGCGGAAATTATGGGAAAACAAAAGCCGATGTCCAAATGAAAATAATTGGGCACCCCTGCCATAAATGATGTGATTCTCTCTAACTTGAAACTGGGAAAACTGAACTGCTGTTGTTTTTGTTGATTCAAACGAAACAAGAGCGGGGGCTAAAATAGTTGTAAACATGGCATGCTTAGCATTACATATTACATTTCGACCGTTCTCGGTCTAACTCTACGAAAACATTATATGAGCTGCATGTCAAAAAATAAGTTTCATACTGAGTTACATGTTACAAACATGTCACAAATAGAACGTTATACTGAGTCACATGTCAAGAATAGATTTTTATACCGAGATAAATATCAACCAAGAATTAGAAATTTATACTGAGTCACATGTCAAGAATAGATTTTTATACTGAGATATGTGACAAAAATAGAACTTTATGTTGAGATATGTGACAAAAACAGAACTTTATACTGAGATATACTGAGTCACATGTTATACTCAGTATTACATGTGACAATCAGAAATTTATACTGAGATACATATCAAAAAAAGAACTTTAAATACTTCACTCACCTTTCACATGCACGCATACAACAAAACACTCCACACGAAATCGAATCCGATAAACGGAGCGCATACACGACTCGTTACTGCAACACTGTCTACAATGCTGTAGCTTCTGACTTCGAGAAGAGATTTATGATTTACTTATCATAACTTATCAGTTTGAATGAACTGCATTCGACGTGGCGGCTTTTGATACAATGATGATAGCAGGAAGATAATGTCTGCACCTTGGAGGAATGGTATTCCTATGTTGTTAATATTATTCAAACATGTTTTGGGAATCATAAATTCCTTTTTACCTAACTTCTTGTTTTTATTTATTTTTAGAGTTACAAAATATATTGTTAAGATTTTTTCTAAATATTGTTTTTGTATGTATTATTATAGCTCTAAGTTCGCGCTTTTTCTTATTTTATGACTAGTATATACAGGGTGTCCATAAAGTCTTACCCTACCCCCCGTATATCGATAATGGCTGAAAGTATAGGAAAACGCAAAAACACTTATTTCTTAGATTTTAAGGGGATTAATTTTAGACTACAAAATTTTTGGCCTCGGTCAGCCGTTTAGACTGGGCACCGACTCGCTTCAAAATCTTAAATGAGAAGGTATATCAAGTGACACCTCGTTTTAAAGGTCTCGTTAATACGAGTTCATTACAGAAAACCAGAGCTCTCTAGGATCTACCGTTTACGAATTACAGGGTGGAACATGTGACATGGACCCTTTGCGGCCCCACCGAAATGGTAGGTAAAAATGCCTAGAAATGAATTTTTACAAACCGTCTTCCCATCTCCACACTGATCTCACACATGGAAAAATATCCAGCAACACGAGGGCGCGAACCTAAAAACTCGATTTGCATTAATGCTGATATTAATGCCAAAAATGAGCGTCTAAACGCAAAACTAACAGTCCACCCGTCAGTTTTGAAAATTCTTCAACTTGTCAAAGATTTTTACTTCATGCCTGCATGCGCATGCAAGAAATGAGCGTGTGAACGCTTGTTCATGCCTAACGTTTATTTTTCATTTTCATATTTTTCAATTCTTACTGCAGATGTTTTTCAGATCAGAAATATTACGAGACTGAGACATGCCAAAACTGTACGTTTGGGCGCGAGCTAAATTTCTTTTAACAGCATTAATTCCAAACATGTACGTCTAATCGGCCGTTAGACATTAAAATATCAAGTCTGGTGGGTTGAGTAATTGAAGGGAGTGCGCGGTGATACCAAATGTATTTGGCTTTTGGGGCGCATTCAGCCTTGAGAGGAAACAACTGAACGGCTCTTTTTGATTCCAGCGAAACGGTAGGAGAGGTGCTTCATACCAGAGCTGCTCCAAAAATTAAAATTTGAAAACGGTTTAACTTTTTTGACATATTTGAGTCTATTGGTTTAGGGAGGGTCCATTCCCATATTTTTATCGTTTCGCTATGTGTTATTGTTTTGACCAAACAATTCAGACAAACACACACATGAATTTTATACAGGGCGAGAGACATTTTACAATAGACCCGTTTAAAATTTTGGAGACTGTTGTAAGGGGATAAACGATAAATGTATTATGACCAAGGTTTCATGATTCAAGGAGAAAATAATATTGATACAGTGGCCTTGATAATGCAGTAGCTTCTCCTTGCTTCCTGCATAGGAAATGGAAAAGATATCGTTTCCGACCCTTCCTTCAGTCGCCTTTTACAACTGGCATGTACTTGGCTGCCTTGCAAGAATTCTCTTTAAGTCCCTCTATCCACAGAGGACGACATAAATTGGCATTTCATGCCAAAAATGAGCATCTAAACGAAAAACTGACAGCATGTACAGTCCACCCATCAGTTTTGAATATTGTTCAACTGGTCAAAGAATTTTTACTTCATGCACGTACGCCTACTTATGCATACCGTCATTAGGGGACTCTCATTTCAGATATATTTTTTTTTTTTTTCAACGAGGAATTGTGTTAAGGAATGAATGGTTTAGACACATTGCCCCTCATGGAGCACACAATACTTGAGCCACCTCAAATCAATAAAAAATAAATGGTACGGAAAACCGNCTAAATAAAAAAAAAAAAAAATTGAAAATGAAGGAGCGAAGCACAGAAAGGAGTAACATTGGAATAAACAAACCAAAGTAAATATAGGATAATATGATAAACAAATAAACAGAACATAAGGCACATTAAACTGTTCGGGGAGAACACAAGTACATCCACAAGCACAGTCCTCACTCTCTTTTCCTATATATCTGCTAAGTGGTCGTCGACAAATTCTACGACGCTGGACTATTTTCAGCAACATAAAGATCAATATTTTTCAAATTATCCGCATTTTTTTTTTTTAATTTTAATTTGGCTTAACGTCCCTTTAACATCTATTGGTCATTCAAGACGGGGGTTTTACCCTCCATTCGCTGGAAACTTGCAAACGAGCTACCCACATTGACCTCTCCCATCCTGTGTTGGGCCGGAAAAATAGCCAGCATCACGAAGGTGCGAACCCACTTGTACACCCACATAGAACAACCTCGCTGAACGTTGCTTAGGTGTATTCAACGTGCCATAGACGGTGGCTATCCGCGCTTTGCGTTTTTGATTCTTCACATTAAAAATACTAATCAAGGGCACGAAGCAATCATGGTGGGATATTCTCAAAAATATCTTTGTTTTAACGGAACAATTAAAAAATGAAATTTCAAATGACTCGAATAATGTTTATACTTTTGAGGCGTGAAAATTCGAGGAACAACGGATGGTATATTATCATTTATATTGTATTTTAATGTGTCAATATATATTGATTAGTTACAAGTCTACCTAAATCGCTTACTTATCGCAACATATTTATCATAGAGGCAAGTATTTCATGATAATAAACAACTTTTAGTCCAGTATACCGGGTGTAACACACAACAAGTCTCACCCTCCCCACAATATCTCGAGAAGATATCGACAAGTGGTAAAATACGGATCGCCTCTTTGTGGGGGAGGATTAATTTTGGGCCCAAAAAATTTAATGACCGGCCGTTTAGGCTGGGTGGTGGCCAGATCAAAAATCTTAAATGAGATGACCTGCCAAGTGATGATTCATTTTAAAGAGAAGTTTATTAGAACAAAGTTCACCACACTACGATTTACCGTTCTTGAGATATGGGGCCGGCCCGGCCGGCCGTTCTAACAAAAAATGTTAATGTTTTCCACTCTGCCAGCCGGTGCGGCGGCCAGCCTGTACAGCCCACCAGTGTCTTTCATTGGTTTAAAGGTCTGTACCCAAGACGGTCTCCAACCACCACTTACAGGCAGCTTGATCTGCGGACTTTCGTAAGGACATGAGGGATATTGAGGGTATGTTTGTAAATTTATCCCTCAAATCGCCAGTGTGGTTCGGTGAACACATGAGCGGGGGTAAAGTTAAGACACTCCAACAAATATCCACCTATGAATTCCAATAAATTGTTGTAAGTAATTTATTCTACGGAGGTGAAACGGTGAGGAAGCTATGTTGACTATATATAGCACGTTGGTTTTGTTTTTCTTGGCGTTGCAAAACCAGCGTTTTGCAACTGGGTTCGATCACTTTATTTATTCGTGGGGGGGTCCGGGACCGGAACCCTCCCCCCTTGTGTGCGCCACTGCTTGCATTCATGCAAAGATATGAGCTATATTTGAGTATGCAAATATCTGACAGCAATCATGGGGTGCTCGCCAACAGGTATAATTGCATATATCAAAGATACACACATGTTCTCATGTGAGTCCGCAGTCGAACAATAAGATAAGCAAAATATGCGGCTGTCTGCGAGTTCTCTAAGCCTGCCACACAAGCCCTCCTAATTTTAGCTGGTCTTCCAGCATAAGATAGCCCTCTACCCCATGCATTAAAGCCTGAAAGACAAGCCCTTCTAATTTTAGCTGGTCTTCCAGCATAAGATATCCCCCTACCCCATGCCTTAAAGCGTGTCGGACACGCCCTCCTAATTTTAGCTAGTCTTCCAGCATACTCGTAAGATAGCTATCGTATCTTGTTTGATCCATATTTGATTATGTGGTTTGATGTATGATCATGACATTAATTTTATGTCCACCCAGTATACAATCTGCTCATAATTTAACAGTTGAAATCTAAAAGGTTCATGGTAGCCCAAAGCGAATCATTACCTATTTTTTCTGTTCAACTTGGTAGGCAGGTAGAGGTATCCAACTTCTATTCATTTTAAGGTAGAACCCAAACCCAATGGTTTATAATGAATTCAGACCTATAAACTATAACTCTGACTACTGATATGATTGTGTCCTGTGTACGCCCCTTGAATAATTGATCCATTTCAATTCAAAATGTATATGCAGACCGCACGGATTACGCACCTCTCACAGACGTGGATGTCGTACATAACATCCATTCGGTGATCAAATAGGCTCTTCTCAATAATAACCCTGTGCCAGTAGTTGAATTTATAATCGTCCTTTGGTGGTCAGATATGGTAGCCCTGTCGCCGCGGCGAACAGTATCAGACGGTTGACCGCAAGGTCACAGTGTCAGTCATCAGTCAGTTTGTTGACAACAGAATCACACAGATAGTCAGGTGACTACAGAGTCACACAGTGAGTCAGGTGACTACAGAGTCACACAGTCAGTCAGGTGAATACAGAGTCATATAGTGAACCAGATGACTACAGAGTCACACAGTCATTCAGATGACCATAGAGACATAGTCAGCCAGTTTACTACAGAATTACACCAGTCATTCAGGTGACTACAGAGACACAGTCGGCCAGTTGACTACAGAATTACACCAGTTAGTCAGGTGACTACAGAGACACAGTCGGCCAGTTGACTACAGAATTACACCAGTCAGTCAGGTGACTACAGAGACACAGTCGACCAGTTGACTACAGAATTACGTCAGTCAGTCAGGTGACCACAGGGTTGCACTCGGATGACAGGGATAGTTGTAAGGGGTGGTTGGATGAAAGACACAAGAGGTTTCACACAGCATCCGTGAGAAGAGTCCCTATCGAACAGACGTCTTAGTATCGTTTCGTCCGCCAGCGTACGGGAGTCAGAGACTCCGGCACACAACTCACACTGACAGAGTCTAGTATTGGGTAACAACGGGACCTAAATATTTCGGAAGCCGCGCCGGCGCGGTCGAGTTACAAATTTATGAATGCACCTTTCGAATTTACTATTCATACATTAAAATTATATTTGGTTTCGTCTAGTTTGAGGTTTACTTGAGCATCCTGATGATGAGTTACCAATAATACTGAACCGATACGATGTGTTGAATTTTCTTTCGCTTTTTGGAATTTAACAAATTTCCTTTTGTACCCTCCCCGGAGCCACGGGTATCTCAATCTGATAATACAGAAGAAAAAATAAATTGACCTCATTTAAGCAGCGAATTTTTTTTATGTATAAAAAAAGAGGTCATTCCGTCTACCGAAAAGTACAATCTGTTATAAATCATATTCCACTTGCATGCCATCAGCGCCATCGTGAAAATCGATTGTTGACCTACTAAACTAATAATTGATTTACACAAATGTTCAACTTTACAATTTTTGTCGAACTTCTATAACTCAAAAAACAAGCTATCGACTTTGACAAAAGTTTTGCAACAATTGCTCGGAAAGAAAAAATATCAAACAAAACGTTTCGACAAATAAAAAAAAAAAATAATAAAAAAAAAAAAGAAATTGAGGGGGATTAATTATTTTTCGNATATTGGGTTTTTTTTTTTTTTTTTTTTTTTTCGTGAATACAATATAAAAAAGGACAACATTTGAGAGGGGTTAATTTTTCTTTCGTGAATGCAAAATAAAAAATATCAAATTTTGAGGGGGGTATTTTTTTTTTCGTTAATACACAATATAATATATCCCATTTTGAGGGGGTCAATTTTTTTTTCCTGAATGCAAAATAAAAAATATCAAATTTTGAGGGGGGTCAATTTTTTTTTTCGTGAATGCAAAATAAAAAATATCAACTTTTGGTGGGGATCAATTTTTTTTCGTGACGATTTTTTAAGTTCGTTATAAAAAATAATAAACCAAAAATATGTTTTGCAGAATTGAGTGTACACTAAACAACTAGGTTATTGCTCAATAATAAAGAAAAATACTGCTTGTCTTTTGACTTTTTTTTCTATTAGCGTTTCACTTGGCTCTGGGGTTTGCTCTCAAGTATCAACAACTCGCCATGAGTTGTTGATACTTGAGAATCCTTACGAATAATGCAGTAGCTTTTCTTTGTTTTCTGCATGGGTAATGGAAAACATATCCTTACCGACCCTGCCCTTAGTCGCGTAATCTTTTTAAGTCCCTCTGCGTACAGGAGACAGTCATTTTTGTAAGCAGTCCTGTGGATCCAGTGTATATCACACTAGTATTGCACGCGGAGGACCTAATTGATTCAATTCCCAGTGGGGCCGGAAATTTTTCGACTTGTAATTTCAGGGTGCCCGAAGTCAATATTCTAGGAACGTATCATTGATATAAAAATACATCAAATGACCTCGCATTTAGGACCTATTAGATTACACAAAATTAACGCATTTTGGTGACAGGGGCCATTTTTATTTTTTAGTATGGAACCCTCAGGTCCCTTTTAGTATGTAGGTGCGTAATAAGAAAAGAAAAAAAATAAAGTTCAAGTGGGAGCAAGTTACCGCCAAAAATGACGCTATTTAGCGGGTCTTTTTGCAATTTTTTTCTGGGCAAACTAAAAGAAATAACGAAAAATGACCGAGAATAGACCCCCCCCAAGATAGTATATAAGAACCCCATAAAAAATATAAAATTTGAAAATTTCCAGTTTCTCCCCGATTTATGGACGGTTTTCACCACCAAAAAATCGGAATTGAGAAGTACCACTTCGGGATGAGCGAGAAAGCTGAAATTTCATACAAAGATGTTCCGAAGTAAAAAAAGTCATATGCTTGAATAAAATATTGAATTTTCTAACTAGGAGCGGTGCTCACTCTGGGAGGTCGGTTCCACCAAAAATCTAAAATTGAGAAGATTTAATTTCGTGATCTCGAAATTGTTGTTGAATTTTGTAACCGTAAAATTAATATCCTTGAGTAAAATATTGAATTTTCTAAATAGGAGCCGTGTTCACTCTGGGGTCGGTTCCACCGAAAATCCAAATTTCGTAACCGTAGCGAAGCACGGGAAAACAGCTTGTTGATTCTAAATATATTTTTTATATTATTACTAATTTTTCATTATTTTATGTTTTCCAAGCAATAGATCGAGGTGTGACAAAGGCTAATTCTCGTCACGATATGGACGGCTAATATGCATCTGAGATATCTGGTGAAGGATCCGGTCAACCTAATACTGAATGAATAGATATATCAAAAAAGGATTCAGGTAATGTAGCCACCAGGAGGAGCAAGCCAGCTTCATTATGTGACGCTCCTAAGCCCGTGTAAATACAGATGGTTTGTTGTTGGGAAGGGTATTAGATACATAGACATTCAGCCTCTTGTATGAGTAAGATGTGTTTAACAAAGATCACTCATCTGGTGACAGTAATTGTATGATGATCAATGTTCCAAACATAATGATGTATGAAGAACAAGTAGCTCATATAGTATCTCACCGTACGTATAATGGGTGGCCCAAGAAAAGAAAACTTTTTTAGGGAATTCTAAGTCAATATTCTAAGAACCTATCATTGATATAAAAATACATCAAATGACATCGCCTATTAGATTACACAAAATTAACGCATTTAGGTGACAGGGGCCATTTTTATTTTTTAGTATGGAACCCTATATATGTGACTGACGGTGACGAAAAGTTGTTAGGCGCAATTAGGTCACGGATGGGACCTATATACCAAATGTCATTACAATTGATCTTCGTTAGGGGAAAAAGTGCTCATCACGGCAGACGGCGCGGCAGACAAACGTATATTTTTTTTATTCGATTTTTGAATTCTACGTACATTGATGAAACGTAAAATATCAAATTTAGAGGGGGGAATTCCGTGACGATTCTAAAGGATCATTTTTGAAAAGTGTTTTGTTTTAATTTATTCAAAAGATAATATTTTTTAACACTTATAATTAACATGTTATTCAAAGATTTAAAAGAATAAACGAAAAATCGAATGCTTCCTGGAATTAACTTTTTAAAGGGTACAATAAATACTGTTGTCGTTTGATTAAAGCAATTATTGAACATGAATTCAATTAAAACCAGATTTTCCTGGACCACCCGGTATATGTATGCTCACTTGCTGACCATTCTATTAACTGGTCATCTTAAAATAGAGATATTATTTTTCAGTCTTTTTGTATTGTTTGTGCTTCTTCAAATATGAAAGAAGTGAAGAATTGTGTGTCTTTTGATGATATTAGTGGAGGTGACATCAGCACTCAACGCGTAGGGAGGTCGATATTATATCGATATGCGGATTTCGATATAATCGATATTTTATATCGATATTAAGATTTCAATAATAAGATTTCGATATTATAGAAGAAAAAAAAATATTGGTATCCAAACAAAACAATATTACCTACGTCAGAAATTACGCTGCTTTGCTGCTAGGGCTATCGACTCTGTGATCTTGCTTAAATGTAGTATCACACTATTTGTCATGATGTCAAATTTTGTCATTTTTTCGACTTCAAACAGTGTGACTGACAAATATATTTGATTAAATTCGCTATTTGATGCTTTGATATCAAACAAAAGAGTGACTAAAATTTGTTTAAATAGTCTGAAAGGGTTTAAACGCATGACAAACACGTTTGTCATGTTTGATCGTTTTTGATAACTACTTCATTCACCTTACTTTGAAAAATATTCCTGAGGCGTCTGTGGACACGCAAGATATTTTACGGTGACGGTCCCAAGCCCGTGTAAATACAGAAGGTTGGGTGTAAAAGGGCATACAGCCTTTAAGAAAAACTCTGTTTCAAACCAAAGATGGGAGACCATTAGCATACAGCTAGTTTCTACACAGTTTCTATTGATACTGTGAGAAGCAGGCTAGGGTTACCGTGCCTGGAAAGGGTTACAGCTAAAGAGAGTTAGTCCAGCCCAGGGGAATTTTAGGCGGCCATTCTACGCTAAAAAGAGCCACCAAAACTTTTAAATAACTCGAGAATGGTTTATCTGAAGAAAAACAACGTTCTAACTGAAAATATGGCAAATAGAATTTCAATTCACAGATTTTCTCTGTACGATGTATGGGAACGCTGCCACAGACGGCTTCGCTTTGGCGGTAAAGGACGATTTTGATGAGAATGAGTTTTTATCTTTTTTTTTCGTATATATCGCCTAAACATCACAATTAAAGTTGTATATAACCTTGTAATTTCAATTGGAATTCATATATTAAACATTGAAATTTTATCAGAATTCATATATTAAACATTGAAACAGGTGGTCGAATTATGTCCTTTCTTATGATATGCCAGTATTATAAATTATAACTCCTATTTGCTTTTACATTGAGTGATGAACGCAGAATGAATGTAATAGAACAACCCATTGATGATAATTCAATAAAAACTCCCATTCAAGGATAAAAACAACACCAGATTTCACTTTTACGCTCAAAAACGGCGCTAAACCTATACTGGTCTGGTAAAGAAAGATGAAAATTAAAATGTACCCAATAATTTCATTCAAAAACTTTTTTTTGTCTCTGACTACTGGATTAATTAGGCAAGGAGGAAGAAAAAAAAAGGTTGTGGCATGGTATAATTAAGGAAAGCAACGCCGACCCCAAATAGAACTGGGAAAGTGTCAAGTTAAAGAAGAAGTTTGTATCACAAATTTGAAAAAGACAAACTGATGTAATAGTTGTTATAGAGTAATGTGCTCGACTCAAACTGGTTTAACATGTTGTGGGAGTAGATACTTCATGAGTACTCGACGCGACATTATCATAACGTGTCTCAGTTTAACATATTAATATATGTTCGCTTAAATATATGTAAATCGAAGCTAGCTTATTTGTCATCGTATCTCCAATGTTCAACACATTGTCAAGGGCAGTATCTAGGTGTGGTGTGTGCTCGTTAGTTTTGCTAAAATAAACATTTTCACTTTTGAGTTCAACATCTTTTGTATTATCTATCAATTTGGTCATTTGAATTTATCCCACACAGATCAAATATGTGATTCGTGACATCTCGATGCGAAGAGACGGGTGAAAGGACAAATAACGTAACTCTCATAAAAGTTTATTCTTAGAGAGGTGGTTATGGTATTTTGGTTATGGGAGGTGTTTTTTTTAGCCACATGTGTTTATTAAACAAATGTCTCAGAGCTTGGCAGAGTTTTTTCAATAAAGACTACCATTTTTGCCGTAGCGTGTGATTATAATTTTAAGAAAGCTGCGAAGCCCGGTCTGCCCGTCTGTTAGAGGTATTTCTCAATCTCAGGATATCACCAAAAAATTATTCGATTGATATATAGTGAGTTCAAAAGTACGAATACTCGTACATTACAAAGATAACATAAAATATATTTTCATACATATATTTTGACGAGGAATATTTCGGGCGAAGCCAAATTTGGCAGTAAACATAGTTTGTACATCAGGCATTAGAACTCAACTGATATAGGCAGTTGATTCGTAACCAGACGGTTGTTGGAGAAAGTAGGCACCGAACAAAAGGTTGTGGCATGGTACCTTTAATGAAAGTATCGCCAACCCCAAATAGCATTGGAAAAGGGTGAAGTTAAAGAAGAAGAATAAAATGCTCAATTTAAATGGGAAAGAGCGACGGTACACGTTGGATAGCAAAATCTAGATAATTTCAACCTTGTGATTAAACATTAAGAGAGTGACATGCAATAACCAGGAATCTGCAAACTATTTGACATTTAACCAAAAATTATATTGGAACACAACCAGATCGTGAACCAAATTAGAGTACAGTGTGGAAAAATCAAGAGTTGGTGTTGTTTCAACCAATTTTCAAAATTGACTACATATTAATTATTATTACATAAGAAAAACAACCAAACACTTGAAATCTAAAATATTGACAGTGAACATTTTAAATAATATACCTAGTATAATAATTGGCGATGTATCTTATGTATTCAATAAAATATCTTATATCTCATACTTCTTGGAAAACTCTGCCAATGTGACACATGTGTTTATAATTTTCCTGGCTAAAAAAATACCCCCCCCCCCAAAAAAAAGTTATATGGCATAATTAGACCCTAAATTTGACATATGCATCATATTTCAATCATCTCTTTTAACCGCTAAAAAGCGGTAAAAACCGCAAGCGGTATATTTAATTGCGCCCAAGAATTTCGGCGCACATTTAGACCCCAAACGCAAACTATATATACCCAATTTCATCGAAATTGGTCAACGCTAATTGGCAAAAGACCTAGGGCGAACGGATTTTTTAACCCGATTCTCAGATTCTAACGTACCTTTAAACGTAATATATATATATATATATATATATATTTTTCGTGACAATTCCAAAGGTTTATATTATTGAAAATAATAAACCAATAAAATAAAACTCTCGTGTGCTACATTGGCAGAGTTTTATTATAGCTTACGTACCGCAGTCCCTTGTACGAGAAAGAATTCTTTAGCAGTTCATCTTTTGAAACACACTACACATTTAAATAATGTTTGACCATGGCCATTCTCGGACATTATTTTTCACCCTCCCTATTGAGCACACCCTTAAACATCGCATTGGGATATGCATGTAACACGGGACACACCCAGTGTAGCATCTGAATGATTTTTATCCTACGATATCTTATCTTGGGGAAACTTTTCGTATAACTTATCCTATGACCTACTGACATACTCTATATACGGGGTGAGATATTTTAAAGGATATAGGGAGAAAATGGTCGATAAAATTTTTTAAAGGAATATTTGCCAGCGTCTATAACACGTTGAATACACCAGTTCTCGTTCGATCACTGAAGTTAAGCAACGTCGGGCGTGGTCAGTACTTGGATGGGATGTAGATATATTAAAAAGGGGGAAAATATTAAGGCTATCACGGGATTAAAAATTAAAAGTGGTGGGATTTCGAAAAAAGGGATTTTTCTTGTCCACGATTCTCTGTGATATGTCGCACTTGTTACATACTCCTCTGTGTTAGGGTTGCTGATATTAATGATAAGCGACATTATCCGAAATATGCGATGGTCGACTATTGATATGGCATATGGAATTATGTATTATGGATAAATATAATATCGGTTATATCTATATCGAAACCTTAATATTGATATTAACGATATAAATATAGATAATCCCTAGACGTAGGTAATACCAATATTTTTTTCGTACTATCAAAATCTTAAAACTACATTAAATATCGTTTATACCGAAAAAAATTAATCGATATTCTATATAATCGTTATACCTACCCTGGGACGCGACACAAGGCCGGAATGGAGCAATAGTTTTTCCCAAATGGTGTAAGAGTTTTTAGAGATAATCTTAAAGTTTTTACCAAAAAACAACTTCATCATCGAGCTATGGCCGATCACAACGTTTCTTAACCTCTCTGGTTTTGGTGTCGTTCATCTTAACGCTTATATTGATAAAATAAACAAACTTATTTTTGTTTTTCCGAATGGTGCAAAAACCCTTGCACCATTCGGAAAAACTATTGCTCCATTCGGGCTTTGTTCCGAATCTGCCTACTCTGTGTTAATTAACCTCAAAACTCCCCCTAAAATTTGAAATTATTTTTCGCCTAGATGTCCGGTTCCGGTTTTTCCGATTTTTCTGTTTTACAGACCTACCTATTTCTTACTTTTTAATTTGTGTGGTTTAAGTTTATTCATTTTTAATTTTATGTTTTTTTTTTATTATTAAAATCACGGCTTTCCAATTCCTTCGCTCTCCAATGCTGTTAAATTATCATCTTGCATGAGGTCGGAAAATATAATTCAAGTTAGTTTACACATTCAACAGATTTAATCGCAATTTAGGGTATCACTGACAGTTTCAGTAAGTATGAAAACGTTTCCTTACAATTACAACGACTAAATGTCAAAGTGTTTTAAGGTGAGTGACATTTCCTGGTGTGTGAGATTCCCAAAGATCAGATCTATGAGGTGAATGGTTGAGTCATCATCATAGGTTAACGGGGCTGGTTACAACAACTTGCCATGAGTTTTTGAGAATCCTTACGGATAATGCAGTAGCTTCTCCTTGCTTCCTGCATAGGTAATGGAATAGATATCATTTCTGACCCTTCCTATAGTCGCCTTTTCAAAATCATACGTTTTGACCCCTCTAGAATTTTTCTTATCGGGTTTCCTGAAGTCGGAGATCCATGCCAATAAGCCACATTGCCCATCTCTATGGTCAAGTTGTTAAGACCATTGACACTCTTGGTCCGGAGTTGTGGGTTCCAATCCCGCCCGGAGCGAATTTGTAAAAAGGAGTACCCTGAAGTCAGAGTCGCCTTTTACGACTGGCATGGACTTGGGTGCCTTAGAAGTTTTCTTTTCAAGAATGATTGAATCATTTGTGGTAAATATTGCCAACTACAGCCAATAGAACTACCCGAGTAATTAGGATTTACGATTTTGAAGAAAAAATTTGATAGCAATATGATGATTGTTGTTGTAGCGATCCTTCATCCTCGGCCACCATCATCAGTCAACTGGAAGCCCCAAGTGAATTGCTGCATCTCTGGGCCTCATCCATAGGTCGATGGGGGATAGAGTTGTTGGGGAGGTAGGGCAGGAAAAGAGATGCTGCACAGTGTGGGGTCCAATGCCGCATTTCGGGCATGTGTCATGTATGGCGGGATCCAATCTGTTTAAGTAAGAATTGAGTATTCTGCACCATCCAGATCTGAGCTGTGCCAGTGTGCATCTCGTTGACCTGGGCAACCTAACTTCCTCAGGGCTAACCTCTGGCGGATGTGTGTTGAGTACCCTGTTGGGCTCAAAACTCCTGATTGCTAGGTCGACGGCATTATTGTGGATGAGTATGACCCCTGACTTATATTGTTCTGGACTCAGGTCTGCAGAGGACTGCACGCCAGACATTAGCTCTGGAGACCCAACTAGTTGCTTTCGAATCGATCTGGGTGGAGTTGGTTTCCTAATGATCTGGTTGCATGGATGTTCGGATCTCCTGCATTGGTAAAGATATTGTTGTGAAATCATTTCGTTGTGTTTCTGAACTG
>CM022880.1:21355992-21429898 GCA_012654025.1 Pachypsylla venusta | reverse complement strand
GAAACCAACCGGTCAGTGGTGGAGAGGAACGTACGAAAAACAAATCAGACAAAATGATAGACAATTCCAATTTTAGAAACCAACCGGTCAGTGGTGGAGAGGAACGTACGAAAAACAAATCAGACAAAATGATAGACAATTCCAATTTTAGAAACCAACCGGTCAGTGGTGGAGAGGAACGTACGAAAAACAAATCAGACAAAATGATAGACAATTCCAATTTTAGAAACCAACCGGTCAGTGGTGGAGAGGAACGTACGAAAAACAAAGCAGACAAAATGATAGACAATTCCAAATTTAGAAACCAACCAGTCAGTTGTGGAAAGGAACGTACGAAAAACCAATCAGGCAATGATGGACAATTCCAATTTTAGAAACCAAACCGGTCAGTGGTGGAGAGGAACGTACAAAAACCAATCAGACAGAATGATAGACAATTCCAAATTTAGAAACCAACCAGTCAGTTGTGGAGAGGAACGTACGAAAAACCAATCAGGCAGAATGATAGACAATTCCAATTTTAGAAACCAACCAGTCAGTTGTGGAGAGGAACGTACGAAAAACCAATCAGGCAGAATGATAGACAATTCCAAATTTAGAAACCAAATCGGTCAGTGGTGGAGAGGAACGTACGAAAAACAAATCAGACAGAATGGTAGACAATTCCAAATTTAGAAACCAACCAGTCAGTTGTGGAGAGGAACGTACGAAAAACCAATCAGGCAGAATGATAGACAATTCCAATTTTAGAAACCAAACCGGTCAGTGGTGGAGAGGAACGTACGAAAAACAAATCAGACAGAATGGTAGACAATTCCAATTTTAGAAACCAATTTTCTTAATAAATACACATTGTGGGAGATTGTTTATTTAATTCTTTGTTCCACCACTGGTGTATGTCAGATTAATTATGTCAATAGATTGTGAGATGATCTGTTGTTGATAGATTCACTCGGCACGGTCCATCTATCAGTGGACTACATTTAGTTGATCTACATTTACATAGAGGACTGGGTGTCCCATACGGGGGGGTTCAATGGCATATTAGAAAAATAATGCTATGTAAGAAAAAACGCCGTAAAAGAGAACCGATCAGTTTATAGACTCCGTTTCTAGTTTTCTGTTATACAAAAATAAAATAACCGGTTTTGCCAGCGATTTTTCCGGCAATGAGATTAATAGATTAACATGCCAGCGTCTAATGGCACGTGGAATACACGAGTTCCTGTTCGGTCACTGAAGTTAAACAACGTTCAGCGAGGTTTTAACAAGTGATTGTCCACGTAGGTTCACGCCCTCGTGGTGCTGGCTATTTTTCTTTTGACGTACTTTTCTCCGAAAAAGCAATTTTCAGACTTAATTCACAAGTATTTAAAATAAATTACTTTAAAACAAAGCACTATTTAAAATTGTACTTATGAAGATACTAGTTTCGAATCAATCGATTCATCATCAGTCTAGTCGAGTCGAATGATTCGAAACTAACTTCTTCATAAATAATTTTAAATAATGTATATGGTAAGTGTTTCTCACCCTTCAACAGCCTACTTTAAAAGGATCAAAGCTGCGGTTGCAATAGTAGCCATTAGATAACGAAAAAAAAAATCAGTAAAGAACAGTACAGAAAAAGTATCAAAGGTGAAAGTGAGAGTTATTTGGTATCACCGGACTCAAAATTTCATTAGGTAAAATCTGTTTCAAGGGTACAAAATTCGAGAAATCTTTAAAAAAACGAAGAAAAAAAGTCACACTTAAAAATAAAAATGAAGTAAAAATATGTGCACTTTATTATGTGAAGTGAAAATATGTGTTTTGTTTTAATTTATTGTAAAAGTTATTATTTTTTAACATTTATACTTAATATGGTATTCAAAGATGTAATTCACCACAAGTGTCCAGTAAATATCCCCGCGTGTTCAACAAGAATTACTAGAATACCATCCCGTAGTGTAGAAAGTAGTGTTCAAATTAATCTCCCTGAACAATGGATACTTGTATTTGGTATGCATGCTATGTCCCTCATGCATCATCATTGTGGACTGACATATTGTGATATGACTCATCACAGACGTCCAGGGGTGTAGATCTCCTGTCAAGAAATCTACATTTAATAAAGGCCGCTCAAACATAGCATACACGTGTCTTCAACCAGTCAGTACAATGATTGGGCTACCTGCGTGACGTATGAAAGAGAACCATGCTAATACGTCAAATCATTCAACCAACGCGCCTCAAGATTATTATCTACTAGCTGTTTCGCCCGTGCTTCGCTACGGTTTATAGCTTGGCGCCTTAGAGGCATGGCCGTTCCCGTGCTAGTAGTATTATACCCTTTCAAAAATCGGAAGCTAATAAATAGTATTCTATGATTCCCCTTACAAAAATCGGAAAAACGGCCATAACTCGAAAACGGTTGGACCGTTTTTTGCAAACTATGTTCCAAATTAAGGGTTAAAGGGCCACCTAAAACTTTCTCGCTTTGAGTTGATATGTTGTCGCGACACAATTTAAGATATCGGATCATGACCGGCTAAATTCGGTCAAAAATCGAAAAATCGGCCGTAACTCGAAAACGGTTTGACATTTTTTAATTCTGGTATTTCTCCTAGGGTTTTAGCCTATGGTTATGGGGGGGGTCCATTCTCATCAATTTTTCGATATCTCTTACCGTTTTGGCTAAACAATTAGTGATANAGTCTGTAATATATATATATATATATATATATATATATATATATAGAATACACAAACTGTACAATAATGCGGTGTTACTAGATAACTCTGAAAAATCAAAGACGTATACAACAGTTGCCGCTCGCTCAAACTAAGCTAGATATTTATAGCAATGGTTACTATTGCTACAGGGGCTTAAACTTCGGATAAGAAAACAACAGGTGCAACGAATGATAAGAGCCAGAGACTTGAAATTTGGTATGTATGTCAAATTTCTGGTCTCATTTTTTTGGGGGAGGGGTATTTTTTTAGCCAGTAAAATAATAAACCCATGTGTCACATTGGCAAATTTTTTTTTCGTGCCGATTCCAAAAGTTCATTATTGAAAATAATACACCAAAAATAACTATGAAATTTTTCATAGAGGCCAAAAAACTTGAAAATTCCGATGTGACAGTTAGAAAGCAACCACACTGTATACTGTATATGTACACAAAAAATAAACCTATAATACAAACTGATATGTCTAAAGAAAAGAACATCAAAGCGTACTCACCAGAGTGATAACGACTCTCATGTCTGGTAAGCCTTCTATTGCCCGATCTCCTAGCCCTTGTGTTAGGTGAATGTCCATGGGGTACTGAAATCATGCAACATGCAAGCAAAAATATCTACAATTTAGAAGAAACAAACTACGCAAACTTAAAACAAACTAAAAATCAAAGCAAAAATCCGAAAAAACGAAAAAAAAAATGAAAGCAGACCCTCGTATTATGTACAGCAGAATGGTAATCCTGGGTTAGGGATGTCGATATTATGTCGATAATATAGAATATCGATATAATCGAAAAAAATATTTAAGTAACTACGTCAGAAATTACGCTGCTAGGGCTATCGACATTTACATCGATAATATCGTATATCGATATTTGACCATCCGATAATATCACTTTTCGATATTATCAATATCGCTAATATTCTTCTTTCGATACGGCAACTGTCGATATTTACATCGATAATATCGTATATGGATATAAACGATATTTTATATTAATATTCGACCATGCGATATTATCACTTTTCGATACGGCAACCCTAGTTAGAGAGAGGGCACACTGCGTTATCTGATTACATCATTAACAATTCCTATATCGGGAACAATATGTGTGACACAGTAATAAAAAGTCAATCTTGAACATTATCTAACAATCTAAATATGCTGTGAGCAATAACAACAATGCTCAGTCAGTCAACTGTGACTGACAAGATCACCGAGATCATCCATCTCACATCTGGCGTGCTTATAGCATCGCATGAGGATTGATATGAGAATAGAAATTCCAATAAAATGAACGATATTGAGTTATTGTTGTACTAGCATCGCATGAGGATTAATATGAGAATAAAAATTCCAATAAAATGAACTATATTGAGTTAGTGTTGTACTAGCATCGCATGAGGATCGATATGAGAATAAAAATTCCAATAAAATGAAATATATTGAGTTATTGTTGTATTAGCATCGCATGAGGATTAATATGAGAATAAAAATTCCAATAAAATGAACTATATTGAGTTAGTGTTGTACTAGAATCGCATGAGGATCGATATGAGAATAAAAATTCCAATAAAATGAACGTTATTGAGTTATTGTTGTATTAGCATCGCATGAGGATTAATATGAGAATAAAAATTCCAATAAAATGAACTATACTGAGTTAGTGTTGTACTACTAGCATCGCATGAGGATCGATATGAGAATAAAAATTCCAATAAAATGAACGATATTGAGTTATTGTTGTACTAGCATCGCATGAGGATCGATATGAGAATAAAAATTCCAATAAAATGAACGATATTGAGTTATTGTTGTACTAGCATCGCATGAGGATCGATATGAGAATAAAAATTCCAATAAAATGAACTATATTGAGTTAGTGTTGTACTAGCATCGCATGAGGATCGATATGAGAATAAAAATTCCAATAAAATGAACTATATTGAGTTAGTGTTGTACTAGCATCGCATGAGGATCGATATGAGAATAAAAATTCCAATAAAATGAACTATATTGAGTTAGTGTTGTACTAGCATCGCATGAGGATCGATATGAGAATAAAAATTCCAATAAAATGAACTATATTGAGTTAGTGTTGTACTAGCATCGCATGAGGATCGATATGAGAATAAAAATTCCAATAAAATGAACTATATTGAGTTAGTGTTGTACTAGCATCGCATGAGGATCGATATGAGAATAAAAATTCCAATAAAATGAACTATATTGAGTTAGTGTTGTACTAGCATCGCATGAGGATCGATATGAGAATAAAAATTCCAATAAAATGAACTATATTGAGTTAGTGTTGTACTAGCATCGCATGAGGATCGATATGAGAATAAAAATTCCAATAAAATGAACTATATTGAGTTAGTGTTGTACTAGCATCGCATGAGGATCGATATGAGAATAAAAATTCCAATAAAATGAACTATATTGAGTTAGTGTTGTACTAGCCTCGCATGAGGATCGATATGAGAATAAAAATTCCAATAAAATGAACTATATTGAGTTAGTGTTGTACTAGCATCGCATGAGGATCGATATGAGAATAAAAATTCCAAAAAAATGAACTATATTGAGTTAGTGTTGCATAACTCTATGAGGGAACTATACAAAAAACAAACAAAAAGTGTCGTGGAAAGAATCCAAAATAAGTGTAATGCTCCAAATAGGGGGGTAGAACTTTTGCACATAATGCTTCGACACGACGAAAATTGCTGTTCCTCCCTCAGCCGGCTAGTTTGGAAAATAATATTGATCCATTTAAAAAATGCCCACTCTATACTACACCAGACAAAATTTGTTCTTTGAAACCAAATTTGTTCTTTGATGAGTGATAAATACCACAGAACACAGAATGCTATCGAAAATTTTCAAATCCTTAAAACTTCTATATGAGTCCAAAGAAAGCTTACTTAACAGCCGTGGGACTGGTTTGCAACAACTCTCCATGAGTTCAGAATCCTTATGGATGCAGTAGCTTCTCCTTGCTTTCTGCATGGCTTTTCCTTGCTTTTTACATGGTTAATGGAAAAGATATCATTTCTGAACCTTCCCTTAGTCGCCTTTTACGACTGGCATGGACTTGGGTGCCTTGGAAGTATTCTATTTATGTTCCCCTATCCACAGGGGACTCTTGGTTTATAGTAATCAAGAAAAATATAGTTCTGATACTTGACGATACAAAGAACTACCTAACTAGAAAGTACAAGGAAATAAGAAGACAACATATTAGATGTATCTCATCAGCCTTGAGATATATTGAGATAAATTAATGTTTGTTGCGCAATATACGTATGGGTAAATAAATCATACTCTGAACCCATGTGTCAAATTATTAGAATATTGACAGTCTTAACGTACAGCCTAAAATGGTTCGATAGAATGGGAACTAGTGGATACTCGTCTTAAGTAGAGGTACAACGAAGGGAGGGAGACTCCCAAAGTCGTATCGTTGATTAATCAACAGCTAATCTTTCAATCAACAGTTCCGCGAAATAAAAATATTTCTTACATGGTTCATTGAACACATTAGCCAGCGTCTATGGCACGTTGAATACACCAGTTCCCATTAGATCAATGAAGTTAAGCTACGTCCAGCAAGTTTGTACGATGTGGGTGCTCACGTGGGTTAGCCTCGTAATGCCGGCTATTTTTCCAGCACAACCCAGATCAATGTGGGTAGCTGGTTTGCAAGTTTCCAGCGAATGGAGGGTAAAACCCCCGTCTCGAATGACCAATAGATTCGTTAAGTAAAAAAACACACTAATCAATAGTGTCATCATCGTGTCCGATGATAGCCGGATGTATGAAAATGATGCTCTAAATAAGCTTATTTTCCCGCTGAAGTTTTGACATCCCACATCTAATCTTAGAGGCTAATAATTGACATTGGTCCGCAGAAACATGCCAATCAGTGCAATATAATTACGTTATTAACACCAATCATAAACATATTACAGAGTTGCTTTCTCGTTTTTATTTTACATTATCAGTTCAGATGGAATCGGTCCGTGAGGATGTCACCCTGAAGTAACTTCTCATAACCTCAAATATGATTTATTTTTCTCTATAGAAGTTATTATTATTAAACTGGTTGCAGGTCTCTATTGAGACTACATTAGACCTATTGTGACCAGTAGGCGGTGATTGAGTTAGATTCGAACCAACAACGTCCTGGTTACGATTCCAGCGCCTCAACCAACTGAGCTACTGAGGCCGTTATTGCTCCAAAGAAGTTAGTTAATTGGATTTAGAGAAATCGCGACTGCTGCATATATACAGACTGGGGCTAAATTAACTCCATTCATTTTCAACCGATTTTCCAGTCGCAAAATTTTCTATTTTGATATTTTGCATTTGTATACTCTAAGCCTTAAAGTCTAAGGGGTATCAAACCCAGTCGATCGCGAGGATTATGCAGGCAGAATAAAGAAAAACGCAATTGATTACCGACATTCTGCAATTGGGCAAGCTAAAAAAGCACAGATTGGGATGTGGAAAAGTCAGAACACCAGATCACGGAGTGTGCAGTTTTTAAACTACACAAACGCCGACGCTCTGGTTTCAAAGGTTGGATTTAGATACAAAATTCCTTTTGATAATGATGTCACAATTTTTGTGGGCACCATAGCATTGCAAGGTATTCCAAACAATCACTCCAATATCTAAGCCCAAGTACACAATTTCCTTATAATGCTACCACTTGTCGCTATTATCATAGCTACACAATTGTCCTCAGGGGGCTGAATTACCCCCAATCACAACCAGACCAAGTAAAAAAATTGAAGAAAAAAAAACCTTTATCGAATTTTCGACCTGTCCAGGAATAGAACCCGGAAACTGCTTGGTGCAAGACGCACTCTACCACGGAGACGTCTTTTATTTTCTTCGGTACTCTGCCACCGAGACGTTAGATTACTTGAGGAAAAGCCCTAAAAACGTTTTTACGACTACGCAAGTTTAGATTTTGACGTAGAACATCGATTGCGGAAATTATGCGAAAACAAAAGTCTATCTCGGACTGAAAATAGTTGGACACCACTGGCTACACTGTGTGTAGACTCGTCAATATTATTATATCCTGCAACTCATATTCTACTATGAGGAGTTTCAAAGAACTTAGGCCTACACGTCAAACTATTCGCATATCAAAAAACATAGATTGAAAGTTGAATGTTTGAAAGTTCTGGGAATTAATTAAAATTATTTTTGGTCAATCTGTTGTAAAGCTCATTATTAAAATGATGAGACCACTGTTGCTGTTAATTTAAAAGTCAAAAGATAATATTTGAAAACAAATTTAAATATAGAGGGTGTAGCCATAAAACATAGACTCCATTTTGAAATGGCAACTTCAGCACAGACTCCATTTTGAAATGGCAACTTCAGCATAGGCTCCATTTTGAAATGGCCAGCAAAGACTCAATTTTGAAATGGCCACTTCAGCACAGACTTCTCCCAAATACCAAACTAGTCATGTTTTTGCTAGGATATTCGGTCCTCTGAAGGTACATTTTTAGGTGATACAATAGAATGTTCTCCTGTTCATCCTTAAAGAGAACGTGAACTATACAATATGCCTCCAAAAAACACTTTGAGTAAAAAAAGACGTCAAGAGTAGCAATATTCACCCCGCCCAAAATATACTTCTCGCAATAATTAAAAGGGAACTGATATAAAAAAGAACGCCAATATGCTATGAACTATGACATTCCTTACTAAGTTTGCTTTCTTCAATTGAAAATTCAACCTGTGATCTCAACCACACTCAGTTGTTCTGACATAAAAATATTCTAGTTGACAAAATTAAAACAAAACCATCAGCGTAGGGCGTTGGACGTGTTTTTGTTTTAATTTTATAAACTGTGTCTGTAATTAACATATTTTTTTTTTTTTTTCCTTTTTCCAATAAGATTTCTGATCGAAAATTTTTTCTTCACTATTTTCTGTGTATTTTCCATAATTGAGGAACAGTGATATTTTTTTTTTTTTAATTTGGCTTAACGTCTCTTTAACATCTATTGGTCTTTCAAGACGGGGTTTTTACCCTCCATTCGCTTGGAAACTTGCAAACCAGCTACCCACATTGACCTCACCCAGCCTGGGTTGGGCCGGAAAAAATGAGCCAACGATACGTATTGTTCCCAAGCGGTCACCCATCCAAGTACTGCCCACGCCCGACGTTGCTTAACTTCAGTGATCTGACGGGAACTGGTGTATTCAACGTGGTATGATCGTTGGCTACTAATGAAATAGTTTTTAAAAACGATCAAACTATGACAAGCGTGATTGTTATACAAATCCTATCAGTCTATTTAGCTATATTTTAGTCAATTTTGTGTTTGATCAAATAGCCAATTTGATCAAATATATTGGTCATTCACATTGTTTGGTACTGTTTGAATAAATAAAAAAAATATGACAAAATTTGGTGACAAAAAAAGAGAAGGCCACGAAAATCTAGGTGTGTGACTCACCCTGCACAATCCCTGGTGTTGATAGATCTGAAGAACATTGGCCTTTGTAAAAACAAAATTTAATATATCCTTTGTGTGGACAGAACAACAGACTCTGTTTAACTTCTCTCATGCAATAAAACAAACCTTTGAAATATCTAATGGTATAAATTTATTGTATTGATTTTTTTTTAGTTGAACACTGTCTGCCGACCTAACAAACAAATTAATTAAAAAGCGGCTAAATGAATACACAACTTGTCGCTCTCTGCCTGTCTTGCTTGCCATATCGTGGCAAATATTTTCATGGTGTGCTTAAATTAACTGTCACCAACATGCTCATTCATTTGAATGTAGCCACCGAGGGAAGCAAACCACAGCTTCATCAGGTGAACATATAATAAGCCCGTGTAATTACAGAAGGTTTGGTGTTAGGAATGGAATCCACAGCCTTTAACAAACTGCTTTAAACCAATGATGAGGGGTCATCAGAAAATTCCAATTGATAATGTGAGAAGCTAGGGTTGCAGCTTAAGAGAGTAGGTACTGAACAAAAGGATTGTCAAAAAAAATTACTTTCCCCTTCTCAAAACTTTTATTTTAATCACAAGTTTTAATCAAAGTATGTATCATAAACATTAATATATCAGAACAAATGATTTCCTAGTTATAAAAATTGAAAGTTAGGTAGTTGTGGTTTGTTATCTATTACAAGAATAAGAACATTTCATTTCTATTAATACACATTTCATTCTATATCTTTCAATTCCATCAAATAATATTAAATGTGAAAAGAAAAGAAATCATAGCACTGGAAACATATTATGATGATGATGAAATTGGAAACAAAACGTAACCGAATGTGAAGAGTTAGATGAAGAAAGAAAAAGTAATGATGCATCAAAAGAAGGTTTGTGTATGAAGGAAACTGTAAGGGACGGAATGGGAAAAAGGAGAGAAGGTAGGAAGGAATTAAAGAGAAGCAATGAAGAATTTAGTAATGATGAGGCGACGTTGAAGAGGAATAAATCAAATAAGAGTAATCGAATGTGAAGAGAAATAGAGGTCGATTCTAAATGTACATTTTTGAAAATGATATAAGTTTAGATATACGAACTTTTTGAAAAGAGAGAGTAGAAAAAATAATGTAGCTAGCGAGGGGAGTAAGCCAGCTTCATTACGGGACGGTCCTAAGCCCGTGTAAATACAGAAGGTTTGGTGTTAGGAAGGGTATCCAACTTTAAAAACTCTTCTTCAAACCAAAGACGGAAAGTCAAGAGCGAAAAGCAAGTTTCTACGCAGTTTCTGTAGATAATGTGAGAAGCAAGCGAGGGTTACCATTCCAGGAAAGAAAGTAGGTGTAAAATTCTGTGGTATGGTTGAATTAAGGAAAGCAACGCCAACCCCAAAAGGAATTAAGGAAGGGTGAAGTTAAAGAAGAAAGGGTAGAAATTAAAGTAAGAAGAGATATTGAAGAACTTGGTCCCTACCTACTTAGAACACTGGGTGCAAAACACCAAAACTTCTCCCCCTAAACCAACACAGGGTTTAAGATTGGTGCCTCGGGAACTTAGAACAACGAAGCAAGTTCCGTAATATAATGTTCCTATTTAAAAGAATACATGATGTCTCTATGTCACAACATTGATGCTCACGGCATCTTGTAGGATTCGAACACGGGTCTCCCGAGTGCAAGACTACTTCAGTGACCACTGAGCCATGGAAGCTGATTAAAGTTCCTATTAAGGTACAAGAATTTGCATTGCAAATAATGATAACCTTGTTGTCTATATTTTTGGAATTTCTATTTGATTTTATTTCTCTTAAACTCAATTATGTGGCAGATTGTTTTGAAGATAAAGATAGCGATGACAGCACAAGGGACATCCAATTTATTTTAGCCTCATCTGATATCTTTTGATTAATTCTCTTGAAACTGATGACAACATTCCTTTCTCTACGAGTACGGTCTGTACTGAAATGATCATATTAATGAGGATTATATTCATTTCCAAATCAAACAACTTCAATAAGTGGCGAATGCAAGGTTTTATCTTGAATATAACATTAGGAGATGTTGCCAGAATGAATACAGAAAAATGGACCAGAATATGTTATGAATGGTATCCAAGAGAATGCACAGGAAAATGTAGGAAGACCAGCAATAAGATGCAGCAATGACCAGCAATGACTTCTAATTATATATTAAAACAAGTGGTTCGATTTTTTTTCTTTCGATATTTCATTTTCCTTTTTTTTTCCTTTTGTACAGGGTAATCCTTTTATACATGCCGAATTTGGTTTTTCGATAAAATAGAAAACGATTGTAATAATTTGCAATGAATTGGATTTTTGTGAAATTCAAAAATTGGCAATTTGTTCTCCTAGTTGTGGAAGATGATGTCAGATAGGATTCCATCACGGGAACGGATGGCGCAATAGCAGTTTGCATCAGCATTTTTCAAGGTTTCAGATTAGATAGCCGCTCTTTTCTGTCGGAAAACGGCGTCTTCTTTCTGTGAAGTTTTTGAACAATCTAAGATCCTTCCCAATAAGCCAGGAACACCAGAAGCTTTGAACAATATTCGACAGAAAATAGTGGCTCTTTAGTTCGAAACCTCGAAAAATGCTGAAAATATTTATAACTGCCAAAAAACATTGCGCCATCCACTCCCATGGTGGTCATATATCAGACAACATAGAGAACAAATTCGCAAGATTCAAATTTCACAAAAATCCAATTCATTGCAAATGAGTACAATCGATTCTCATTTTATCTAAAAAATATATCCGGTAATTATAAAAGATCCACTCTGTATATTCTATTGGTAATTGTAAATGATCAACCCTGTATATTCTATTGGTAATTGTAAATGATCAACCCTGTATATTCTATTGGTAATTATAACTTTTGAAAGTTCAAGAAATTTTCAGCAAATTTAACTTTTTGACCTGGAAAATAAAATCCATTCTCATTATCTTCTTTTTACACATTTTTTTTTACTTCAGTTAGCACCAAGTTTTGTCGATTCACTGAAAACCATTTGAATTGGGTTCCGTCAGTAGGATTAACTCACACTAGCTCGGGTAGGATTAACTCACACTAGCTCACACTAGCACTCACACCTAAATTATATTTAATCCCAATTATTCCGAGCAGACTGACTGGTACTGACATAGGGTTGCCGGAAAGAAGAATATCGATATTACCGATATTGATATTATTGAAAGCTTAACATCGCGATATTATCGTAAATTCTGACGTAGGTACCTTATTTTTTTTTTTTTTTTTTCAATACCTATATTTTTTTTCGATACCATCAAAATCTTAATTTCGATTATCTCGAAACCCGAATATCGATATTTTCAATAATGAACCTTTGGAATCCTCAAGGAAAAAAATACCCACACTCCAAATTTAATATGTTACGTTTCAAGATACGTAGAATACAAAAAATCCGTTTGTCAGCAGCGCTGTAGGCCGTGATGGGCACTTATACCACTTAGCATTGACCGAAACTTTCAGTTGGGGTCTAATAGTGCCTCAAAACGTTTGGGTGCAATCGTTCAAGATTTCTCCGCTATTGAACGGTTTTCAATATTCCTGTCTAAAAAGGGAATAGTACTAGAAACTTGAAATTTGGTAAATATTTCATATTTGTAAGTAAAAATTATGGAAAAGCAAAATGAACAGCATCAACAATCTAATACAAAAGAGCTACAAAAATAATGAAAAGGAAAATGAACAGCATCAACAATCTAATACAAAAAAGCTACAAAAATAATGAAAAGCAAAATGAACAGCATCAACAATCTAATACAAAAGAGCTACAAAAATAATGAAAAGCAAAAGTTCTTTCACAACAATTTTACTACAAAAAGTCTGATGTGTGAGATATAAATGAGAACTACCTGAGTGATAACGTTTCTCATTGTGCGTTACGCGTCGTTGTGTGCGTCGAGTGCGTTGCTGTTGCTGTGATTGTTGTTGCTGTTGAGACGATTGTCGGCCTGAGCTAGGCGCTAAATGAAAATACAAACAAAAATGACGTAAGACAAAATATGAAATATATAATATGCTGTTAAAAGGAAACATGAAGTTTGTACATGCGCAAGGGAAAGCGCTGTGTTGATGGGACCTAGGTAATACTTGCAAAAACAAAAAAATCATCAAAACCTGATGGGCAATTGAGCAGTAAAGGAGCATTCGCACAACATAGTGAAAGTGTCAGTGACAGTGCTCTCCGACGCCGTACCGTGATCTTCACAGTGATTTGACATGAAAATATCTCCCTTGACTGTGAGCATGGAGAAAATAATGACAAGTGTTATTAAAATCACAGTTGAGTTAAAATGACACGTTGAGTTAACCAGCTCCCGTTAGATCACTTAATTTGAGCAACGTCCAGCGAGGTTGTACATGTGAGTGTCTAATACTCTAATACGTATTAATAAGGTTTGCAACCTTGTGATACTGACGATTTTTCCGGCCCAACCAAGGCCGGGTGACTTCTAATTATCGAATCGAAAAAAATTGTACAAAGGAATGATTATGATGTGGTTCTCTTCAACCCATGGTCTCTGCTTTAGATTCACCCTTTCCCAATTCTATTTGGGGTTGGCGCTGCTTTCCTTAATTCTATCATAGCACCCACAACCTTTTGTTCGGTTCCTAATATTCTCCTTAGCTGTAGCTCTTTTCTCTCACGGTACCTTATTCTTGCTTCTCTCAGTATCCATAGAAAGTGCGTAGAAATTAGCCATTTGCTGATGATCTCTCATCATTGGTTTGAAGCAGAGTTTTTTAAAACGCTGGATGCCCTTCCTAACATCAAACCTTCTGTATTTACACGGGCTTAGGAGCCTCACCTAACGGGTTTGCTCCTCCCAGTGGTTATGGTTATACATCTTTCAACCTACTCTCTATATTCACCCAATATTACCCTACGAAGTTGTCTCTCATGGGAATACTGAACACGCCCGACGTTACTCGTCTTCAAGAAAATGATTTATTCTACGTGAAAAGTTCGTTGACCAGACAATCCCAATTAAATATAGGAAGATTTTTTTCTTCTAAAATGTATTTTAGAAACACAAGATTAATCAGGTCCTGTATTAACCTGACACTTCTGATCTAACTAATAAATTGATTTCCAAAAATACAAATTTAAAAAAAATGCATCTGATCAATGCAATATGGTTGAGTTACATCCTGCATCTTTCTCATGTTATTTTATAATAACGGGTTTGAATAAAATGCATAATTAATTTGGTTCACTTGATTAGGTACCTGGTAAACTGCATGGTATGCACAGTTGCACAGCCAATTACTTTATCACGTTGAAAACATACATAAGTTTCCGTCAGCCTAATGAGGTTAAGCAACGTCGGGTGTGTTTAGTACTTTGATGAATGATCTGAGCTAGGCGCTTGGGGACACCACGTGTTGTTGGCAGATTTGGGGTGCATTAAAAGAACTGAGAAGCTGTAGTTGATTATATTTGTTTAAGAGTATATATTTTTTAATTTGAGTATATATTTAAGCCCCTATCTCACTATTTGATGAGGCTTTCACAAATAAAATTATTTACTTTAAAATTTTGTTGTATATTAGACGATTTTTGTTCGCAAGTTAATCCTTCACTTGTGTATTTTTTGATAATTGAGGACTTGGGCGCCTACAGACGACTCAAAGGTAAAATTAATTAGTCTTCAAAAACGATCAAACAATCACAAACGTGTTTGTCATGTGTTCAAACCCTGTCAGACAATTTAGAAAAATTTTGGTCAATTTTGTGTTTGATCAAATAGTGAATAATGATCAAATATATTCGATCACATTGTTTGGTACTGTTTGGCGTAAAAAAAATAGTATTATGACAAGTAGTTTGGTACTGTTTGAAGTAAAAGAATAGAAAATTTGGCATCATGGCAAATCACTATTTGTCATGATGCCAAATTACACTATCACAAATAGTGTGATGCCAAATTAAGAATGGAGCGAATGAGATTTGAGTGAACACTGAATTTATTATTGAACTGGTTGCAATTATTACTGCGACCTTTATTTAGATCTATTATGACTAGTCGACAGGGATGGAGTTAGATTCGAACCAACAGCCTCCTGGTTACGAATCCACCACCTCAATCAACTGAGGAACACTGAATAGAGATGTTAAGGTTAAATTATTTGGTCACAATCCCAAAAATTGATGAGAACTTCCTCTGATATGACATTGTGACAACGACACGGGGTAAACACCAGAACAACAAACAGAACATAGCGAGCGCATTCCAAACAATGAAGGTATCCGATGCATGCACAAAACATTGATGAGAACTTCTTCTGATATGACATTGTGACAACGACGCGAGGTGAACACCAGAACAACAAACAGAACATAGCGAGCGCATTCCAAACAATGAAGGTATCTGACGCACGCACAAAAGAGGACACAACTCGTTCATACCATATTAGTAATCCATGATAATAGTGGACAATCCACCTGGATTGAACTAATTCTGTTGCAGTATTATTGGTCTGATATAAAAACTCTATACAAAAAAGGGAAATAAAAATCATAGAACATTGAGGGGAAATGATGAAAGTTGAAGAATGATAGATTTAAGAAAACATAATGTACCACGCAGGGGAGAAGGCCAGCTGCATTAGGCCCGTGTAAATACAGGTGTTAGAAAGGGTGGTGACTGAACTTGGTCAAAAATTGGAAAATCGCTCGTAACCCGAAAACGGTTCGACTTTATTGAAATTTCATAATGTTTCTGTAGTTGTAGCTCATGGTTTTGGGTAAGTCCATTCCCATCAATTTTTCGATATCTCCTACCCTTCTGGCCAGACAATTCCGGAAAAATAAACATACAAACACACATAGAACATAAGGTTTTGGGGAAGTCCATTCCCATTAATTTTTCGATTATCTCCTAATACCCTTCTGGCCAGACAATTTCGGAAAAATAAATATACAAACACACGTACAACATAATTCTCTGATATTGTATATATAGATATGTGAATATAGCCACCGAGTGTAGCAAACCAGCTTCGTTAGGTGGCGGTCCGTGTAAATACAGAAGGTGTGTTAGGAAGGGCATAATTGGTTTGAAGCAAAATACTCTGCTTCAAACCAATGATGGAAGGTCATCAGTAAAAAGCGAGTTTCTACGCAGTTTGAATTGATACAGTGAGAAGCAAGCTATAATTACCGTGCCAGGAAAGGGTTACAGCTAAAGAGATTAGGACTGAAAACAATGTTGTGGTTTGGTATTAGAATTAAGGAAGGCAGCGCCGACCCCAAATAGAATTAGGAAAAGGTGAAGTTAAAGAAGAGATTAGAGAAAATATATTATGAGGTAAAAGGGAGGTCAAAGTCAAGCCCTTTTTAGATATATGACCGTTTCTGGGTTATTCAACAAATGAATTGATTTTCTGTTTTAACACGATGATTTTCCTTCTTCTTCTTTTATCTGTTAAGTAGTGCGATATCTCTCGAACAGCTTGTCCTATTTTGATGAAATAAGTATTGGGTATGATATAACGCTGCCCCTTGTTGTCGCGCCTTCACTTTTGCTACCCCGAAGTGCTACCATTCTAAATTTTCGAAGATTTTGTAAACCTTGAAAATTCCAATCTCGTCGTTGATCGAACCCAGGTCTCCTATAGGTGCAATTCAGTGTGATGACCACTAGACCGCGGAGAATGCCTGACGTAGCGCTGCTCGTTTTATTCAAAGTCACATTGCGTGTACATGAACATGTTAGTTGAAGGCGATAGATGATCTTATCTCTGAAAATATCCTAACGGACATTTATTCTGTGATGCCAATAATAGAGACATCCTAAAAAAAAGTCATGACAACCAAAAGAATGACTTGTGCATCGGGTCATTAAGTCACTCAGTTTAGTTGTCAAAGTTACATTTCAGATGACAGTAACAGTTGTCGGATGTTGGTTTTAACAAGTCATTTTTTGGGTGCATTGTAAGTAAGTTCATTTCATTGCCGCGATGTGGGGATGTTGCTCTTTCCTTACTCCAGTAACATTTCAGATGACAGTAACAGTTGTCAGATGTTGGTTTTAACAAGTCATTTTTTGTGTGCATTGTAAGTTCATTTCATTGCCGCGATGTAGGGATGTTGCTCTTTCCTTACTCCAGTAACATTTCAGATGACTGTAACAATTGTCACATGTTGGTTATAACAAGTCATTTTTTGTGTGCATTGTAAGATCATTTCATTGCCGCGATGTAGGGATGTTGCTCTTTCCTTACTCCCGGATTTCGTTGATCGCTATGAAACCCTAAATCCTATCTATAGATCGCTCTTTCCTTACTCCAGGATTTCGTTGGTCGCTATAAAACTCTAAAACCTATCTATAGATCGCTCTTTCCTTACTCCCGGATTTCGTTGGTCGCATGAAACTCTAAACATATGTGCTGAAATACAATAAAAAGTTCGATGTTTTCCATGACGCTATTCAGATAGTTGAAGATTGATGCGTGACGGATAACTATCTTAACGAGAAGTGAAGTGCTACTTGAAATTGAACACTAGCACTTGTCTAGGAATGAAGTGATGTCTAATCAAATAATGAGTTGGAGCAAAGAGGCAAGGTCTATGACTATGATAACACTTAAACCTAACATTAGATTGCCATCTTAATGATGAGAATGAGATACTCTGGCATAGCTTGCAAGGTGAAGATCAAATATGTAAGAATCTAAGGCGAAATTTTAATACTTGATTGACTCAAATAGACCGTTGCCAAAAAAAAACTTTTTTTTTTTTTTAAACTAAAACTCTAATACTTGTGAAATTGTTAATAAATAAAAAATAGACGTTTGAAAATTTCAATAAAATTTGAAATATTCTTTAAATGTGGCATCACACTATTTGTCATGATTCCAAAATTTGGTATATTTGTTGAATTTGTGTGTTTGGTATATATTTGTGCCCCTATCAGCCCTATCCCACTATTTGATGAGACTTTCAGACAAAATTATTTACTTTCAAATTATGTTGTGTATTATACCACAGCAACCAGATATTTATCTGTATTAAATATAATTTTGATATTTTCTATTTTTCCAATACGATTTCTGATCGACAGTTAATTTAGTTTCTCTTCACTTGCACATTTTCAATAATTGAGGACTTGGGCTTCAAACATGTATGCTTCATAAATAGTTTTTAAACGATCAGACTATTGAGATAAATTTTGGTTACTTGTTTGTTTTATGTATCAAAGCAATAAAATAGCGACAAATATATTTGCCACACAATCATACTGTTCAGTCGAAAAAAAAACACAAAATTTGGAATCATGACAAATAATGTACACCTTAAGTACCTAAATAATTATTTAGATAATGATTCCAAAATTTTCAAATAAAAAATATTTACTGTAATTACCAAAAATTCAATTATTTTTAAACTTCAAGTCTGTCGTGACAAAGTTTATCAATCTTTGAAAGTTTATTTTTTTTTTTTAAAAAAAAGAACCAAAATATTTCAATATTAAATTTTTTCTTTAACTTCACCATTTCTCAATTCTATTTGAGGTCAAGTATGCCTTCCCTAATTCTACCATGCCGCAACCTTTTGTTCGGCGCCTACTCTCTTTGGCTTTAACCCTTTCCTGGCACCCTCGCTTGCTTCTTACAGTATATCCATAGAAATTGCGTAGCAAAACGCATTTTGCTGATGACCTTTTATTCATTGGTTTGAAGCAGAATTCTTTTAAAGGCTTGATTGAGGAGCGCGGCAGCGCTCCGCCCGCCAAGTCAAATACAATGAGCGTTGCACAAGTGATATATTACTTCACGTCACAAAGTGCACTTTTCAGGTCTCTCTACAGCCGCGAGAAAAATATGTGGAGTGACTTTTGTTGAATATTTGATAATCGGATTGGTAGATGATGAGATAAAATCAACAATTTGAAAAAAAAAGTTACGGGAACACTGAGAAAAAAACATTTCAAAATGGTCATTTTTACTGTCTTATCCTCCTTCTTCATCTTCTTCTTCTTGGATGTTGACGGGGCTACAGCAAAATCTACCGAAGCGATTTTGATCGGAGATGTCTCATTTGGTTGCATCTTGTGTGAGAGTGTGCCTTTTGATATTTTTATGGTAAAAAAATACCCCCCACAACCCCCATTTTTCCAAAAGCTGGTTTTGAGTACATATTTAAAATTTAAAAATCGAATAGGTTTTCATCTAAAAAACGAATTTTGATGAAAAAAGCTTGCTAAGTCATTATTACCCAAAATAAGGCAGAAAAGTTTGAATATGGAGGGGAATAGGAGGTATTTGGGAGGGGTAAATAAAAAAGAAATAGGGAATCAATGTAGTGTAAACAAACTGTATAAGTGTAAAAACTAGTGTTGAGGGATCAGAAACTCAATCTATACATAGTCTAGGTAAAGAAGACTTATTTGCTTATGGAGCCAGTTTGGGGAATGGGGGAAGCGAAAACCAAATTTTGTCAAAAAAATTTAGATCGTGTAAATTTTTAAAAAAAAATTTATTGTAAGAGAGTGATGAGAGCCCATTTAGTGAGTTGGAGTTGTAAAGAAGGCACACCGCCAAAGGTGTGAAAGTGAGTTTCTAAAGTGCGAAAAGTTGCGAAAAAAGGACGTAAAGAGAGGTTTGCGAGAATTGTGAGATTTTTAAAGTTAGTGAAATTAATGTAAAAAGGAAGGTTTACAAAGGGAGAAAAAGATATACAATTGAGGCACTGTTTTGATTTCAGTGCTTTTTGTGACTAATGACTTGGCGGGAACTTTTTACCGCGAAGTGGTTTTTTGGGGGGATATACCTTTCCTAACACCAAACCTTCTGTATTTACATGAGTAGAACCGTCACCTAATGAAGCTGGTTTGCTCCCCTGAGAGACTGCATGGTCATTTTGAATGGGAGTGAAAGTTGCTGAAAAAACCTGATAAATCTGTCAATCCCACATTTAAGCTATAAAAGTTTCCCGTCTCGATATTTTTTAATGAATAAATTATTTTTACAATAAAGTGTATGTACATGATGATGTTAGATGAAGCGTATGAAACCAATAAAAATATAACAAGACCCATCCCCACAGTGATATATTATTTATTGAGAATGTTCATCTCATGGGGGCATGGCTAACCGTTACCTAACCATGCAACACATGGATTAATATTCATTTCAGCGAGTCACTACCGTGTAAATCACTTAACGTGGTATCACCACACTATAATTTGTCATGATTCCAAAATTTTGGCACAATTGTACCCCTACCACACTATTTGATGAGACATTCAGACAAAATTATTTAATTTCAATTTTTTTTGTGTCTTCATTTTTTTTTTTTNTTTTTTTTTTTTTTTTTTTTTTGGGGTGTATAGCTACCATAGAAACCTGATATTTATCTGTAATGATTATAATTGAGATATTTTCTATTTTTCCGATACGATTTCTGATCGAAAGTTAATTTAGATTTTCTTCACTTGTGTAGTTATATTTTCGATAATTGAGGACTTGAGTGTCAAACATATATGCTTCAAAAATAGTTTTTAAAGGTAAGATTAATGAAATAGTTTTCAAAAATGATCAAACATGATCATTTTTGTTTGAAACTCTATCAGACTGTTTAGACAAATTTTGGCCATTTTTGTGTTTGATATCACCACATAAAGAATTTAATCAAAAATATTTGCCAAACACACTGTTTGGTAGTGTTTAAGACTGTCAAAAATGACCTTTATACTAAATAATCAATTTACTGATGCTATTGACCGACTGTTTTTAGGCCCACGTTTCTCTTTATTTTACATGAAATATGCAACAACAAAATATTTTTTTTTTTTTAATTTCGCTTAACGTCTCTTTAACATCTATTGGTCATTCAAGACGAGGGTTTTACCCTCCATTCGCTGGAAATTTGCAAACCAGCTACCCACATTGGCCTCACCCAGCATGGGTTGGGCCGGAAAAAAACCAGCATCACGAGGGCGCGAAACCATTTGGACACCCACATGGTACAACCTCGCTGGATGTTGCTTAACTTCAGTGATCTAACGGGAACTGGTATATTCAACGTGCCATAAACGCTACCCAACACATCTCCCCGTAGCAATACTCTTTCTATGTTTCTCTTTATTACATGAAATATGCACCAACAAAATAAATACCCAACACTCATCATCACATTTCAGATTATTGAGCTGCGGCTGGCCGCGGCCGATACTTTTCGGGCCCAATATTAATCCCCTAAAAAATAAGGCGACCCCGTATTTTACCGCTTGTCAATATTATGAGTGGTTCTCGAGATACTGAGGGTGGGGTGAGAATCTTTAGGCTCACCCTGTATAATGGTAAGATTATGAAATTTAATCAGCCATGTCTCGATGATATGAACAGATGAATACAAATCTAAATAAAAACCAAGATAGCCAACAGCGAACAATACAAATTGATCACTGTGTGGATTGTCCCATAAGATAAGTCCAAAGATACCATCCATGCATGTGAATGACCCAAAGAGTGAAAGATAAAAAATAGAAAAAATATTAGCGGACCCGATAAATTCTCTGAAATATTTCGGATCGAAATAAAATTCTAGGAAATTCAAAACATGTATCAGCTGAGTTCGCACAGAAAATGTACATATTACCGCGTTAACGCGTGCTGGGATTCCTTTTCCACCGGCATGTTATCCTTAGGCGTTAAATACACTAGGAGATGGCTGGGGTACATTTCAGAGTGCAAGCTTTGTGAATAGTATACTGTTTGGACAATCTTTTTTGGACAGTGGTGTCCGGGTTTACAAAAATATCAACGCGTCCGTGAGAGAGGGAAATTTGGGGGAATTTAAAATTTGGTTAAAAAAAGGATCTTTTAGAAGCAGCCCTTTACTGCATAGAAGACGTCCTATGATTTATTTTACAGGTTTTTTATATACCTACGTATATATATTACCTATTACTTTCTTATTTTTTTTTAAACTATATGGATTTTTATTTACAGGTATTCCTATTTACATACACTGTTCAATGGCATGGAATGTGCCTCCCAGAGATCCCCAGAAAAGTAAACGAAATTTTATAACCCCATTTTTTTCAATAATGTAACGTAAAAAAAATACCCCCTCCTTAAAATATGATACTTTACTTTTCGAGATACGTAGAATCTAAAAATCGAATAAAAAAATCAATTTGTCCGCCGCGCCGTCCACAGTGATTAGCACTCTTGCCAATTAAGTCCCATCTGGTGTATGTCAAATTTAGGGTCTAACTGTGACCCAGAACATTAAGGGGGGATTATTATTTTACCCAGTAAAATAACAATCCCATGTGTCACACTGGTATGATTTTTGATCAGCTGAGGCAGAGAAAATGGCTGCAACAGCAAGATAGCAGTGTGTTATCCTGTTTACATTTTCTTTTTCATCTCATCTTTGGGTAGACAACGCACCAAATCCAGCTGAACTTACCTTGACTTGGTTGTTTTGGTACATAAGGTGCTATCAGTCTCGTCCTTTTCTTTTCATATCCTTTTTGTGTAATGTCACCTGAAACAACAACAAAAATATAATACATCGAATTAGGTAACGTACTTTATTATTTAGATTCGCAACAAAAGTCGCAGTACAGCAATTCAAAATTAATATCACAGAGCGACGCGACCATCCAGTGTACCTTCTTCGTGATATCTTCTCATAGTGATTCAGTTCTTCAGTTGTTTAGCCTTGAGACAACACAATACACAATTATTTTGATTCAAATCATCATTATCTTCAATACGCATTCTAATGATTAAAAATTTACTTCGGAAAACCAAAAAAAAAAAAAAAATATCCAAAATGATTGGTGCCAACATTTTTGTTGGGTGCCGAAAATCACAGCGTACACGGACGCGGCACAAGGCCCGAATGAGGACAAGTTTTTACCGTACCCAATTTTTAGGAGAGCCAACTTTTACCTTTTTTACGGGAGCCACTATTATTTCATCATCGAGACATGGCCGATCACTCTCTGGTTTGGGGGAGGTTCATCTCGACGCTTATAATGATAAAAAAAATAAACTTGTTCTTCTTATGAAGTCCCTAAAGAAAAAGGTAAAAACACAAAATTACTTATACATAGGTAAAAGTTGGCTCCCCTAAAAATTGGGTACGGTAAAAACTTGTCCTTATTCGAGCCTTGTGCCGAATCCCAGCGTATACTCATCGAACTTTTACGGACATCACTGAAAAAAGAAATAATTCAACATAAAATTCGAATGTCGATGTCGTTTCGAATATATATAAATTGATAAAAGAAATTGCAAAATTCATTGAAATTTGAGCAGAAACAAAAGTTCTCTTGATTACTGTCTTTAAATTATAATAGTATTTATAATTACGGTCAAATACAATAGACATTTTCGACCGCCTTATTAAGGTCGGTTCGACACTGGATTAGAGCTCGAATCTACGCAATTTTTTTCTCTTCAATCAAATACGGAAATTTTTTCCTTGAAAATATGTTATCTGTTGATATACAAGTTGTTTGCCCGTGCTTCGCTTCGGTTAAAAAGTCAGCAACAATTTCGAGATGTCCTACCCCCCGCCGAGTGAGTACTTTTTGTACTGTGGAACATCTTTGGTGAAAGTCGGGAAATTATTTTTCCGGGGTCCTTATATAATATTTTTGGGATCCATTCTCGGTCTTTGTTCGTTACCTCTTTTAGTTTGTTTTTGTTCAGATAAAATTGCAAAACTAAACCGCTAAAAGCGTTCTTTTTGGCGGTAACTTGCTACCACTTATACACACCGACTAAATACTAAAATAAATCTGTGTGCCAAATATCAAGTCTCTAGGTTAAGCCATCGTGGAGCTACGATGATTATGAGTCAGTTAGTATACCAAATGGGCTTTACGTTTTATAAGTATAGAAGTTAACTATTAGGTATACAACTGGTGGTAAATGATCTCTCTCCATCTGAAATTATAATCGGCTTTTGACATAATCGGCAGATTTTCATTCATGCTTCTGATCAAACAAAGCATGCATTCAAAAGTTATGAAGCATTTCGCTACGACATATTGTATAGTTATAAAAACCAGATCAGAATTCATGACATTTGAAGAAGGCTGAATACTAAAGTTGACCCTGTACAAACAACATGGAAACTGTTAGTGCTAGCAAAGCATTCATTGTATACGTTATGATGGGATTATCAATGACATTCGAAGAAGACTGAATACTAAAGTTGACCCTGTACAAACAACATGGAAACTGTTAGTGATAGCAAAGCATTCATTGTATACGTTATGATGGGATTATCAATGACATTCTAAGAAGACTGAATACTAAAGTTGACCCTGTACAAACAACATGGAAACTGTTAGTGCTAGCAAAGTATTCATTGTATACGTTATGATGGGATTATCAATGACATTCTAAGAAGACTGAATACTAAAGTTGACCCTGTACAAACAACAAGGAAACTGTTAGTGCTAGCAAGGCATTCATTGTATACGTTATGATGGGATTATCAATGACATCTCTCCCAGAACATCAGCTACCGTTGCGATTGTTCAACATATATAATCAAAGGATGTTCTTTTTTTTCGACAATGTGAGAAAGAACATTGAATGCTCGAGTAGATATGATCAATGATAATGGATAGAGGTTTGTCTTTTTTCCACACAACACAACAGAGCAACAAATCACTCATTATTATAAAGATGTTTAATTAATTAGTTCCCATCACAACAAGGACCCGATGCTAAAGATATTCTATCCAGATAAAAACTTACAAGTGAACAGCTATGATTTAATGATTTGCATTCTCAAACTTATCGCAAAAAATTGTACTACATTTTGAAACAAATCTCATCCGTCCCGTTCATTCATTTTGTTCTTAGACAAGATTCAAAGGGAAAGAATAACTTCTTCTTCTTTAACTTCACCCTTTCGCAATTCTATTTGAGGTTGGGTTGTTTTGTTCCGTGCCTACTTTCTTTAGCGTGCCAGGAACGGGTTGTTCCTGACACGGTAAACCTAGTTTTGGTACCGATTGATGAGAAAAATGAGTGAAGAAAAATGTTTATTTGATTATCTCATAATCGCGAAAATCGTGTTCACGCACCAAAATGAAAACCCCTTATTTTTTTAAATCTGCCAAAGAATCTGCCTTTTTTTAAAATAATATAATGTATTTTTTTTACTTTATTGAATAAATAATAATACCTACCTAGAGACTTTTCCTAAATAAATTTATTTAGTTTCTAAGTTCTGGAGCATACATAGACCCATACCAAATTTCAAGTCACTGGTTCTTACCATTTAGTTTTTAGACAGGATTATTGAAAACCATTAAAAAACGGTAAAAACCGCCAGCCAGATATTTGATTGCACCCAAAAGTTTCGGAACCTCAAACATGACGTACATACCAAATTTCAAGTCTCTAGCTCTTACCACTCCCTTTTGAGACAGCAATACTGAAAACTGCTAAAAAGCGACAAAAACCACCAAAAGTATATTCGATTGCACTCAAAAGTTTTGGGACACGTGTATATAATATATATACTAAATTTCATCCAAATCGGTCAACGCGAAGTGGCAAAAATGTCCATCAAAGTGGACGGCGGACAAATATATTTTTTTCCGTGACGATTCTAAAGGATTATTACTGAAAACGATTAACCAAAATTTAATTGGCAGTTACGTACCAAGTGAGAATTTCTTGTTAAAGTTCATCGTATCAAATGGAAATGAAATACAAGGGCAATATCAAATGGAAATGGAATACAAGGGCAATATCAAATGGAAATGGAATACAAGAGCAATATCAAATGGAAATTGAATACAAGGGCAATATCAAATGGAAATGGAATACAAGGGCAATTGTTCTGAACTCACGAATTGAAATTTAAATAAAATGTATATTAAAAAACAAAAGTAATTATAAATAATAGGAAAGGTAAAATAGTAAACATTAAATTGCATTACGCAAGCGATTATGTTTATGCAGTTTATGTGATTCAAGGATAAAAATTAAATTCATTTAATTCTCATTAATTAGTCTCTAATCACTATAATGTAGCCACCGAGGGGAGCAAGCCAGCTTAATTAGGTGATGTCCTTAAGCCTGCGTAAACACAGAGGGTTTAGTCTTAATAGGAAGGACATCCAGCCTATAAAATACTCTGCTTCAAAGCAATGATGAGAGATCAATTTGTTTCTAAGCACTTTGTTTGGACACTGTGAAAAACAAGCTAGGATTACCGTGCCAGGAAATAGTTGCAGCTATTAAGAAGAGTATTAGGCAGCATGGGCGTACAGAGGATTTTGCTTGGGGGGGGGGGCGACACTTAATATTTTTTTAAAAATATATTTCATCAAAGCATGCTCTTGGGGGCTTATTTTATTTATACCTTTACTTGTCTTATGTACATACATACACACTTTATATTTACACTGTCTCGATTATTGAGGAACAAAGGACGGCCTGGGGTAGACCCCCGGTGCGCTGGGGACCCATCGGGGGAGGGAGCAAACATGAAAGATAAATACATGTAAAATATGTGCAAGAAAATATATGTGTGCCCCAATGGGCCCCCGGTTCATCGTGGGGCATTATTTTGAAAAAAAAAAAAAAAAAAATAATCNGATAAAAAAAAAAAAAAAAATACATGTAAAATATGTGCAAGAAAAAATATGTGGGCCCCTAGCTCATCAGAGGGCAAAAATATGAAAGAAAAATAGATCTAAAAAATATAAACATATTTTTTTGATTCATAACTTCTCAGTTTTACACTGCTCTGACCCCGAAATACACAAGTCTCTTATATAACGTGGAGCTCTTCTTCCAATATGGCCGGGAGGCCCCTGGAGGCCCAGTCTTCCCCTTAACAAGGCAAAGGACGTCCCATATTGACTTACGTCCAACATATCATGAAATACGCCGGCGCCGGAAGTAATACATTCACAAAAATTTTTACGTACACTTACATAAATATTATGTTGTATCAAATTGTCTCCGGAGCTAGGACGCCGCATATTGACTTAGTCCAACAGATCATGAGATACGCCGTCACCGGAAGTAATACATACACTAAAATTTTTACGTACACTTACATAAATATTATGTTGTATCAAATTGTCTCCGGAGCTAGGACGCCGCATATTGACTTAGTCCAACAGATCATGAGATACGCAGTCACCGGAAGTAATACATACACTAAAATTTTTACGTACACTTACATAAATATTATGTTGTATCAATGTGTCTCCGGAGCTAGGACGCCGCATATTGACTTACGTACAACAGATCATGAGATATGCCGTCGCCGGAAGTAATACATACACTAAAATTTTTACGCACACTTACATAAATATTATGTTGTATCAAATTGTCTCCGGAGCTAGGACGCCGCATATTGACTTACGTCCAACAGATCATGATATACGCCGTCGCCGGAAGTAATACATACACTAAAATTTTTACGTACTCTTACATAAATATTAGGTTGTATCAAATTGTCTCCGGATCTAGGACGCCGCATATTGACTTACGTCCAACAGATCATGAGATACGCCGTCGCCGGAAGTAATACATACACTAAAATTTTTACGTACACTTACATAAATATTATGTTGTATCAAATAGTCTCCGGAGCTAGGACGCCACATATTGACTTACGTCCAACAGATCATGACATACGCCGTCGCCGGAAGTAATACATACACTAAAATTTTTACGTACACTTACATAAATATTATGTTGTATCATATTGTCTCCGGAGCTAGGACGCCACATATTGACTTACGTCCAACAGATCATGAGATACGCCGTCGGCGGAAGTAATACATACACTAAAATTTTTACGTACACTTACATAAATATTATGTTGTATCAAATTGTCTCCAGAGCTAGGACGCCGCATATTGACTTACGTCCAATAGATCATGAGATACGCCGTCACCGGAAGTAATACATACACTAAAATTTTTACGTACACTTACATAAATAATATGTTGTATCAAATTGTCTCCGGAGCTAGGACGCCGCATATTGACTTACGTCCAACAGATCATGAGATACGCCGTCACCGGAAGTAATACATACACTAAAATTTTTACGTACACTTACATAAATATTATGTTGTATCAAATTGTCTCCGGAGCTAGGACGCCGCATATTGACTTACGTCCAACAGATCATGAGATACGCCGTCGCCGGAAGTAACTGTACATTTCATACAATATGGGAGACTGGGTGAGCTTCTAATCTAAATAACTAAATATTTTTAAAAAATGTACTAATGAATTTAACTTTTTCCCTATACCGTTTGAAACTCATTTTATCTAGTGTATCGTTCCGGGCCGTTTGCTCCGCTCCCCCCTTGCGTACGCCCATGGGCAACCGAACAAAAGTTTGTGGCATGGTAGAATTATAAAAAGCAACGCCAACCCCAAATAGAATGGGAAAAGATTAAGCTAAAGAGGGTAGACGGAAGTGTACCCTCAAATGTAGACGCAAAATATACATTTTGCGTCTACATTTGAAGGCCTGTTATAAAACCCGATTGCTTTCAAATACACAATATTTTGGTTTATTATTTTCAATAATTATAATGTCACAATTTTTGTGGGTATAGCATTAAAAGGTATTTTCTACATTCACTCCAATATCACTAAGCCTATGGCTCCACTTAACAATTAATACCTGTAATGCTACCACTTGGCGATATTAGCATAGCTACTAAATAGTTTTCGGGAGGCTGAGTTACCCCAAAACGGATGAGCTTCTCAGTCCAAAAACCTGAAACATCACGATCACTAAGAGCAAACCACAGCTCTTAGTGATCGTGATGTTTGGTTGGACTTGGTACAGGGTTGCGTAAAGCCCATAATTCCTTACCCTAAAGGAATAATAATTGTATACGAACATTTGTGGAACATCTTTTATGGTCAAAACAATAAAGTTTTAATCTAACGGTTAGTACCGGTTAATTTATGACGCTAAATTGACGTCATTTTATGACTCAAAAACTGGAAACATATAAAAATAAAAGCTTTTAAAACATAATAAGTAATTTTATAATATTTATCAAATTACAACTTTGTGAACTCGTAATCTTGTTTGTAATATTAGTCTACGTTATGACTTTCTCCAATACAAAATGGTGCTTCATTGTTCAATTTAGATCAAAATTACTTTCAGGAGAAATCGTGATGTTCATATTATTACGAGAAGGGACCACCAACTTGTAATAACTAAGATTTAGAGCCATATTATAAAACTCCACATAAGTGTGAGTTGTCACTCCGACTACAAATTAGCGGAGGGGCGACTGGCACCAAAATTTCTGTTTTTATCCATACTAATATTATAAATGCGAAAGTAACTCTGTCTGTCTGTCTGTATGTATGTTACGCTTTCACGCTTAAACTACTGAACCGATTTTGATGAAATTTGGTATGGAGATAGACTAAACTTTAGGAAAGGACATAGGCTACTTTTTATCGCGAAAAAAGGCGCCGAAACTATAAACGGCCATGTCTATAAGGCGCCAAGCGAAACATTTTTTAAAATACAAATCAGACACTCAAGTGGTAGTGACAACTCCAACTCGCACTCAAGTGGAGTTTTATAATATGGGCCTTAGTAAAAATATCTACGGTAAACAGATCCCGCTCATTCTAACGGTTCATAAATATGGTTTGAAATCTATTTTTTTCGTTTTTTCTTGTCTTAAAGTCTCTTTAACATGCATTGGTCATTCGAGACGGCCAATTTACCCCCTCCATGCACTGTGGAAACTTTTAACCAAATTGCCCATATTGACATCACCCAGCCTGGGTTGGGACGGAGCCAGCATCAAAAGAGTGCAAAACCACGTGGACACCCACGTTGTACAACCGCACTAGAAGTTGCTTGACCTTATAGTGATCTAACGGGAACTGGTGTATTCAACAAACTGTAGACGCTGGCTAGTGTCTGAAATCTAAATGCAGCCCAAAATTTCTGCCGGGTCAAAAATTTTGTTCGGAAACAAACACAGACGAAAATTGATCCATGCCTACTGGAATTTCTCTGTAACAGAGGATATCTCAAACGCAAGCAACATTGTGCCCAGGGGTATATCCTTGACCGAAAGATTTTCCTTCAAATGTCTGCTCTTTCCGTGATACCTTTTTGAATACCAATGTCCAATTTGGAAAGAACATTCCAAGTTTCAGGACAATCTTCTTCTTCTTTAACTTTTTTTTTAATACACTTTATTGAATTAACTTCAAACAAGAGACATAGAAAGAAGAGGTTAGAAAGAGTGATAAAAAAAAGGAAAGAAAGAAAAGAGAGAGAGAGAGAGAAAAAAAAAAAAGTTAATTCAAATGGCGGGGTTAAATATAACTTCACCCTTTCCCAATTTTATTTGGGGTTGGCGTTGCTTTCCTTCAATCAACCATGCCACAACCTTTTGTTCGGTGCCTACTCTCTTTAACTGTGACCCTTTCTGGCACGGCAACTCTAGCTTGCTTTTCACAGTATCAATTGAAACTGCGTAGAAACTAGCTTTAAGCTGGATGACCTTTCATCATTGGTTTGAAGCAGAGTTTTTTAAATGAAGGATGTCTTTCCTAACACCAAACATTCTGTATTTACACCGGCTTACGACCGTCACCTAATAAAGCTGGCTTGCTCCCCTCGGTGGCTACATTGGAATCTTTAGCAATGACATAAAAAGATGAATTTCATCAAATATTTTTATACTACCAAATTATGGATATGAAATGGTGGGGAAGCTTTATGGACCTGCATTGCAACCACACAGGCGAAAGGTCATACATCTTATGTTTGACCACATGAAAGTTGTATTATTTAGGAATTGGGATTAATTTTCAAAATTTTTTTTGAAATTAACTAATATAAAATGAATTTTATATTTCATAATGTCTAAATTTAAACTAAAACAATTATTTTGCTAAGTAATTGCTCTCAAGAGGTCTACGGCTAGGTCACAAGATTCGGCTCTACGGCTCTCAAGAGGCAAGGTAGGTCACAAGAGAAATCTTAATGCCCTACGCCTGGTAATAGGGTTTTGATGAAATAAATATCGTTTCATCATCATTATTTTGATGAATTCGGAGGACAATTATTTTTCGACCTCTGTCTCATCAAGCCACATATGTTTATTTCCACAACACACTATATTTCATCAATATGTCGATCTCCACACCACTCTATCTCATCAAGCTACATATGTTTATCTCCACACCACTCTATCTCATCAAACAACATATGTTTATCTTCTCACCACTCTATCTCATCAAGCTACATATGTCTATCTCCACACCACTCTATCTCATCAAGCTACATATGTTTATCTGCACACCACTCTATCTCATCAAGCTACATATGTTTATCATAACACCACTCTATCTCATCAATCTACATATGTTTATCTCCTCACCACTCTATCTCATCAAGCTACATATGTTTATCTCCTCACCACTCTATCTCATCAAGCTACATATGTTTATCTCCTCACCACTCTATCTGATCAAGCTACATATATGTTGATCTCCATACCACTCTATCTGATCAAGCTACATATGTTGATCTCCATACCACTCTATCTGATCAAGCTTCATATATGTTAATCTCCATACCACTCTATCTCATCAAGCTACATATATGTTGATCTCCATACCACTCTATCTGATCAAACTACATATGTTGATCTCCATACCACTCTATCTGATCAAGCTACATATGTTGATCTCCATACCATTCTATCTGATCAAGCTACATATATGTTGATCTCCATACCACTCTATCTGATCAAGCTACATATGTGTTGGCCTCCATACCACTCTATCTCATCAAGCCACATATATGTTGATCTCTATACCGCACTATCTCATCAAGCTACATATGTGTTGATCTCCATACCACTCTATCTGATCAAGCTACATATGTTGATCTCCATACCACTCTATCTGATCAAGCTACATATGTTGATCTCCATACCACACTATCTCATCAATATGTTGCTCTCCTCACCACTCCTATCTCATCAATATGTTGATCTCCTCACCACGCTCATCAAGCCACATATGTTGATCACACCACACAATCTCATGAAGAGCAAAATAAACCCATGCAGCGTCTTGCCTTTCAAAAACCCATTTCATTTTTAAGTTGAAACAATAAATTATATTAAAAAAACCTACTTATGTCCAATTTCTAATAATTAAAAAGCATCCTTTACGAGTTTTCCGAGAAGTTAGCGTCATAAACGCGGTCATTATCATGCTGCATAGTGTAACAAACTTTACTAAAGTATACGAACCATCTACCCGAGAACCAAAATCCTATCTTTGGATCTTTACACACACATCAATAAATCATGGGTACCTACCATATATTTGACAAGGAGGATATTTTAATGAATACTTCTTTGCGTTGCGTCATAATTGTCCAGAGAGTTGGGGCACAACGCCAATGAGTTTCCATGTTAGATTGCAATCGAGATGTTCAGAACGAATTTTCCGAAAATCAACAGAAATTTCGAGATCAAAACTTTTGATGGTACCCAACCCGGTGGTCTAATCCGTACACTTTGAATTCGGAAGATAACATCATTATTCTGTGAGGTCGCAAGAATTTTGATTTCAAAAGATTGCACAGACATCATAATTCCTCTGTGAGGTCGCAAGATTTTTGATTTCAAAAGATTGCAGACCTTTGGCATAAGACATGGTAGACCTCTGGCATAGGACATGGTACAGACATCATTATTCTTCTGTGAGGTCGCAAGATTTTTGATTTCAAAAAAATGCAGACCTCTGGCATAGGACATGGTACAAACAACATTATTCTTCTGTGAGATAGCAAGATTTTTGATTTCAAAAGATTGCAGACCCCTGGCATAGGACATGGTACAGACATCATTATTCTTCTGTGAGGTCGCAAGATTTTTGATTTCAAAAGATTGCAGACCTCTGGCATAGGACATGGTACAGACATCATTACTCTTCTGTGAGGTCGCAAGATTTTTGATTTCAAAAGATTGCAGACCTCTGGCATAGGACATGGTTCAGACATCATTATTCTTCTGTGAGGTAGCAAGATTTTTGATTTCTAAAGGTTGCAGACCTCTGGACATGGTACAATCATTCGATTTTTGTCAATAAATTAATCATTTGAACTTGGCAATGATCACACGCGAGCTTGCAAAGCTTGCCATGTATCAGAGTTAAATGAACTTCTACTATAAGTTGTATAACACACAAGATGTTCTCTTTGTTACCAACGTCAAATTGTAGCTTGGACAATTTGATTTGTAGCCAGCGTCTATTGCACGCTGAATACACCAGCTCCTGTTAGATCACTGAAGTTAATCAACGTACAGCGAGGTTGTACCATGTGGTGGGTGTCCACGTGGGTTCGCGCGACCAGACCAAATGTGTGTCACGATGTGATCAATTTTATTTTAGTTTGAAAGAGGGACAATCGATTGATAATTATGATGTTTACAGAATGGAAAACATGTTGGGAGAAAATATAAAAGTAGAACATAAGACATTATAGGAAATCAAAAAACAACACAATAACAGCACGCAGACTAAAGTTGCCAGACAGAAATCATAAAACAATAATTAAAAAAAAACAGGAAAAGAGGACATACTCTGTGGAGAGAAGGAAGAGCAGTTATGTCAAGTTGAAAATAATTTTTGAATATAAAAACATTTTTGCTTTTGAGTTGATAAAGTTGGAAGCTTACATTAGGGACATTGGTTATGTCAAAAAACGCTTTGCCTTTAGAGATATGATAATGATGGAAGTATTAACAATTCTCTGACCGCACAAGTGAACCTCTTTGGAAAGGTTTAAAGCTAAAGAAAAAATTTGGTTATTTCAAAAACTTTTGGACCAGCGTCTATGGCACTTTGAAAACACTAGCAAAAAAAAATAATACCCCCTCAAAATTTGATATTTTACGTTTTAAGGTACGTAGAATCCAAAAATGGAATAAAAATCNACTCTGTGGAGAGAAGGAAGAGCAGTTATGTCAAGTTGAAAATAATTTTTGAATATAAAAACATTTTTGCTTTTGAGTTGATAAAGTTGGAAGCATACATTAGGGACATTGGTTATGTCAAAAAACGCTTTGCCTTTAGAGATATGATAATGATGGAAGTATTAACAATTCTCTGAGCGCACAAGTGAACCTCTTTGGAAAGGTTTAAAGCTAAAGAAAAAATTTGGTTATTTCAAAAACTTTGGGAAAGAGGGGGTATTTTTTAAGCGGAAAGAATAATATTGGCATAGCTTTTATCCTTATTTTTAGAGGAAATATTGTGCTGACATAAAGTTTTGATTTGTGTTCTCTGAAGTTGCACCGAATGGGCACATGTCACTTACACTATCCTCAAGAATAATAAATTAAGTTACAACTAATCACAGAGTCATCTTTCCACTTTTGGATTGAAATTTTAAAACCAGTTTTTCTTGGAACACAAGTCAAGTCTGGACATCAGCATCGGAGGAAGGGAGACAGAACGTGAAAGTATAGATTTTATAATAGGTTACCCTCAAATGGACGCACCACAGGAGCCAAATTGGCATCCTATTCACTATCGATCATCATAAATTATTCAAACGAGAAGAAATAATTATGGTGAATTCATTTCAATTTTCCAAACTCATTTGGAACTGCTTCAATTTTTTTTTTTTTAAAAAAAAAACTCTGCCAATGTGACTAATGGATTTATTATTTTACTGCCCCCCCCCTCCCATAGTTCTGGGGCATAATTAGATGCTAAATTTAACATAAATACCAAATTTCAAATACTGCCAGCGGTATATTTGATTGTACCCAATATATACCAAATTTCATACAAATCGGTCAACACTAAGTGGCAAAAGTGCCCATCACGGCGTGAGGCGTACAAACGATTTTTTTGATTTTTAGATTCTACGTACCTTGAAACGTAGATTCAAATTTTGAGGGGGGGGGATNTTATATTTTTTTTTTTTTTTTTTTTTTTTAAAGGAAAATCTTAGTAGGATTAGAAATCATCACTTTTCTCAAATTGTCGACAAGATTGGCAAACAACAAACAATTGCTTTATACGAAAGCAATTGTTATGATTTTTTTAGTGCAAATGTAAAACCCGTTTTGTCTGAAACTCATGATTTTGATTTGGCATCATCATGCTGAAAGTGGTTTGGTTCTTTCTGATTTGTTAAAAATGATAAAAGAGTGGTAGGTACCAGATCAATGTGTATTTATCCAGAACGATTCACTCATTAAGATGTAAGATTATAAAATGAAAAGAGTTAATAGTTCCGTTAGTAATGCCAAAATATCATGAGCAACCAGTTTGTGTATGAATTACTGGGTATATCCATCTAATTGAAACCAGTTGCTCAAGTCAAGGAAAGAATGATGTGTCTGAGCTGTAGCAATCTCAGAGAGCATGATCCTAATACAACTGGAAATTCTATTGATATGTTTCACTCATCAGTATTTCCCATGTGTCGGACGGAATTAGATATTAATTCACCCTTTAGATGACTATTCTTAAAATGTTCCACCGCGAAGCATGATCCTGACACAACTGAAATTCTATTGATATGTTCACTCATCAGTATCTCCCATGTGTCGGACGGAATTAGATATTAATTCACCCTTTAGATGACTATTCCTAAAATGCTCTATCGCGAAGCATGATCCTGACACAACTGAAATTCTATTGATATGTTCACTCATCAGTATCTCCCATGTGTCGGACGGAATTAGATATTATCATGAACAAAAATACAAAGTTCACGAGAACTATTAACATGTCTTAGAATAACGTTAGTTTAACATTGGCATAATCTCACAGTGGCGGCCATCTTCATATTAGATTGGGGGGGGGCCCTGAAATGTGGAAGGTGCCATACTACGAAAACTACCAATTCATCAACAATTCAACATCATCAAAAGTAGGGTTGCTTATGAAAATGAGGATAGCCGAATATCGATACAAAATATCGGTTATATCGAAACTTTAATATCGATATTATCGATGTAAGTTGTAAATATCGACAACCCTAACAGCAGCGTAATTTCTGACTTCTTATCTTAAACAAAGAAGTTTCTGACTTATTATATACAGCTCGGTACCGCATTGAGAGAGCTCGGTAACGCATATGGCCAATTCTCACTCATCAGGCAATCACGAACTCTTTAGCTTTTAATGAACGGAAACTAGATGTCCATGATTCAATGTATATTCACTTTATTAGTTGGGCCTGTGTCGGACTAAGAATATAATGGATATTTATTTGACCATTTTGATCCTCGGGATATTGCTATATTATTTCCAATAATTAACCTTTGGAATCGTCACGAGAAAAAAATACACCCAAAAATCCATTTGTCCGCATTTGGATTTTTTTTATCCATGTGTCCCATTGGCAAAGTTTTTTTTTTTTTTTTAAAAAAAAGGGCATTATTGGTGTTGGTATATGTGACATATTTGGAGTCTCAGTAAGCTTCGAATCTTTTGGCTTCAATTGAATGCACCGTTGACGTTTTTCCCGCTTTTTAGCGGTTTTCATTAATTCCGTCTAAAAAGAGAAGCTAAAAGTCAGAGACTTGAAATTTGGTATGTATGTTAAAAAATAATAAACACAAGAGTCACATTGGCAGAGTTTCTGGCATATATGAGTTTTGTAAGACAATCCTACCCAATAATTGTACAGGACAACCCGCCACTGTCAGCTCTTATCTTACAAGAGTACTTAACGTACGGAGCTATTCTCCTATTTAACCTTCGCTTATTAGAATAAGATTCATGCGCTAGGTACCCAGGATCTTATAGTTGAACATACTCCTCGTACAAGAATCACACTTTTGATAGATACGAGTATGTGGGGATCACAAGATGTTCACAAAATTTGTTCACCACAAAGGGCATTGATTGCCTATGCTACGTTGAATACACCAGTTCCCGTTAAATCACTGAAGTTAAGCAACGTCCAGCGAGGTTGTACCATGTGGTTTGGCGCCCTCGTGATGCTGGATTTTTTTACGGCCCAACCTAGGCTGGGAGAAGTCAACGTGGGAATGACCAATAGATGTTAAAGAGACGTTAAGACAAATTAAAAATAATAATAATAATATACAATTTCTTGATTGTTTCCCTGAATGGTCCCATTTTAATTACTGACCCTCACTAAAATGACTGCTAAAACTAAAGATTCCACTATTGACGAATACTCAAAATATTTTATTGAAATTAATATCAATGGAACATTTAAATGTCCCGGCCTGCTCTCCAAATATGGACCAGCAATTGTATGAGTGATGTGTTATAGATGACCAATAGTGTGCAAATGTTCGGACCAAATTACTGCTTCAAATTCAATTAAATTACTATGGAATAATTTAGATACCAAATAACCTGTAAGTCCCAAAAATCATCAAAATTGAATGAACCCTACAGGACTACGGTTCCAAATTGGGAACATTTAAATTTTTTTGATCATTAACCTCCATGATTTATATAGACTACCGCCAGTTTGAGGAACATGTTGATCGCACTGTATGCTGAGTGGTAGGGGCTTCACATTAGCATACATAATAATATAGTGACACTCCGATCATCAATTTATCTTCCTGATCTATATTGACTAAGCACAGGTTGAGGAACATATTGATCACACTGTATGCTGACTGGCAGGGGATTCACATTAGCATACATAATAATAGTGACACGATCATCAATCTCCATGATCTATATTGACTACGGCCAGGTTGAGGAACATGTTGATCGCACTGTATGCTGACTGGCAGGGGCTTCACATTTGCATACATAATAATAGTGACACGATCATCAATCTCCTTGATCTATAATTATGGACAATTATTGTAATAGACGCGAAATTTTTCAACCTTGGAACTGAGAGGAAACGAAGTCGATAATTTTATTGAAGTTTAATGACCAAATAGAGAAGGATTCTGAGCATAATAGTACCTCGGTAAATATATAACCAGTTGTCAGTCAGTGCTAACCGGAGATGAGAAGGAGGAGTCAAGAATTGGTCTATGAATCTAGAAGTTGCCCATGATCGACCCCTCTTCAAATCATATAAAACAGTTAAACAATATCCCCAAAGTCAAGGTTTTGGCTCGGAGGTAAACATTTAATTTGGTATCAAAATAAATCCTTAAGTTTATTGCGTGATACCAAATTAAATTTGATGAAATAACTTAAAATCGTAAAATAGGCTGTGAAAACGTTTTTGTCAGGTTTTTCTGTGTAGAATTTTTTTTCCGGGTATACATTATAGCCACCGAGGGGATCAAAATAGCTTCATTAGGTGACGGTCCTAATTCCGTGTAAATACAGAAGGTTTGGTGTTAGGAAGGGCATCCAGCCTTTAAAAAAACTCTGCTCCAAACCAATGATGAGAGATTATCAGCAAAAAGCTAGTTTCTAGAGATACTCTGATAACGATATTCTTTTTCGATATTATCGAAATCTTAATACCGAAACCCGAATATTGCTATTATCGATGTAATATCGACATCCCTACACTATAATGGTAACACCTGTACGTTGTATGTCCTTATATGAAATATATATATTTTTTAATAGGCACACTCTTCTAAAGATTCTATTTCCAATCTTATGTCGAAGAGGGGGAAGGGGTTGGATTCGAAGCAACAACTTTCTGGTTAGGAATTCACCGCCTCAACCAATTGAGCTACCGAGGATGTCTATAATGTCAAAAAGGTCGTCCAATAAACGAAAAGGTGGTCAAAATCAAATATTGGATTTTTCAAATTCAAGTTATGGTTTTTAGTACGAGTATGCGATAAATGTAAAACTAAAATGGAAAGGTTCATTTTACATCCATCCCCTTTGGTTAAAAAAAAAAAAAAAAAANAAAAAAAAAAAAAAAAAAAAAAAAAAAAAAAAAACTTGCAAGAATAAGCATATCAGACAGTGCAAGACTTCGTGTAACTCGGGGAAAGGTCAATCGGTTGCATTGTTTTGAAACATTTTTAGGATGGTGAGGTAACAAGCACAATGATTGAGATATCACAGCTCTTCTAACTGGCTTTCTTCTTTTTTAACTTGACCCTTTCCCAATATTTTTTATGGTCGGCGTTGCCTTCCTTAATTCTAATAAGAAATATTATTGAGAATGTTTGTACTCATTTTGAAATATAAAAATTTCTAATTAATTTTGTATCGACTACAAGTAAATTGATGAATCACGAACGCTTTCGTCTGTTACGACATTTTCTGGTGACTTCTGAGTTCACCTCAGAAGATGTAACAGCCGAAAGCGCTCATGACCCATCAATTTAGATGTAGTCAATACAAAATTAATTAGAAATTGTTCTGTGCCTACTCTCTTTAGATGTAACTTTTACTGTCATGGGAACCCTCACTTTCTTCTCACAGTATCTATGCGTAGTAACTGCAATTTGTCACTTTCTTCTCACAATATCTATGCGTAGTAACTGCTATTTGTCACTTTCTTCTCACAGTATATATGCGTAGTAACTGCTATTTGTCACTTTCTTCTCACAGTATCTATGCGTAGTAACTGCTATTTGTCACTTTCTTCTCACAGTATCTATGCGTAGTAACTGCTATTTGTCACTTTCTTCTCACAGTATCTATGCGTAGTAACTGCAATTTGTCACTTTCTTCTCACAGTATCTATGCGTAGTAACTGCTATTTGTCACTTTCTTCTCACAGTATCTATGCGTAGTAACTGCTATTTGTCACTCTCTTCTCACAGTATCTATGCGTAGTAACTGCTATTTGTCACTTTCTTCTCACAGTATCTATGCGTAGTAACTGCTATTTGTCACTTTCTTTTTTACTTATTTATTCTTCATATGTGCCAAATGCTTTGACTTTGCAAATGCTTTATTCACTCACGTAGAATGTGGACTTTCTGCTTCTTTTTTTTCCTCTTGATCTCTTTCAAATATTTTCTTATTATATTTTCGCGCCATAAATTATTCCTAATCAATTCTATTAATAGTTTCTTTAAATATTTTCTCTTCGATTTTTCTTGAAAACTCTTCGGGTAACTCTCTAATATCAACCCAATCAAACTTTCATATTCTCCTTTAAATCAACATTTCAACAGCCTCCAATCTATGCTCTTCATTCTCCTATCCTTCGTAGCAACACAACAATCCTCCAAATCTACATTTCAACAGCCTCCAATCTATCTTCTTCATTCTTCTATCCTTCGTAGCAACACAACAATCCTCCAAATCTACATTTCAACAGCCTTCAATCTATCTTCTTCATTCTTCTATCCTTCGTAGCAACACAACAATCCTCCAAATCTACATTTCAACAGCCTCCAATCTATCTTCTTCATTCTTCTATCCTTCGTAGCAACACAACAATTCTCCAAATCTACATTTCAACAGCCTCCAATCTATCTTCTTCATTCTCCTATCCTTCGCAGTAACACAACAATCCTCCAAATCTACTTTTCAACAGCCTCCAATCTTTCTTCTTCATTCTCCTATCCTTCGCAGTAACACAACAATCCTCCAAATCTACATTTCAACAGCCTCCAATCTATGCTCTTCATTCTCCTATCCTTTGCAGTAACACAACAATCCTCCAAATCTACATTTCAACAGCCTCCAATCTATCTTCTTCATTCTCCTATCCTTCGCAGCAACACAGCAATCCTCCAAATCTACATTTCAACAGCCTCCAATCTATCTTCTTCATTCTCCTATCCTTCGTAGTAACACAACAATCCTCCAAATCTACATTTCAACAGCCTCCAATCTATGATCTTCATTCTCCTATCCTTCGCAGCAACACAACAATCCTCCAAATCTACATTTCAACAGCCTCCAATCTATGCTCTTCATTCTCCTATCCTTTGCAGTAACACAACAATCCTCCAAATCTACATTTCAAAAGCCTCCAATCTATCTTCTTCATTCTGTTATCCTTTGCAGCAACACAACAAGAACAATACCCACCTTTTTCATCAGTACATATATATATTTTTTTCTTCTAAAACTAGATATCATCTGCAAGACTATACAAGAACACACCAAATATTTAAACCGGTTTCCACTGATCATCCGCGTAGAAAATAGCTGCAATACACAAAAAAAATATCCGAGCGGATTCATTTCTAAACCACAATCCACAATTCATCCAAATAATGAGTTTATAATAACTTGGGTCTATTCATTCGTATGCTTTGGCTGGGGTCGAATGAATTCTAAGATCAGGTCGAATGATTTCACAGATAGGATGATCAGATCATTTTGCTAATGGTCCAGTGTAAGGTCAAGGTTACTCTAGCGTTATTTTTCTTCTTTACAGATACCTATTTTCTTAATGATATCTACTCGTACATCATGGTTAATTCTTCGTTAAACTCAACAGCGCTCAGCGAAGGAGCCTGCAGGAAAAAACCAAAGAGCCTCCAGGAATCTCTAATACGATGTGTGTTTGTGTTTGTCCATCACAGGTAACAGGGCTTTATTTCAAGAATATTAGTGTAAATTGAAACCATCACAGCATTACAAGACTAAAAAAGTACTGTCACAGGACTCAATAAAGGAATTCACTGATTGTATATGGATGTGACCCTTTTTATCTCAACATGGCTCATTTTTGTTCAGAAAGACCAAAATTAGTTTTTATTGTCATTTACATTATGGATATTGTAATGGGCTGAATTTTTCGATGTCGAGATTCAAGTGCCAAAACACGTTTAGAGTTCTCCAGACCCCAAATCTCGAGTCAATCATTGGTCTGTCTGCCACGGTCAGTCCGTCTGTGAACAAGATATCTCAAGAACGGTAAGTGCAAGAGATTGATATGTGTGTCGGTTTTCTGCCATAGACGGCACACAAAACATTTGTTTGAAATCAAATATACCGTTGGCGGTTTTTCCGCTTTTTAGTGGTTTTCGCGAATCCTGTCTAAAAGAAGAACGGTGAGAGAACGCCATAGAACTTGAAATTCGGTACCCATCCATATCAATTTCATGCACTAAATTCGCAAAGACACTTTTCGATGAAATCTAAGCTATTGTAAGCTGCTTAAGAGCGGTTTTAGGCCACTTTTTGGTGGTTCTGCCTAAAACCGGAACGTTAAAAGGAAAGTCGGCAGAATTTCACATTGGATTTTTGTTTAATTGTTTACAACAACCAGTGGTTGTTGACACATTATATATAATACCTATTTATGGAAGAAAAAAAAAATAGTATATAACATGCATAAATTAAATGTAATTAAAAATAGTAATGACTCAGACTTTCAAATAAGTATAGTAAATATGTAACTAAATAATAAACGAATTATATAAATATATTTGAAAAATAAATCATACGACGTCTTCAATACAGGGTCCGATTCAAAAGAATCATTCTGGAAACCCTCGCTGCATTACAAGAATACAAATTATATTCATCTTCTTACATATTACTCTATGTCTTATGATGTAAGCTGCCTAAAGGCAGTCTACCTCAGGGGTGCCCAATGATTTTCAGCCGGAGATCGACTTCCATTTTCATATTACTTACTGATGCTGCGATCAACCATCTAAATCATAATCGCAGAATTTCGAAGATTGGATTGATATTAATCTTTTTCATGAATTATAGGTTTGTTTTTTACTCTGCCTACAAATTGCTTCTCGTCATGATTATAACGAACATGAAATAATTATTAATGCTGTTACTTTTTCTCATCATGATTATAATGAACATGAAATAATAATTGATGTTGTTACTTTTTCTCGTCATGATAATAAGAACATGAAATAATTATTCATGCTGTTACTTTTTCTCGTCATGATAATAAGAACATGAAATAATTATTCATGTTGTTACTTTTTCTCGTCATGATAATAAGAACATGAAATAATTATTCATGTTGTTACTTTTTATAAGAACATGAAATAATTATTCATGCTGTTATTTTTTCTCGTCATGATAATAAGAACATGAAATAATGAACATGAAATAATAATTGATGTTGTTACTTTTTCTCGTCATGATAATAAGAACATGAAATAATTATTCATGCTGTTACTTTTTCTCGTCATGATTATAATGAATGTGGAATAATAATTGATGTTGTTACTTTTTCTCGTCATGATAATAAGAACATGAAATAATTATTCATGCTGTTACTTTTTCTCGTCGTGATTATAATGAATGTGGAATAATAATTAATGTTGTTACTTTTTCTCGTTCTGTTTATAATGAACATGAAATAATAATTAATGTTGTTACTTTTTCTCGTTCTGTTTATAATGAACATGAAATAATAATTAATGTTGTTACTTTTTATCGTCATGATTATAATGAAAATGAAATAATAATTCATGTTGTTACTTTTTCTCGTCATGATAATAATGAACATGAAATAATAACTAATGTTGTTACTTTTTATCGTCTTGATTATAATGAACATGAAATAATTATTCATGTTGTTACTTTTTTTAAAAAAATAAATAAATAGTGAGAACGTTTTTTTTTTTTTATATATATAAAAATTATCTATCCAAAATGGCTCCGCGGTCGACCGGTTGGACACCCCCTGGCACTAACACGTCCGATCGAATATGTTCAAAGCTCGAGTAAACAACTCGTCCCATTTTAATGAAAATATCCATTTTTCAACGTCACAAAATATCACTATCCTTATACTTGTATTATTATTATTATTAATTTCTAAACGGAACGGTTAAATTAGTTTTACACGTAGCCATGATGCGAGAATCTCTTCATAGTGTGAAGATCACACGCTAGTCAACAACAAGGATAACCAAATGTTGGCAATGGATTCATTCTACTGTACCGGTGATAGTGGTCACTGCTCGGGCATTGTTATTAATAAAAATCCGCAAGTTATCCTTACATTTATACTATTATTCTGTGGACTGTAGACCTCACTCGGTTTCGTAGAGGCGTTCAATAAGAGAAACTCTTTTCCGCCACATATTTGCAATGTATATCATTAATTGAGTCGCCATAATGCTCCACTTGACCATATATGGCGCAAAGCGAAACAACTAATTCTATGATCGTTAAGAATGGGTTTAATCAAAATCAAACATGACCTTCTAAAATTATCGCGGTAAAAAGAAAAATTGTGGAGTTAATACTGGAACTCACTTCGTTCGTTCAATAAAGATCCCCGCAGATTATAATGATAAAAAAATCTAGTGTGAACATCACACGAGTAAAAAAATTCTAGTGTGAACATCACACGACTTTCCTTATCTATAAAAGCGGCCTTCAATTGCCATTCAGAGGTCAACAATATATTACACTTCAACCTAAGTTGTATTTTTCAATTTCTTGTATGAAATTAATATGAATGAATAGGCACGAAAATTTCAGGTTCTAGCTTTTTCCATTCTGGTTTTAGGCAGAACCGCCAAAAAGCGGCCTTCAACCTCTAATTAGCTGTTCTAGCCATTACCGTTCTCATTTTAAGCAGGATATGCGAAAACCCCTAAAAAGCGGCATAAAACCGCCAATAATATATTCGATTTTCATTAAAAAAAAAAAAAATTGCCGTTCATGGCATAAAACTGTCATACATACCAAATTTCAAGTCTCTAACACTTGCCATTCTTGAGATATCTTGTTCACAGACAGACAGATACACACACACGGACCAATGACTGAAACTCGCGAGATTTGGGCTGTGGGGACCTCAAAACGTGTTTTGCCATTGAAAACTCAACATCGAAAAATAAGGAAAGTAAAAAAAAAGTCTGCTAGTTTCTGTTCTGCTGTGATAGTTTAGAATTTTGAACAAGGTTTTTTCCTGAAACATTAACATAAACAGCAGAATTCTCGACTGGGCTGGTTCAGCTCCTGTGAGCTATTATAGTTCGTCCACACAGCACTCTGGATTTTGGTCTTTGTTTAAGAATTTACCTGAGACATTATCATAAACAGCAGAATTCTCGACTGGACTGGTTCAGCTCCTGTGAGCTATTATGGTTCGTCCACACAGCACTCAGGATTTTGGGCTTTGTTTAAGAATTTACCTGAGACATTATCATAAACAGCAGAATTCTCGACTGGACTGGTTCAGCTCCTGTGAGCTATTATAGTTCGTCCACACAGCACTCTGGATTTTGGTCTTTGTTTAAAAATTTACCTGAGACATTATCATAAACAGCAGAATTCTCGACTGGACTGGTTCAGCTCCTGTGAGCTATTATGGTTCGTCCACACAGCACTCAGGATTTTGGGCTTTGGTTAAGAATTTTCCTTGGTAAAAGTATACACACCTTTTTAATGTGAACATAGCATAGGAGTCCTCTGACAATGAGACAAACGACGTTAAAGATTCTAAGTCATTAAATTATGACAATCTTATAAGGTTTTAACTCGCTCAGGTACTGAAAACCGTTGATGATAAATTAAATATCATAGAAGAAGTTTACCTCAGATTTTTTTGGGGGCAGGGAAGTAATTTTTAATAAACCCATGTGTCACATTGGCAGAGTTTTATTTGAAAAACGGTCCTACCTAATACATAGGTATACCCACCTAAATTTTTTTCTTGTTGGATTTCTTTCCGAAATTGTGTGAGAAAATTAAAACCATTAACTAAAGGTGTCGGATTTTTTTTTGTGTTCATATCATTGAAGGGGCCCTTTAGCAGCCATTTCTATCAGCCTACAAATTCCATACAATATACCTACATCACAACAATATTAAGCCACAATTTCTTGTATTTGATCGATTTCAATTCCTTGTTTGGAAACCCCTGTTTTGGAGAATGTGTACATTATGTGACCCCAGAACAACCGAGAGGAGTATGTGAGGATCTAGTAAAGAGATAATCTGTTGATTACTATCAATATATCATTAAGCCATGTCCAATGTTTGTACTGACACGGAACCAAATATCCAATGGAGATGCTCATGACACGGACACCAGTTTAACAATGCTACACCTAACCTAAATCCAATACACTGCATGAGATGTAAAGGGCGAACCCTTTGACCCAGGAGAGAATATCAATATCGGTAATATCATATTCTTCTTTCGATACGACAACGACAACCCTACTTCATAATGACACGGACATTATAGTAATGATACACCAGTTGAACAATGCTTACACCTAGCTAAATCAAATACATTGCATGAGATGTAAAGGGCGAACCCTTTGACCCAGGAGNCTAACTTCCTTTGTTCTTTGAGGGTTGAATTTGTTTAATCTAACACAGTCTTCTGCTGTGAATCTGGTGCCTCGTTCTAAACTGGTCTCTAACTTCCTTTGTTCTTTGAGGGTTGAATTTGTTTAATCTAACACAGTCTTCTGCTGTGAATCTGGTGCCTCGTTCTAAACTGGTCTCTAACTTCCTTTGTTCTTTGAGGGTTGAATTTGTTTAATCTAACACAGTCTTCTGCTGTGAATCTGGTGCCTCGTTCTAAACTGGTCTCTAACTTCCTTTGTTCTTTGAGGGTTGAATTTGTTTAATCTAACACAGTCTTCTGCTGTGAATCTGGTGCCTCGTTCTAAACTGGTCTCTAACTTCCTTTGTTCTTTGAGGGTTGAATTTGTTTAATCTAACACAGTCTTCTGCTGTGAATCTGGTGCCTCGTTCTAAACTGGTCTCTAACTTCCTTTGTTCTTTGAGGGTTGAATTTGTTTAATCTAACACAGTCTTCTGCTGTGAATCTGGTGCCTCGTTCTAAACTGGTCTCTAACTTCCTTTGTTCTTTGAGGGTTGAATTTGTTTAATCTAACACAGTCTTCTGCTGTGAATCTGGTGCCTCGTTCTAAACTGGTCTCTAACTTCCTTTGTTCTTTGAGGGTTGAATTTGTTTAATCTAACACAGTCTTCTGCTGTGAATCTGGTGCCTCGTTCTAAACTGGTCTCTAACTTCCTTTGTTCTTTGAGGGTTGAATTTGTTTAATCTAACACAGTCTTCTGCTGTGAATCTGGTGCCTCGTTCTAAACTGGTCTCTAACTTCCTTTGTTCTTTGAGGGTTGAATTTGTTTAATCTAACACAGTCTTCTGCTGTGAATCTGGTGCCTCGTTCTAAACTGGTCTCTAACTTCCTTTGTTCTTTGAGGGTTGAATTTGTTTAATCTAACACAGTCTTCTGCTGTGAATCTGGTGCCTCGTTCTAAACTGGTCTCTAACTTCCTTTGTTCTTTGAGGGTTGAATTTGTTTAATCTAACACAGTCTTCTGCTGTGAATCTGGTGCCTCGTTCTAAACTGGTCTCTAACTTCCTTTGTTCTTTGAGGGTTGAATTTGTTTAATCTAACACAGTCTTCTGCTGTGAATCTGGTGCCTCGTTCTAAACTGGTCTCTAACTTCCTTTGTTCTTTGAGGGTTGAATTTGTTTAATCTAACACAGTCTTCTGCTGTGAATCTGGTGCCTCGTTCTAAACTGGTCTCTAACTTCCTTTGTTCTTTGAGGGTTGAATTTGTTTAATCTAACACAGTCTTCTGCTGTGAATCTGGTGCCTCGTTCTAAACTGGTCTCTAACTTCCTTTGTTCTTTGAGGGTTGAATTTGTTTAATCTAACACAGTCTTCTGCTGTGAATCTGGTGCCTCGTTCTAAACTGGTCTCTAACTTCCTTTGTTCTTTGAGGGTTGAATTTGTTTAATCTAACACAGTCTTCTGCTGTGAATCTGGTGCCTCGTTCTAAACTGGTCTCTAACTTCCTTTGTTCTTTGAGGGTTGAATTTGTTTAATCTAACACAGTCTTCTGCTGTGAATCTGGTGCCTCGTTCTAAACTGGTCTCTAACTTCCTTTGTTCTTTGAGGGTTGAATTTGTTTAATCTAACACAGTCTTCTGCTGTGAATCTGGTGCCTCGTTCTAAACTGGTCTCTAACTTCCTTTGTTCTTTGAGGGTTGAATTTGTTTAATCTAACACAGTCTTCTGCTGTGAATCTGGTGCCTCGTTCTAAACTGGTCTCTAACTTCCTTTGTTCTTTGAGGGTTGAATTTGTTTAATCTAACACAGTCTTCTGCTGTGAATCTGGTGCCTCGTTCTAAACTGGTCTCTAACTTCCTTTGTTCTTTGAGGGTTGAATTTGTTTAATCTAACACAGTCTTCTGCTGTGAATCTGGTGCCTCGTTCTAAACTGGTCTCTAACTTCCTTTGTTCTTTGAGGGTTGAATTTGTTTAATCTAACACAGTCTTCTGCTGGGAATCTGGTGCCTCGTTCTAAACTGGTCTCTAACTTCCTTTGTTCTTTTATGATTCCCAAATGGGCAATAATTTACTTTTAATACCAATAATTGGTTTAATACTTTTTCCTTTAGATGAGAAGATCATAAAATTTTATTGTTCCTTCATTAACTCGTAATAGATGTCCTAGACGTGTCCGCCATACCCGAGCCTCCTTTAAAATACAATGAAGTGTTTTTTTGTTTGTTTTTTTTGTGGGTGAAAGAGAAAATATCGATGAAATTACTTACTGCCGTATGTTTTTTTTTTAATCTTTTTATGCAGGAACAGTAATAGGTTGGTGACCCAAATTCGATAAATAAAAATCTGAAAAAAATAGCCATCACTGCATTACTAGAATCAACCAAAAACTTTGACTAGGTTTGTCAAAGGGCTGTTTGATGTGCGCATTTACTATATTAATTCCAAACCAGTAAGTGGGTTGGATCCCTTATTTGATATCAAACAAGTCTTGTAAAAAAAATACCCACCTCAGATATTGTTGATACTCTGGAATCTCTGAGGGTTAAGGATGACGATATTCGTAAAATTTAATATACGGGTCCCTCAGACCCACATTGTTGGAATCTCTGAGGGTTAAGAATGTTGTTAAGTATTTTCTGTTCTCCTAATGTTATAACCAAAGGTATTTTAATTAATTGTCTGAGTGTAATAATCATAAATTCAATTTGGTACACACTTCTTGAGGATGGTTTCAATCATTCCTTTTGCTCCGCGCGACATTAATAAATATTTCAAATTGTTTGTTAGCAATATTTTCATTGTTTTTAGATTATCTTCTTAATATATATAAAATTCTCGTGTAACAGTGTTTGTAACCATATACTGCTCCAAAACGGCTTAACCGATTTTAATGAAATTTTGTATGTACATTCGGTAGGTCTGCGAATGGGTTTTTATCTATAATTTAATAGAATTGAACAGAAAGTTCGTTGGGAGTAGTACCAAAAAAATAAAATGCGTGTTGAAGTCTGTGCAATTGGTTTGCAGCGAATACAGGTTAAAGGCACTGTGTCGGATGACCAATACATGTTAACGAGACGTCCAGTAAAACATCTCTAGCTAATAGCTCTTTATGATCTCGTTCACATCGTTTACCTAGAACTCTAGCAAATGCCGTCAAACGGGGCTACTTGGGCCCCCATGATGCTCTTTGGACTATTTGATCAATAGTAATTTTAATTACTTTTTCGACACTTTAGATGCAAAGATATCTAATTATCTCTTATACTCGCACTTTAAAGCAGTCCTCCTGCGGTCTATCACACAGGCATTGCACTTGGGGGAACCAGGTTGAATAACCAGCGGGGTCGTAAAATGTTCGACTTAGTGCTTGTGATTTCAGATGCACTCAGCCTCGTGAGGACGCTTGAATAGCTACTTTAATGTGAGCAGCGACCAGTGACATCATTACCAGAGTAAAAATATTATTCTGTGATACCTCTTAATGCTGTGATACCCACAAAAATTGTGCAAAGCCGCTGGGCCTTACAACAAAGAAATTCTACATTTACATTTTTTACTCGTATTTCAAATATTACCGAAGGCGTAATTTCCTCCGAACTATTTATGACTTACTAAAGGCCCATGAGGAAAAGGAAACAATCTGTAGATTGAAAGAAGTTACTTGAGGGTGATTTCCTCACGGGCCGAGTTCACCTGAGCTGATGGTGTAAAATAACACAGAAATAACAGAGAAAACAACGATAATAATGACAACTCCGTAATATCATTATTAATATGTTTGTAACTGTTGTGTTACTGACTTATTTTCTTATTTATATTACAGTGATTGTTATAGTTCTGGGAGCCCATGTCAATTATCAGCCTCCAAGAACAGATGTATGATGACAATTAAAATCTTTAGCAATAGATTACAACTTATCTAGAGCTGCTGTCTCATACATCTGGCTACCATCGGACACGATGATGACACTATTGAAGTGAACAAGTGAAGTGAATTTTGAATAACTTTTAAGCTGCGTCAAAAAAGAAAATTAATTTTTGGCTATTAGGTCACTAACCCCGCATGCTCAAGTAACCCCATTTTATCGTACTCGTGTTATCTTAGGTCACTAACCTCGCATGCTCAAGTAACCCCATTTGACCGTACTCGTGTTATCTTAGGTCACTAACCCCGCATGCTCAAGTAACCCCATTTTGCCGTACTCGTGTTATCTTAGGTCACTAACCCCGCATGCTCAAGTAACCCCATTTGACCGTACTCATGTTATGGGCTCGTTCACATTGCAATGCAAAATATAAAAACCCTAAGTGTTCAAAAGTTTATATCTTCTTTATTTTTATCGATGCTTCGGATCAATCTATAAAAATATATTTTAATATCTATGAAATTAAAATTCATTTTATTATACTCAAAGTTCCGAATCTCCCACGATTAAATTAATGACATGTACCTGTGGAGTTATCTTTAATTAAATAATAATAATAATAAACACTCATCCTTTGCAATTCTCATTTTTTTAAAACTCGTATAGATTGAATTAGGGTTGAAAGAAGAATATCGATATTACCGATACTGATATTATGGAATGGCTTAATATCGATTATATGGCTTAATATCGATAAGCGATATTTTCGGAAGAAAAAAAGAAAGAGAGAAACAACAAAATAAAACAAAGGTGGTGCTGCCAAACATTTTTGTTGGATGCCTAGAGACACAACATACCAATCAACACTAAATCGACGAAAAAAAATCATCGATTTTTTTTTGTATGTGCAACTTTCATCAATAGATGTGGTGATTTATGATTTCAACTTCATCAAATAAATTGAAACCACACTCATGATTTCCTATTTCTCATGTATTAAGATTGAGTGAGCCATACGAAATACTAACATTATCTCATACTTGACCATTCTTCAATCCTATTAACACCAAATAACATGACCAACTTGACACGATCATGATTTCCTTGTCCCAAGTCCCTATATGAACACCATTTCATCCTAATCCTGCATGCATTCATAGTTACGTTTAAAACAAGACTTGTGATAAATGATGTGATCACAAAAAGCAATACAAACAGTTTTAATAAGATCGCGATCAAGAAGATGGAACAAATCAACCACGAACCTCTCTCTATCTTTACAGGATGGGACATGGAGAACACAAAGATGGGCAGCTTCCGTAGTCTAGTGGTTATCACACTGGAATAGTACCCAGAACAATCAAGGAAAATGAAACAAATTAAATCTGAACAGTAGCTTAATAGCCTCACAAAAATGGACAGCTTCCGTAGTCTAGTGGTTATCACACTGGAATTGTACTCAGAACAATCAAGGAAAATGAAACAAATTAAATCTGAACAGTAGTTTAACAGCCTCACAAAAATGGACAGCTTCCGTGGTCTAGTGGTCATCACACTGGAATTGTACTCAGAACAATCAAGGAAAATGAAACAAATTAAATCTGAACAGTAGCCTAACAGCCTCACAAAAATGGACAGCTTCCGTAGTCTAGTGGTTATCACACTGGAATTGTACCCAGGACAATCAAGGAAAATGAAACAAATAAATCTGAACAGTAGCTTAACAGCCTCACAAAGATGGGCAGCTTCCGTAGTCTAGTGGTTATCACACTGGAATTGTACTCAGAACAATCAAGGAAAATGAAACAAATAAATCTGAACAGTAGCTTAACAGCTTCACAAAGATGGGCAGCTTTCGTAGTCTAGTGGTGATCACACTGGAATTGTACCCAGAACAATCAAGGAAAATGGAACAAATAAATCTGAACAGTAGCTTAACAGCCTCACAAAAATGGACAGCTTCCGTAGTCTAATGGTTATCACACTGGAACTGTACTCAGAACAATCAAGGAAAATGAAACAAATAAATCTGAACAGTAGCTTAACAGCCTCACAAAAATGGACAACTTCCGCAGTCTAGTGGTTATCACACTGGAATGGTACCCAGAACAATCAAGGAAAATGAAACAAATACATCTGAACAGTAGCTTAACAGCCTCACAAAAATGGACAGCTTCCGTAGTCTAGTGGTTATCACACTGGAATTGTACCCAGAACAATCAAGGAAAATGAAACAAATAATTTCTTGAGAAATTTAAATGGAATTGTACAAATATTTTTTTAATTAAATGAAAGTCAAAACAAATTGAGGACTAAACTTTATTTTTAATTTTATAAAAAAAAAAAATCAAGGGCGGAGCTACAGGAGTCTAAAGTATATAACGACCGCCGTTTTAGGCTTTGAAGTAAAAATTCTATTATTGTGTTCCAAAAAAAAAATATGAAGATAGGACCCTATACATGTACCTAAAATAACTATTTGTACGTACAAGAAATAAAGTGTTCGAAAAGTCCCGGATTTTTTTCTTTTTAACGGTATGTAGTGCTAACACATTTTTTTCTATTTTTCGGAGTAATCAAAATTTCTGCAGAGTGTCCCAACAGGCGTCAACTATCAATTTTTAAATATAACTCCCTATTTTTAATTTGATTTTCGAAATCTACGTCAAATTCTACACACACAGCTCCTCACTCGATACGTGATCAAACGTATCGTTGATAAACCCAGTGGAATCATGGATTTTTCTTCGGGCCAAAACCAAGAGTGTGATACATCAAAACGGTGTAGTTTCTTATGTTTAATGACGTGGTACCATTGTTTTTTCCATTTTTCACACGTCCTACAGGAAGTGTGCAAACTGTTGTTCTCCTAGAATCTTGCCGTGTTCAAAATTGTATTGGCAAAAAACAGAGCTAACCCGATAACCGCACCGAACAACTGCAATTTTCTTCGACATTTTCAGTAGGATTTAAGTCATTTTCTTTAAGAAGGAAAATCACTAAAAATTCTGACCTAGTTTCAAAAGTAGGTCAGGATTTTTGATTTGCATAAAATCACTAAAAATTCTGACCTAGTTTCAAAAGTAGGTCAGGATTTTTGATTTCATAGGTCAGAAAAGAAAAAGTTTATTATCCCGAAGAAAGAACCATGATTCAGCGGGTTTGATCAAAGTATCGAGTGAGTTGTCGATTGTGTGTACAATTTGACGCAGATTTCGAATATTAAATAAAAAATAGGGGTTTTTATTTTTTAAAAAATCAAAAGTTGGTGCCCATTTCACTACTAATTGGACACCCAGTAGAAATTTTGATTACGTTAAATCTATACTCATAAAACGCAAAGCCCAGTTGGTATACTGACTCACTGATAATCACCGTAGCTCCACGATTGTTAAACCTAGAGACTTAAAATTTGGCACACGGATTCCTTTTAGGATGTAGGTGCGTAATAATGGATAAAATTATGTTAGAACTAAACGCGAACATTCAAGTCTCTATCTTTAGCCGTCAAAAAGATAAAAATGCGTCCCTGAACTTTTCGGTCACTCTGTATATTCGTTCAGAAAGGTCATCTAACTTTCCTTCCCTTAAGGAGGTGTAACAAAATCAATTTATTGAAATCAACCACGCTACATAATCATTACAGATGCATCGCATTGTATAATTTAGAAGAATATATCAAGACGAACCACCAAACGAATTGTTATTATTGTTTTACACTTCATAAAATAATATATGGACCCACCTATGATGTTCAAATAGTAGATTGTAATTATTGTTTTACACTTCATATAATAATATATGGACCAGGGCTGGTCAAACTGACAACTGGCAACATGTGAAAGTCATCCCGCCACCTATGATGTTCAAATAGTAGATTGTTATTATTGTTTTACATTCATATAATAATATATGGACCAGGGCTGGTCAAACTGACAACTGGCAACATGTGAAAGTCATCCCACCACCTATGATGCTCAAATAGTAGATTGTTATTATTGTTTTACATTCATATAATAATATATGGACCAGGGCTGGTCAAACTGACAACTGCCAACATGTGAAAGTCATCCCACCACCTATGATGTTCAAATAGTAGATTGTTATTATTGTTTTACACTTCATATAATAATATATGGACCAGGGCTGGTGAAACTGACAACTGGCAACATGTGAAAGTCATCCCACCACCTATGATGTTCAAATAATAGTTATAGATTGTTATTATTGTTTTACACTTCATTAGATCACTGAAGTTAAGCAACGTCCAGCGAGGTTGTATAATGTTTGTGTCTACGTGGGTTCGCACCCTCGTAATGCTGTGTATTTTTTCCAGTCCAACCCAGCCTGGGCGAGATCAATAAATGTTAAGCGCCTTGCAATTCAGCAAAAAAAAAAAAAAAAAAGATTTTTTTTCACAGACATAAAATCAGCCATTGAATAGTGCAATTCTGTTCATTGCAGATATCACTCAGTCAAAGGATCGCTATGACATTCCAGAAATTCTCAATGGGGTCCAAAATTCGGATACTAATGTTGATGTCAAACAATACGAAATGGATTTTTTTTAAATCACGCATTTCTGGGTGGTTACATTTTTTCCATTTGACAGTTTTTCGCTTCTAAAGTTTTCCCAGTTTTTTGCTTCCCAGCCTTTTGCTTCTAAAGCGCCCACCGAAAAATGGTGAACCAAACATTACAAATCCCTGAACTTTAATATATGACCACACATCTCATCTACCCATAAGAAACCAAAAGCAATTTAATACCTTATATAGGCCTAAAGCCAGCCTCTTTAATCTGGTATCTCTTCTATTTAATAAGGATATTCAAAGCGGCTGTTAAAATCACAGAAGAATGTTTCCGTTAAGGTCACACATCAAACTTCAGTGGCGATCCGTGGAATATTATGGGATTGAGGAGCTGGGGGCTAAGATCAAACAGGTAAGGCGTAATTAAAAAAAAAAAAAAGTATTTTTAGAAACTGAAAGTGTGTGGTTTTCTGTTATGAAGATTTTTCGTTATAGAGTTGACCTTCCCCCTAAAATGGTCGATAGAATATGTGATTTATGTACATATAATTTGAAACAACCCCGTATCAAAACGATGTTTAACTAAATTTTTTGTAGAGTCACAGAAACAAGGGCTAAGGCTGTCTGTCCTCCGTGCAAATTAAAATTTATTAAAGCTGCCATTTCAATTTCCTTGATTTTTTCAAATTTATCCCAAACATAAACCTGTTTTCTTTCAAATTATTCCAAAATTGAAATAAAATGAACTTCTGAGGAAAAAAGATGGGAAATTCAAATCAAGGGGGGAAAACATTTTCAATTTCAAACCTCAAAAATGACAATAAAAAAAAATTATATTAGTTTTTATAATTTTTTTAAAAAACTTAATTAAAAAGTGGTGGGTGTCTTGGGAACAAGTAAGAGAAATGAGAAAAAAATTGGAAAAATAAGTTCAATAAAAAAGCACGCTTAATATATTCCTTTGTGAGATCTTCTTTATTGGAAAGCTGATATTACTTTAAAATTCTAAATTTCGTTTGGAGACGCGTGCCCATGCGCCTTGTAGAACCAGCCGCCACTGTCATACTAGAAGATTTTTATTTAAAGATAGTACAGTATAATATTTTGGTCTGAAAGTTTAAGATTAGAAATTCTCATCTGCTGTACATTTGGAAACAACTCAGAATCACACAAAAATATTTAGGATACAATTCCACAAACAAAGCGTTTAGAGTGGAATGACCCGAGAAGGATCGTTGGAAAACAATCTATTGGTAAATACAGAAATACTTCTTAGCCATTATTTTCGTCTGTCTGAATCAAATGGTAACCATAAAAAACTTTTTTTCCTCTTTCCAATTTTTTAGGCTACCATTTTTTTAAGGCTATTGACAGACATATACATTTTTTTTAAAATTCCATTGTTGCCATTCCACCCAGAATGACCAAACCTTTCATTTGATAGCCACACATGAATCTTTAGAGTGGAGAAATTCCCGACACTCAAGGAAATATAAAATCGAAAAAATTAAATGAATATTCGATTGATGAAGAGTTCGTTAATGTTAAAAAATTAGGTCAACCTATTTAAAACAACGAGACCGAGACCTTGACGGACAACCTTGACAGATCTATAAAGGTCGCCACTATATGTTCCCTTGATAATGTGACATTTTGGTTTATTATACTTTCCATAATGAACCTTTGGAAAAGTCACAAAATAAATAAATAATAATACTGCCCACAAAATTTGATATTTTACGTTTCGAAGTACGGGCACTTTTGTCAGTTAGCGTTGACCGATTTTTTGTATTCCCAACAGTTTCGGAGCAATGTAGACTACGTGAATTTTTAGATGAACCACCCGGTATAGGGTTCCGTTTTTTTTTATCCTTCGGGGTTATGGAATCCTAAATATGTTTAAATTAGGAGTATTGGCACTTTCGACCAGTGTAAGACTTTGACTTTTTTTTTGCTCCTCGTCGCGTCGTTTTAAGACTGGGTAAGGCGGAATATAACATCGCGCGACTGATGGTGGTGAAATTTATAAATAACTTTCAACAATCTACTAGAGGGGAGAAATATATTTCATGATGAAGAGCTTCTTTCAATGTAGAAGTATTTGTAAAACTTTTGTTACAAAGGGAAAAAATTGAGTGACAATGGAAGGCCCCCCCCCATTTAGAAAAAAAAAGGTTCTCAAGTATTTGAATATTTAAGTGTCGAGTGACATGTCTAAAAATGGCGGAAATGGTGTGTTGATGGCGTTGTCAATGTTATTTGATTTTAAGAAAGATATGGTTTAATATGTTAAGGGGTGGTCAATTAAAAGCTTATGAGGAAGAAGCATACGATAACTGTCTAGCACAGAGATGGCAAACCGGTCGATCGCAAAGACATTTCGGATCGAATTTGCATTAAAAAAAAATGAGTACCTCGTTGTTCTTAAAAGTAACTACATGAATAATTATTTCATGTTCATTATAATCATGACGAGAAAAAGTAACAACATGAATAATTATTTTATGTTTATTATAATCTTTCATGTTCATTATATAATCATGACGAGAAAAAGTAACTACGTGAATAATTATTTCATGTTCATTATAATCATGACGAGAAAAAGTAACAACATGAATAATTATTTCATGATCATCATAATCATAACGAGGAAAAGTAACAAAATGAATAATTATTTCATGTTCATTATAATCATGACGAGAAAAGGTAAAAATATGAATAATTAATTCATGTTCATTATAATCATGGCCTCAGTAGCTCAGTTGGTAAGAATGACGGATTTGTAACCAGGAGGCTCTTGGTTCGAATCCAAGCGAAGGCAAAAATTTAGTAATAACATGGGGAAGTGCATTGTGAAAAAGCATTAGCTTTGACACTTTTTTTTTTTTATATATATAATCATGGCGGGAAAAAGTGAAAACATGAATTCATATTTCATGTTCATTATAATCATGACGAGAAAAAGTAACAACATGAATTATTATTTCATGTTAGTCATAATCAGGACGAGTGTTAAACCATTGAAGTGTTCAACCAAATAAGATACCCGTTGAAGAGGTAAACCAAATAAGATACCCACTGAAGAGGCAAACCAAATAAGATACCCATTGAAGAGTTAAACCAATCTAATCGGATTGCAATTTTATCTGCAAAAATAACTGCGCGAAATGAATATATATCTAGAGGCAAGTCTTGTGATATAGACTGCAGATTACAGTTATGTAAGCATTCTGCACATCAGCTCGCAATCAGTTTAAATCAGACCATAAGACTAATCATGTATAGGATGTCGAGGATCCTATCCTGGCGCGAAGGGTCAAGTGAATATCGAATCCATAATCAAGGGTCAAAATCAAAATATGGAAATTTATGTTATGCTAAAGTTCAATTTATCTTTGACCAAGATGTTGCTAAAGAAATTGTCTAATCATGAAAAGACTTTATACAGGGTGTTTCGAATGGTTATGCAAAAAAAGAAACCACATATAGTAGAGCTCACATAAAGGCCACTTTACTTAATAAACCCCTATACAGAAATGGACCTTAAGGTAGCTAAGGCCACCCAAAGTTGGCAGTTAAAAATCACAAAAATTGAGCGTAGGACGATTCTAAATATGAAGTATTAATCCTGACGTTAGTTCATTGCAAATAAAAATTCCAAAAAATTTGGAAATCCTTCAGTCCGAGACAATGCAATGAACTAAGATCAAAATTAATACTCCATATTTGGAATCGTCCTACGCTCAATTTTTGTGATTTTAAAAGGTCAACGGTTGGTTCTAGACAAGAGCTATTCCGGTCTTTTTAGTAGCAAAACAAGTTTTAGAAGACATGTCATACCTTAAAACACCAAAAAATTACGCATCAAAAAGTTTTAGGCATTTTAATTTCATGACCCCCCCATACTTCGTCCCTGATCGGCAAAAATTCCCAATTACTCACCAAAGAAGCATGATAAAAATCGAAGAAGTCATGCAAAAAATGAAGTCATTCAGAAAATAATTCCATTTTTAATAATTATATTTTACAATTTTTAAGTGCCAACTTTGGGTGGCCCTAGCAACCTTGGGGTCCATTTCCGTATAGGGGTTTATTAAGCAAAGTGGCCTTTATTTGAGCTCTACTATACGTGGTTTCATAACCTTTTGGAACACCCTGTATTATACAGAATGTAACGGAAAATATAGTCAGGGAAGAAAATTGCAGTTACTACGCATGGATACAATGAGAAGCAAGAGAGAGTTACCATGACAGTAAAGGGTACATCTAAAGAGTGTACAATCTGTGAACAGAAGGTTGTAGAATGGCAGATTACACCAAATAGAATTGGGACAGGGTGAAGTTCAAGAAGAAGAACAGAAAAATAACATGTTACCGGGGTCCATTAAAGGGGTCTCTTTAACGCTTCTCCAACTTTCCTGAGAAGATGCTCCTCTCTTAGCTTGCAAAAAACACCTCTGTATAAAATTTAGAAGACCATCAAGAATCTAGATCACTTTGTCTTCTCTACACCAAGGTTCATCAAAAGCGTTAATATTATACCAGCAAGATTCGTACTCTTGTAATATCAAGCTAGTTTTGCAACGCCAAGAAAAACATAACGAGCGTGCTATAAGTACGATAAACCTAGTTTGTAGATATAAATTACAATGATACACTAAGCAGCGAAATTTTTAAAGATTAAAAATTTCTGATGTACCAGAAGCGGATACGGGTGGGAGCGATAGGGCTTCCCCCCGGGCAAACCTGAAGAAACTGAACGTGAAAAAACTTTTCCCAAATTTGGTACTTATAAATACTTTTCAGTTCCATGTCGATAACGTCTCCGTGGCACAGTGCGCATCACACTCTGGTTACACCAAGGAGGTACTGGATTCCAATCATCGTCGGTTCGAAAATATTAAAAACAAAATTTGACCCCCCCCCCTTCATATGGAGACCTGTAAGTGCAGCTTATGTTCTGGAAGGATTTGGCACATTATAACAAGTATTATACTTACCTACCCCAAAAGTTAAATAATTTCAATAAGTAATGGGTTTACTCTTACCTGAAATCAGAAAATAAAATATAGATCAATATGAGACGAACACATTGAAAAACTCTGCCAATGTGACACATGAAACAATGTGACTCTGCTAATGTGACACATATTATTTTACTGGCTAAAAAAAATACCCCCCCCCTCCCTAAAAAAACAAAATTAGACCCTAAATTTGACATTACCAAATTTCAAGTCTCTGACTGTTATACCATTATCTTTTTAGATAGGATTAATGAAAACTGCTAAAAAGCGGTACAAATGGCCAGCGTTAAATTTGATGGCACCCGAAATTCTCGAAGCTTAGGGAGACCCCAAATATGACAAACATACCAAATTTTAAGTCTACCTCATACCACAATCACCTTTTAAATAGGATAAACGAAAACCGCTAAAAAGCGGAAAAAACGCAAACGGTACCTTCGATTGCATCAAAAAGTTTCGGGGCACAATTAGACCCCAGATGGGACCTACATATCAAATTTAATGTAAATCAGTCAAAAGTTCCCATCACGGCGTACGGAGGACAAAACAATATTTTTAATTCGATTTTTGGATTCTACGTAGCTTGAAACATAAATATCAAATATTGAGGGGGGGGGGCATTTCGTGACGATTCCCAAGGTTCATTATTGAAAAAATTAATCCAAAATAATACAATGAGAGTCCGTCAAAAGTAAGACAACCACAGGCGTGATTCAGTGAAACAGTAAGAGGGTTGTAACAATTTAAATAATCCACACCGTATAACGGATGTCATAGATTATGGTAGTTTTATAGAGGTAATTAGTGATGTATTCACTTTTAAAATAAATTAAAACAAAACACTTACCGAAAACACATTTTATAATTATTTATGAAGAAACTAGTTTCGAATCATTCGATTCATCATCAGCCTAGACGAGTCGAAGGATGAAGGATGACATTCCCCATCAATCTCCATCTTTCGACTCGACTAGATGATGAATCGAATGATTCGAAACCAGTTTCTTCATAAATAATTATAAATTGTGTTTTTGCCGTTTTCTTTTAATTTATTTTAAAAGTTAATATATTTTAACACTTAATAAATTTTAACAAAAGTTAATATATTTTAATAGATTTTAATGGTATCATTAAAATCTACCATTTGGTACACTGTGTGTCAACTAATCAATGCTATCCAAGTTGATCCGAAATATTGACGTAAGGCTCTTACAAATATATGGATTATAGAGGTAATTAGTCTGATATTAGCATCATTAAAATCTACCATTTGGTACACTGTGTGTCAACTAATCAATGCTATCCAAGTTGATCCGAAATATTGACGTAAGGCTCTTACAAATATATTGATTANTCAATAAGATGAACATAAAACACTTGTATGACAGAAGAATTGAGCCACATATGAGTCAGAACAATAATAGTCCTCTTTCAGTTTATGAATATCTGACCAGACAACATTTGTCCATCACATCAATAAGATGAACATAAAACACTTGTATGACAGAAGAATTGAGCCACATATGAGTCAGAACAATAATAGTCCTCTTTCAGTTTATGAATATCTGACCAGACAACATTTGTCCATCACATCAATAAGATGAACATAAAACACTTGTATGACAGAAGAATTGAGCCACATATGAGTCAGAACAATAATAGTCCTCTTTCAGTTTATGAATATCTGACCAGACAACATTTGTCCATCACATCAATAAGATGAACATAAAACACTTGTATGACAGAAGAATTGAGCCACATATGAGTCAGAACAATAATAGTCCTCTTTCAGTTTATGAATATCTGACCAGACAACATTTGTCCATCACATCAATAAGATGAACATAAAACACTTGTATGACAGAAGAATTGAGCCACATATGAGTCAGAACAATAATAGTCCTCTTTCAGTTTATGAATATCTGACCAGACAACATTTGTCCATCACATCAATAAGATGAACATAAAACACTTGTATGACAGAAGAATTGAGCCACATATGAGTCAGAACAATAATAGTCCTCTTTCAGTTTATGAATATCTGACCAGACAACATTTGTCCATCACATCAATAAGATGAACATAAAACACTTGTATGACAGAAGAATTGAGCCACATATGAGTCAGAACAATAATAGTCCTCTTTCAGTTTATGAATATCTGACCAGACAACATTTGTCCATCACATCAATAAGATGAACATAAAACACTTGTATGACAGAAGAATTGAGCCACATATGAGTCAGAACAATAATAGTCCTCTTTCAGTTTATGAATATCTGACCAGACAACATTTGTCCATCACATCAATAAGATGAACATAAAACACTTGTATGACAGAAGAATTGAGCCACATATGAGTCAGAACAATAATAGTCCTCTTTCAGTTTATGAATATCTGACCAGACAACATTTGTCCATCACATCAATAAGATGAACATAAAACACTTGTATGACAGAAGAATTGAGCCACATATGAGTCAGAACAATAATAGTCCTCTTTCAGTTTATGAATATCTGACCAGACAACATTTGTCCATCACATCAATAAGATGAACATAAAACACTTGTATGACAGAAGAATTGAGCCACATATGAGTCAGAACAATAATAGTCCTCTTTCAGTTTATGAATATCTGACCAGACAACATTTGTCCATCACATCAATAAGATGAACATAAAACACTTGTATGACAGAAGAATTGAGCCACATATGAGTCAGAACAATAATAGTCCTCTTTCAGTTTATGAATATCTGACCAGACAACATTTGTCCATCACATCAATAAGATGAACATAAAACACTTGTATGACAGAAGAATTGAGCCACATATGAGTCAGAACAATAATAGTCCTCTTTCAGTTTATGAATATCTGACCAGACAACATTTGTCCATCACATCAATAAGATGAACATAAAACACTTGTATGACAGAAGAATTGAGCCACATATGAGTCAGAACAATAATAGTCCTCTTTCAGTTTATGAATATCTGACCAGACAACATTTGTCCATCACATCAATAAGATGAACATAAAACACTTGTATGACAGAAGAATTGAGCCACATATGAGTCAGAACAATAATAGTCCTCTTTCAGTTTATGAATATCTGACCAGACAACATTTGTCCATCACATCAATAAGATGAACATAAAACACTTGTATGACAGAAGAATTGAGCCACATATGAGTCAGAACAATAATAGTCCTCTTTCAGTTTATGAATATCTGACCAGACAACATTTGTCCATCACATCAATAAGATGAACATAAAACACTTGTATGACAGAAGAATTGAGCCACATATGAGTCAGAACAATAATAGTCCTCTTTCAGTTTATGAATATCTGACCAGACAACATTTGTCCATCACATCAATAAGATGAACATAAAACACTTGTATGACAGAAGAATTGAGCCACATATGAGTCAGAACAATAATAGTCCTCTTTCAGTTTATGAATATCTGACCAGACAACATTTGTCCATCACATCAATAAGATGAACATAAAACACTTGTATGACAGAAGAATTGAGCCACATATGAGTCAGAACAATAATAGTCCTCTTTCAGTTTATGAATATCTGACCAGACAACATTTGTCCATCACATCAATAAGATGAACATAAAACACTTGTATGACAGAAGAATTGAGCCACATATGAGTCAGAACAATAATAGTCCTCTTTCAGTTTATGAATATCTGACCAGACAACATTTGTCCATCACATCAATAAGATGAACATAAAACACTTGTATGACAGAAGAATTGAGCCACATATGAGTCAGAACAATAATAGTCCTCTTTCAGTTTATGAATATCTGACCAGACAACATTTGTCCATCACATCAATAAGATGAACATAAAACACTTGTATGACAGAAGAATTGAGCCACATATGAGTCAGAACAATAATAGTCCTCTTTCAGTTTATGAATATCTGACCAGACAACATTTGTCCATCACATCAATAAGATGAACATAAAACACTTGTATGACAGAAGAATTGAGCCACATATGAGTCAGAACAATAATAGTCCTCTTTCAGTTTATGAATATCAGACCAGACAACATTTGTCCATCACATCAATAAGATGAACATAAAACACTTGTATGACAGAAGAAGTGAGCCTCATATGAGTCAGAACAATAATAGTCCTCTTTCAGTTTATGAATATCAGATCAAAACTCCTTCAATGTCCTGAACCTTGCCTGTCCATATGGTTTGTCTGTTGCGTGACTGACTGACACACTTCTCGTTATTGTCGGGCATATATTAGACGTGGGCAATGGGAGGTACTCGTTATGTTATGAATGCCGTAATCAATTTTAATGTTAATACTGGGTAGTTTACGGTAATCAACACAAACCTTTATGACTTCAGTAAAACTCAAGTACAAACGAAGACCAATAAGATGATTGGGTAACGGCTGTTGTCAGTGCAAGAATTGTAAAATATCTCAGAAGTGCGTGTGGATGTAATATTAAACAGGTCAGGCCCAACTGGCCTCCCTCCGCCAGGGGTAAGGAGATTCCTTGAGGATTAAAAGTCAAAAAATAAGAAAAAGCGCGAAATTACAGTTAGATAATAATATACAAAAACAATATTAAACAGTATGGAAGTCATTGTTCTGGGGGCCCATGTCAATGATCAGCCTCCAAGAACAGATGTATGATGACAATTAATAACTGCCGTCTCATACATCTGGCTACCATCCGACACGATGATGACACTATTTAATGACTGAAAGTTGTAAGTTCATAAAATAAATAAAAACGCGAAGTTATAATATGATAGCCAGAGATTTGAAATTTGGTATGCATGTCAAATTTAGGGTCTAATTTTTTTTGGCGGGGGGGGTATTTTTTTAGCCAGTAAAATAATAAACCCATATGTCCATATGTCACGTTGGCAGAGTTTTTTTAATCTTTTGGTCATAGCTATTTTCCAAATTGGTCAAGCAAATTTAGTGACCTGTTTCGGTCAGTGCTTCCATAGATCGCGAGATTTCTAGATCGCGGTTACAATTAGGATAACCAGATGGAAATTTTCAAAAGCAGGACTTTTCGCATGAAAAAGCAGGGCATGCTATTTATAGTAAAAAGTTATTCAGGAATTTGATAAAAATGCAATACAATGCTTTGTAACTTGTAGTCATAATCTCACCACTGTTGGCCATAGCCATACTTTTCAGAACTCTGGACTTTGTCAGGAGAGTTTTTACCTCAGGGTCTTCTGATTTCTTTAAGTATGTTTAACTTCACAATCCTTATCACTGAAGTTATACTTCAGAGGGATGGATTGTGTACACTGTATTTTATATACAGGTGATTTAACACTTGGAAAGTGTTTTTGTGTGAATTTATAAAAGCAGGACATTTTCAATTATTTTCAAAAGCAGGCAGGACATACATGCAAAAAGAGTACATTTCCTACCAAAGCCGTACGTCTGGTAACCCTAGTTACAATGAATGTTTGCTTGTCATACAAATATCATTTAACAGTTTGGTTGCTATGTACGGTCTATTCACCCATCGGTATTACAACCAGAGTTGGAATTCTACACTGTAACTGTAACTCGCCAACTCCTCTTGGTTATGACACAATGCTTACATTATTCTTTCCCTTAATGATAGTCATTGCATTTTATTAGTGTATGACTATTATAAGTACCTTTTTGTCGGCAAGTTGCTGTGAGTAAACAAAAAAACAACTAGATAATTCATTACGATCTACCTCTTGCCATAGAAACAAAGGGGTTACCAAAGGGACAGACTTCTTCTTTAACTTCACCCTTTCCCAATTCTATTTGGGGTTGACGTTGCTTTCCTTAATTCTAACATGCCACAACCTTTTGTACTTTGCCTACTCACTTTGGCTGCAAACCCTTTCCTGTCATGGCAACCCTAATCTTACTTCAATAGAAACTTGGTAGAAACTCGACTTTCGCTGATGATGCCCTTCCTAACACCAAAGGTCCTAATGAATATCCTCTCGGGCTCTACATTCTTTAATTCAATCAAAAGACACTTTATTGTCATTTCCTACTTTATCATTTTAAGAAAATATTACGACATTCTATGGAATTTCGGAATGTGGCACAACAATAGGCGATGGCTCAAAGTGTCAATCAATAAAATTAAGGGTCGGATCCGAAAAAGTAGGAAGACACAAAATCCTTTTTTCGCAATAACATCTGAACTACTTATGTTATAGTGATGATTTTTTTGGTACTTACATTATTTAATGATTACTTAAAGCTGATGTGACCGTCATTTCTCTGATACTTTGATATTTTAACACTTTGAAAACTCCTAGAAAAAAGAGGGAGCAATTTTCCAAAAAAAAAAAAAAAAATCATAGAATAAACCCATCCTATTTGATGCATGAATTTTGTTACACCATGTATACATACGGCCCATTTAAATTCTAATACATATAAAGGGTTTAATTTTTGAGGAAAAAACCCCCCATTTTTTTTATTAACCTTTGTTACCGCATCGATAAATCAAAAGACCATGCTATTTGATTAGGTAAATTGAAGCCTTAACAAAATCGGTCATTCACTGGTTGAGAACCCTTGAGTGCAATCTATAAGAGGTTTATTCATAATATTGTTTGTAAGGCGCGTGCGTGTTGATGTTGATATAAACATTTTCGATGATGTTAAATTTATACCGCAACTACACAACCATCTGAGTCAACAAATATCAAACCACAAGCCGACACATTGCAAATAATAATGTGTAGATAACGGATTTCTGTAAGGTGCTCTGATGTGAGTATTGCGAAATGTTCATATGAAATATCTGGTCCATGTGCGGTTGTGGTTTAATAATATAAAAATCTAAGGGAAGCCTTGAAAAGGCCCAATGAAAATAAAATAAGAACGAAATAAATTAAGGTGGCCAAAAAAGTTATGAGAGTAAACTATAACCATGGCTAAAATTAATTGAGGAAGCCTCAAGGATAGTTATCAAAAGTTTTAATGATGGAGGAAAATAGTGAAACCACAAGTAAAATTTAATAAAATATCGAGCCAGATTTGGTGTTTCTTCTTGTTTTGTATCTTCACCCTTTCCCAATACAATTTGGTGTCAGCCTCTCTTTCTTCTACTATATGCAACAAACTTTTGTTCTGTGCATACTCTCTTTAGCTGTAACTCTTTCCTGCCAATGTGACACATGGGTTTATTATTTTACTGGCTAAAAAAATAAAATACCCCCCAAAAAATCGAAGGGGTTAATTTTTTTCTCGTGACTGCAAATCTGGGCCTTAATTAGAACCTAAATTTGACACACATGCCAAATTTAAAGTTTCTGGCTCTTACCATTCTTTTTTTTAGACAAGATTCATAAAAACCGCTAAAAAGCGGTAAAAACCGGCAGCGGTATATTTGATTGCACCTAAAAGGGCACAATTAGACCCAGATGGAACTTATGTACCAAATTTCATCCAACGCTAAGTAACAAAAGTGCCCATCACGGCGTACGGCGGAAAAACGTATTTTTTTATTCGATTTTTGGATTCTACATTCTACGTACCTTGAAACGTAAAATATCAAATTTTTAGGGGGGGGGGGGGGTATTANCAAATTTTTGGGGGGGGGGGGGGTATTTTTTTTTCTCCTCCTGACGATTCCAAAGGTATATTATTGTAAATAATAAACCAAAAATGATCTACAAAGACAAACGGTATTAGAAGATAAGAGAAAGTTGACAAGAATAAAAATTTATGTTCATAAAATTTGTGACATGTTCTTGATTCTTCGCTTTCTTGGAAGCCTTATTAAAATAGATATTATTTAATTTAAACATTATAATAAAATCATATAAACGCCAGCATGTAGTTACTTATACAGTTTCCTCAGTAAAGCTCTAAACAAATTCCAGCATTTTGAAAGGGTCCCACAAGATGACCCCACATCTGTTTCGGGTATTTTACTGCAGCTCAATGTAGCCACCAGGAGAAGCATACTACCTTTATTCGGTGACGGTCCTAAGCCCGTGTAAATACAGAAGGTTTGGTGGTAGGAAGGGCATCCAGGCTTTAAAAAACTCGTGCTTCAAACCAGAAATGATGATAATTACCACACGCGGAAATTTCTAGTTTTTTTCAGAAAGTAGGTCATCAGCAAGAAGCGAGTTTCTGCGCAGTTTCATGTGGATACTGTGAGAAGAAAGCTAAGATTACCGTATCTGGTAAGGGTTATTATTTACTATAATATAAAGAATGTAGGTCCCGAACAAAAGATGGCATGGTAGTATTAAGGAAAGCGACGCCCAACTCCAAAGCTCACACTAATTGTTCGTAGTCGTTTACTGACGAAAATACTTGACTAATAAAAGTTAAAAAAATATAATGTAAATGAATATTTTCTCTGAGTTATTATGAGCATCATAGCATTACAAGGTATTTTCAACATTCACTCGAATATCATTAAGCCTAAGCTACACATTTAAAAGTTTTACCTTACGATTCTACAACTTGCCGCTATTACCATAGCTACTCAATTGTCCTTAGAAGGCTGAGTTATCCCCAAACACACCCAGACCAAGTAAATTTTAGATAATAATTTTTGTTTTAATGTCTTTGATGACTTCATAAGGTTTTTTGTTTGAAGGATTATTTTAAATATTTTTAATTTTCGTCTTGTTGCTTTTTCAAATTAGATATATTAAGGCTTGTATGCAGAGACGTTTTTCGTCCCCTACAGTGAACGCTACAGTAGAAACTTGTTTCCCTCTAGGGTAGTCTCGAGATTTTTTTAAAAAAATCCCACCACTTTTAATCCCATGATATCCTTAATATTTTTCCCCTTTTTCATCTATCCATACTTATAAAACGCAAAGCCCACAGTTGGTATACTGACTGACTGATAATCAACGTAGCTCCACGATGGCTAAACGTAGACTTGAAACTTGATGCGCAGGTCCCTTGTAGCATGTAGGTGCGTAATAAGAAAGGAAAAAAATTAAAGTTCAAGTGGAAGCAAGTTACCTCCAAAAATGACGCTATTGAACGGGTCTTTTTGCAGTTTTTTTCTGGGCAAACTAAAGGAGATAACGAAAAATGACGAGAACAGCCCCCCCCCCCCCAAAATAGTATATAAGGAGAATTTCTGGTTTCTCCCCGATTTATGGACGGTTTACACGACCAAAAAATCGGAATTGAGAAGTACCACTTCGGGATGAGCGAGAAAGCTGAAATTCGATACGAAGGTGTTCCGCAGTGCAAAATTAATATCCTTGAGTAAATAGGAGCCGTGTTCACTCTGGGGGTCGGTTCCACCAAAAATCCAAATTTCGTAACCGTAGCGAAACACGGGAAAACAGCTAGTCTTCTATACTTATAAAACGCAAAGCCCAGTTGGTTTACCGACTGCCTGATAATCAACGTAGCTCCACGATGGCTTAAGCTAGGGATTTGAAATTTGGCAGACAGATCCCTGTTGGTATGAGGGTGCGTAATAAGAAAGGAAAAAATTGAAAGTTAAAGTGGAAGCAAGTTACCGGCAAAAATAACGATTTTTAGCTGGTTTTTTTCTTAATCACTTTCAAAAAATGTCGGGCACAATCAGGATTGCTCATCAAGGCATGGCTGTAAAAAAAATTCTTAACCTGTTTAGTTGGATTAAAGTAGGTCAATCACAACATTGACATTATTCACAAATTAAAATCAATATTGAACATTACAGAGGAAAACAATTTAATTTGTATTAAGTTAAAAATCAAATAAAACACATACACAGGTAATTTAGTTAAAATAAACTTTTAACTTGAGAAAATTTAGTTTGCAAGAATAGCAACATGTAAATATATAAAGTCAGGTGGCAATGGGAAAAATCCCGCGTGTCTGAAAATCCCTTTTCTCCAGGATTCTCTACAGAACAGCAAACAGCTGAGATTTTGTCATATGCGCATGTGCAAATAGTAGTTTGGAGTCTTTTGTTGCATCCAGTACATGAGTTCGCAGGCCCTTCAAACAATCGTCTCTGCATAACAAAATCAGCTGAAGGGACAGCTTACCCTACAGTATTTACTTCATGAAGTAAACACTATAGGGAACCCTACAGTAAGGACTCTGCATACCACCCTAAAGGAAATGAACCCGGAACCTTCTTGATGCAAGCCGAGTGTGATGAACACTCAGCCACGGAGACGTCTGATAAAAGAGTTTTGTTAAACACAAGAAATTGCCTTCAGTACGAGATTTTTTCAACTTTGATGAGGACAATTTTTTCAATCCTTGTAAGCTTCATTCGGTAGTTCCGAAGCAAAATCCACTACTTTATATAAAGGCCATGCTTCTGAGGCTTCTTTTGCAATAAAGTCAATAAAATATTCAAGCCAATGAACTTGTGTTTAATCTTGAAAAGAAGAATTGCTTGGGATGGTTCTGGAGAGACTTGACAATGCTCTCCCGTTGTTTTACATACACAAGGACATCTCTGCAAGTATCCAACATGAAGATAAGGTTCCAAGTTACCGGTTGTGTCGTGAACCAGCAAACCAGTGTACTGGTGTGTCTCGGCTCGGGTGACTCTAAAACTTGAGGTCAATGTTGAACGAAGAAAAAGGTTAGAAATTCATTGCAAAATACGGGGTGTGGAGTTTGGCAAAACGCATCTTTCAGTTTGACAAATCGTAGTAGGACAATCCTTTCTAAGGATTGTCCTACCACGTATAATACACGGCTTGAAACATATTATCGAAACCTTTTAGTTTTCGGAGTAAGTGTTTTCTAATTAGGAGATGTGCTCACTCTGGGGGGGGGNGGGGGGGGGGGGGTCAATCTCAAAAGTTAGATAAATATCATGTTTTGAAAAACTGTTATCCCAGTGGTGTTCAATTGGAATTAGACAATCTTTTATTTTTCCATTTTTTCTTAACGTCTCTTTAACATCTACTGGTCATTCGAGAAGGGGGTTTTACGCTCCATTCGCTGGAAACCTGCGAATCAGCTACCCGCATTTATCTCACGCAGCCTGGGTTGGGTCGAAAAAATAGCGAAAAAACGAGGGCGTGAACCTACGTGGACACCCACAAGGAACAACCTCGCTGGACGTTGCTTAAGTTCAGTGATCCAAGATCCAACGGGAACTGGAGTATTCAACGAGCCATAGACGCTGACTTAAAATCATCAGTCTAGTCGAGTCGGCCGTATTTTGTTTTGGAAATCCTAGAATACTATAGAAACGGTAAAAGATATATAAAAAAATAATGGAAATGGACCCCCCCCCCCAAAAAAAAAACAACAGAATGAGACCCAAGAAAAATTATGAAGAGTTCAGAACCCTCCAACCTTTTTCGTCCGATTTTTGTATGGAATTATATTAGCAAGAAAATGTCTTTCGTGACAAATCATTTTTGAGAACCGCTAAGATATTGTGACCAAATATTCGTCACATGAAGTACGTATGACTTCAATGGTTTCTCAGACATTGTTTATTCTTTGGACGGAACCATGTGATACCGCCATCTTGGAAATTTTAATGCCGATATAATTTAGTAGAAAGGAACACTTTGTTGGGTAGGACGTGTTTGCAGTAGTATTGGGTTAGGTTCCACAAAAATGCGTGTTGAAGTCTGCGCAAGCCTAAAGTCAGCAGGATACAACTACCCCCAACACAGAACGCACAGCTTAGCAACCCGACACTACTTGCCATTTTCTACACAGGGTAACAAACGTGTAGTTAAATATGTAATCTAGTCTCAAGCCCCTCACTAAAACCGGCCTATGGCTCGTCAGATCACGGTGAGTGCTTCTCTTGAGTCCTAATACAAATCATTTTTCTGTGAAACTGGTACCTATGGCGAACCCTGTATCTTAATGCACATTGCACAAAGATGTACAGAAGATTTTTGCATTGTCTTTTCTTTTGAAATCGTGTGTCTGGGTTTATATAGTACTAATAAAAATGTTTTTACATATATGTATGAGCCAACAGAGCATGCGCAGCAGCACATGTATTTGGTATCCATATAGAATGTGTGCTAGTACCAAAGTTATGTATACAAAGTGCACTCACATATGCTTAAAAATCTATTTACGGCAAGATAGTAAAATGGTACAAGAAGATAAATATTACAAAAATATTGTGTAGATATTTTCGAGTCTCGAGCTCTCGAGACGAATCTCATTTATTTTCGATCTAAGCGACGGAGATCAGCAGTTAGAAATGTTGATGGTTCAGCCATCATTTGTTTGCTAAGGAGATCAGCAGTTAGAGATGTTGATGGTTTAGCCGTCATATGTTTGCTAAGGAGATCAGCGGTTAGAGCCATTGATGGTTCAGCCATCATTTGTTTGCTAAGGAGACAAGCAGTTAGAGATGTTGATGGTTCAACCGTCATATGTTTGCTAAGGAGATCAGCAGTTATAGAGATGTTGATTGTTCAGCCATCATATGTTTGCTAAGGAGATCAGCAGTTAGAGATGTTGATGGTTCAGCCATCATATGTTTGCTAAGGAGATCAGCGGTTAGAGCTATTGATGGTTCAGCCATCATTTGTTTGCTAAGGAGATCCGCGACAAGCAGTTAGAGATGTTGATGGTTAGAGATGTTGATAGTTCAGCCATCATATTTTTTTCTGTGGCGTTGTCCTGACGTTCTAGTCCAGTGAAATACAGTCATGACTATCTCCCATCCATTGTGCAATATCCGGTTATCGGACGGGTTCAGTACCAATGAAGGGATTTCTGACTCCTTCCTCGCCAGCCGGTCAGCGCATTATTTTCCTGCAATCCCCTTATGTCTTGGTATCCACTCCAGGTATACCCTGTTGAGCTCACTCACGACCGTTAGGTTTTGCAGGCGCTCCCAGGTTAGCTTTGATCTTGTCTGAAGGTTACCAACCGCCTTATAGCTGCTTTGCCATCGGAGAAGATATAGATTTCTCTACGTGTGTATCCCCTCCTTAAGTTTTCCCGTGCACAAACAGCTATAGCCCGTACTTCGGTTTGGTACACACTAGCATAGAATGCATACCTTAATCAAATAATAGGGACACCCTGTACAGTAACTTCCATAAAATAGGAATCAGATGTAAGTTGATGGAAGCTCCGTCCCTTAGTAATATAATAGGGACACACTGTGCAGTAACTTCCATAAAATAGGAGTCTGATGTAAATTGGAAGCTTCGTCCCTTAATAATATAATAGGGACACCCTGTACAGTAACTTCCATAAAATAGGAATCAGATGTTAATTGGAAGCTCCGTCCGTTGTTGAAAACTTCCATTTTTTTCTCTCGTTATTGTAATTTTTATGTGAGGAGGAAAGGGCGACCAGATTCTGCAATGCTTCGTTCGTATTTGATCAAATACTGCATTTTGATTGCAAATTCAAAAGTCTACAAAATTATTATCTACATTGTTTACACTAAAAGAGGCCGCCTATACACGGAAACATTTTACTTTAATGTAAATAAATGATATTCCACAGACGGCCTGCACTACTGGGTACAAGCGAGTTAGTAACGAACGGTGATGAGTTTAAAATTACCACCTAACTGTCGAGTCAATTCCCAGTTACATCAAAAATTCCACCCAAGCGATACTGGATATTAATTTTTGTATTATTATCATAGATGACCATTCGCAATTGACCAGAAAAAAAAAATCTGCCAATGTGACATATGGGTTTATTAGTTTACTGGCTAAAAAATACCCCCTTCAAAAGTTCAGGGGCATAAATAGATCTTAAATTTGACAAAACCGATAGCGCCCAAAAGTTTGGGGGTAAGACCACAGATGGGACCTATGTACCTAATTTCAACAAAATCGGTAAAGTGGTAAAAGTGCCCCTTACGGTGGACAAACGGATCTTCTTTTTTGTTCGAATTTTTGGATTCTACGTACCTTGACAAATCAAGTGTGAAAATAGAACATAAGAGGAAGCTTTGGGAGATGACTGTTCTGAGATATGTAATAGATGTGCTAAGGAATGGGGAGCAATGATTAGAAATAGGAACATATACAAATCAAGTGTGAAAATAGAACATAAGAGGAAACTTTGGGAGATGACTGTTCTGAGATATGTAATAGATGTGCTAAGG
>CM022880.1:21337657-21348184 GCA_012654025.1 Pachypsylla venusta | reverse complement strand
AGCATTCAGTAACACATTAGCGTTTTGAATGAGATAGCATTCAGCAACACATTAGAGTTTTGAATGAGATAGCATTGAGCAACACATTAGAGTTTTGATTAAGATAGCATTCAGCAACACATTAGCGTTTTGAATGAGAGAGCATTCAGCAACACATTAGCGTTTTGATTAAGATAGCATTCAGCAACACAGAGGGGGGCATGAGAGACTTTTATTTCAAGAAAAGGGGGCGCGGTACCAAAAAGTTTGGGAACCACTGCTTTACTGTAAAGGGTTAATTGAGACTGATGATCAGAGTGGCGCAAGCAGAATTTTCATATCTTTTGTAAGCAGTTATTGCGTTAATCGTCAGGACTATAGGCAGGATTGAATTTTATCTAATTTTAGAGGTGAAATTTTGCTGATATATCTCCGGAACTATGAGGGTATAATTTTGTGCATGGCAATAGTGTCTTTTTTGACACAGTCATACCTGTCCCTAAAACCACTAGTCGGGTCAAAATATGAAGAGGGGGGGGGGCGAAGTTAAGACCCTCCAAAAAATATCTAATTATTTGAATTCCACTAAACGGTTTTAAGTAATTTGTTCTACAGAGGTGAAACGGTGGGGAAGCTATTTTGACGTAGATATATGGGGTAAAATTACCGTACGAAAGGTAATATTCGGTTCGATCACTGCATAACCTACACTAGAGACCGAATTCCGAAAACTGATACAATGAAAACCATCATTGGATGACATCGGAAGAAATTCATAATGCAAGTATCTACTCAAGAGACGGAAACCCAAAAACCGAGAACCAACTAAATATGACTGTTTTCAGACCAATATCAAAACTTTAAACTCATTGATATTCGTAAGGAACTTTTCCACGTTGCTCAATGTTTCAGAGAATACCACAAAGGTAACAGAAGAAACAATGAACGAAATTCAAATTTATAAATAGGCCCCCCCCCAAAATAAGCTGAAATTTAAATTATTTCGAGTTACAATGTTCAAGGGTAGGTAGAAAGTCTGCAACACAATATGATTCTTTTACATTGAGATGTATTGCGACTCAAATATTATTTGATCACTGCTCACTCAGAGGCAAAAAATGGGTAGAAAAAGTCTATTGAACTCCTGAACCCAAAGAACGCAATTTCGAGCAAAAACCAATCCTTCATTATACTATGTCTACTACCTCTGTGAAAAAATTCGTAAAAATGTGGGGTCGCGGGGAGACAGTGTTGCCAGGCTGTTTTTCGACATATTATTCCCTCTGTATGCGCAGGTGATCAAATATGATTTGAGTGGTAGTACAAATCAATATGGAAAATAAAACCATGAACATTGTTAATGGAAGTACCTAATTTAAATTCTAGCCAATTTGAATCACTAGGACGTAAATTCGATGCATATTTGTTTTTATAAATAGGAATTTACCGAATTTTTCCTCTGTACTCCATTACTTCTTTGGATTTCTCGGAAAACATTTGGCGAGATCGAGATTTTTCGTTTAATAAAAAAAAATGTATATTTCTTTGTGTTATTATTAGATCACAATTTTGTGGGCATCATGGCATTGCAAGGTATTTTCTTTAAAAATCACTACAATACAGCAAACTATACTTAGCAATTACCTTATAATGCTACTGCTTGTCGCTATTACCATGCTACTCAATTGTCCTCAGGAGTTACCGCCAAACTCAAATTTTCGACCCGACCAGGATTCAAACCCACTACTTGCCTCGTGCAAGATGAGTGTGATGCACACTCTGCCCCGGAGACATCGTTTCTTTCAATAATTCAAATATCATTTGAGTCGCATTATACAATTTGTTATGTGTATTGTGTAATTAGGTGAAGATGTAAATCTGGTTGATCACTCCTCCGTTTGTACAAACAGTATCACGTATAATACTCGTACGATCTCGTGCTGGTCCTATTGTCTGCATACCGTTTACTGTTATGACTCTCAGATCTGTTTACATATTCAAATAATGTCCTCAGTGTTCTTTATAACTGTTTTGAGTCACAGAGAAGAGCATGGCCATTACAGAATGTGTTCAGAATTGATGATTTGTGTTTTGAGAAATGTTGACAAAACCATAATTGATCAAAAACAATTAAAAAGAAAAAAAGCCAGTCCAGTACTGTACTGAAATTAATAATAATTACTTTACGATTGTGACACGCTGGAATATAGAAAGTTCAAGATCTCTCGATTTTGAAAATTATAGAGCGGCCCTAAATTAAAATTCTGGGACCTTTTTTTATTAAAGAGGAAGTGACGGAGTTCTGCCCTGAGTAAGCTAGGAAGAAACAACTCTTGATCACATAAACCGCTGCGCCGCGGGAACTGGGTAGTTATAGGTTGGACGAATCAGACTGTGGTCAAATATATATAATAACTTGGTATCTATAGAGAGATGGCCGTTCCCGATGCACCTTCCCCCATCCACAGTACCCTAAGGGTCTTTACCGAAAGTTTGGGAAAAGAAACTAAGCTCCGAGAAAATGAGAGTGACAGGCAAATCTCGGACACCCTGTATCTTGTAAAACCTATACTTTCCGTTCGGTCTACAATTATGTAAAAAAGTTAAGATTTTTAATAAGGATGTTTCCTATTTATGTGAGTTAATATTTTTGTTCATCCAACACAGGCGCCAAATGTACGGCCCAAAATCTTAGTGTATGTCCCATCAACATAGTAACACAAAGTAAGAAAATTTTAGATGGCCGTTTTTTCCTTACCGTTTCTTTAACATCTATTAGTGATATCAGACGGTGATTTTACTCTCCATCAGGAAACTTGCAAACCAGCTACCCACATTGACACCCACATCGCACAACCTCGCTAGAAGTTCAGAAGGATTTAAACATAAATTACATATGTTTTTTTTTAAGCCCAAACACAATGTTTTAAAAGGGAAAAGGAAAAATGCTATTTAAATTCAAGAGAAGATCTCGCCACATGATGGCTCCACTGAGAGAACCTACCACTTTAAAACAACTGGAAAATAATTGCCCCGAAGATCTCGCCACATAATGTCTAAACTGAAAGAACCTACCATTTTAAAACAACTGGAAAATAATTGCCCACCGAAGATCTCGCCACATAATGTCTCGACTGAGAGAACCTACCATTTTAAAACAACTGGAAAATAATTGACTACCAAAGATCTCGCCACATAATGTCTAAACTGAGAGAACCTACCATTTTAAAATTGGAATATAAATGCCCTCCGAAGATCTCGCCACATGATGTCTCCAATCAGAGAGCCTACCACTTTCAAACAACTGGAAAATAATTGTCCCTCGATAAATATAAAAAATCGTTTGAACCATTCTAATCAAAAATTGGAACCCGTTCTCGAGATATGGAGCCACAATGATAGACCCTGTATTCCTGCAAACGAGTCTGAAGAATATCTTTAACAGAATCAATAAGAAGTCCATGATGGACTGAAGGAAAGGAAAAGAATAAATATATTGAAAGTGAGAGAGAGAGATGAAAGAGATAAATTGTGAAAACTTGATCCAACGAGATCAATAGACTCTGCTGTAGGTTGTCTTGATTCAACTTTGCAATCAATTGATGAGGACTATTATGTCAACTTTTAGAACTTGCTAACAAATCGATCTTCTTATAGTCGACGGATTTATATAAAGAAGTTACGCCTTACCGAAGGCGTGATTTCAACCAATCCAATTCAAAAATAGACTTACTAATTATAACACACGGGATTATTATTTTACTGTCTAAAATAATACGCCCCCCCCCCTCCCCTAAAGTTCTTGAGCATATTTAGACCTTAAATTTGACAAACATACCAGATATCAAGTCTCTAGCTCTTACCATTCTCTTTTTAGACGGGATTAATGACAACCGTTCAATGACCAATAGATGTTAAAGAGACGTTAAGCCAAATTAAAAAAAAAATCNAAAAAAAAAAAAAAAAAAAAAAAAGAGGTGAAAACCGTTATATTTGATTGCACCCAAAAGTTTCGTATCTTACCGAGACACCGATTTTATGACAAACATACCAAATTTCAAGTCTCCAGATCTTACCATTCTCTTTGTACTGAAAATCGCAGATATGGAGACAGCAATACCTACTGAAAATCGCTAAAAGGCGGCAAAAGCCGCCAAGGGTATATTCGATTGCAGCCAAAAGTTTCAACGCACATTAAAATCACAAACGGGATCATAATATCAAATTTCATCCAAATCAGTCAACGTTAAGTGACAAGAATGCCTAGTCATTTCATAAAATGACTAGGTAAAATGTAAAATACAGAAAGTATTTAATACTTTGACTAAAAACGCCCCGCAATAAATAAAATGTCTGTATTATACAAATTGACGGAAACAGATAAAAACCGTACATTTAGTTATAAAATAAAGCAAGAAAGATAAAATCACCCAATGTCATACAAGATGGGTTACACCATATTTCGAACAATATTAACAACAATAATAATTAACAGGCGGCATGGCAGGGCGAAAAAAGAAGAGGTTTCAAGCATTATCTGCAAAGCGAAATCCATCAAAATCGGTTCAACGGTTTAGCCATGTCGGATATATATACTTAAACACAGGTGTAGTAATTTTACTTTCTCTTTTATTGTGGAAGATAAAGTATTGTAATTGTGCATGTACCTTTATCCCATTCCTCTATAAATGCAACATTTTGTTGATTATGGCCTCGTCCCCCCAATGGAAGTTTTACGCTTCATTTGAGCTATCGTACCGTGACCTGCTGAATTTGGTCAAAATCGAAAAATTGCCCGTAACTCGAAAACGGTCGATTTTAGAATTTTGATAATTTTACAAGGGTTCCACAGCCTATGGTTTGGGGGGGGGGAACCATTACCGTCAATATTCCGATATCTCTTACCGTTTTAGATAGACACTTCGGGATTAAAAATGTGTTCCAGATTTAATTTCTTCCAACCCCCCCTCCTCTTTTTCTACAACTCGCTTATTGCATCCTCCTACAATCAGCAACAATTTTATAATTGTTCTCACGATCACGAAGCTCAGTGTGCACCCCGAGACAACAACACATAACATGTGCTATCCTCGAGTTATTGTTTCATTAGTTTTTATTAAAATAAAATGAAACAGTTCCAAGAACGAGTGAGTAAATATCATTTCACCAAACCCTCCAAACTGTATATGCAAATGAAAACACTATCAAATCTTTTTTATTACTTTAATGTTTAAACAATAACAATTATTCAGAAGTACTTCTCATACATCTCATTACAATTGTGACCTAAATTAAAAACAACAAAACAGTTAATGTTATCATAATACTTAAACATTATAACAAACTTTGTAATCTAGACATCCAAAATGTTACAGGGAGGAAAGGTAGGAACCAACAAAGTGTGCAATACCATTCTCCATGTTCAAAATTTAACAGGAAGGAAAGGTAGAAACCAAGAAAGTGTGCAATACCATTCTCCATGTTCAAAATTTAACAGGAAGGAAAGATAGAAACCAAGAAAGTGTGCAATACCATTCTCCATGTTCAAAATTTAACAGGAAGGAAAGATAGAAACCAAGAAAGTGTGCAATACCATTCTCCATGTTCAAAATTTAACAGGAAGGAAAGATAGAAACCAAGAAAGTGTGCAATACCATTCTCCATGTTCAAAATTTAACAGGAAGGAAAGATAGAAACCAAGAAAGTGTGCAATACCATTCTCCATGTTCAAAATTTAACAGGAAGGAAAGATAGAAACCAAGAAAGTGTGCAATACCATTCTCCATGTTCAAAATTTAACAGGAAGGAAAGATAGAAACCAAGAAAGTGTGCAATACCATTCTCCATGTTCAAAATTTAACAGGAAGGAAAGATAGAAACCAAGAAAGTGTGCAATACCATTCTCCATGTTCAAAATTTAACAGGAAGGAAAGATAGAAACCAAGAAAGTGTGCAATACCATTCTCCATGTTCAAAATTTAACAGGAAGGAAAGATAGAAACCAAGAAAGTGTGCAATACCATTCTCCATGTTCAAAATTTAACAGGAAGGAAAGATAGAAACCAAGAAAGTGTGCAATACCATTCTCCATGTTCAAAATTTAACAGGAAGGAAAGATAGAAACCAAGAAAGTGTGCAATACCATTCTCCATGTTCAAAATTTAACAGGAAGGAAAGATAGAAACCAAGAAAGTGTGCAATACCATTCTCCATGTTCAAAATTTAACAGGAAGGAAAGATAGAAACCAAGAAAGTGTGCAATACCATTCTCCATGTTCAAAATTTAACAGGAAGGAAAGATAGAAACCAAGAAAGTGTGCAATACCATTCTCCATGTTCAAAATTTAACAGGAAGGAAAGATAGAAACCAAGAAAGTGTGCAATACCATTCTCCATGTTCAAAATTTAACAGGAAGGAAAGATAGAAACCAAGAAAGTGTGCAATACCATTCTCCATGTTCAAAATTTAACAGGAAGGAAAGATAGAAACCAAGAAAGTGTGCAATACCATTCTCCATGTTCAAAATTTAACAGGAAGGAAAGATAGAAACCAAGAAAGTGTGCAATACCATTCTCCATGTTCAAAATTTAACAGGAAGGAAAGATAGAAACCAAGAAAGTGTGCAATACCATTCTCCATGTTCAAAATTTAACAGGAAGGAAAGATAGAAACCAAGAAAGTGTGCAATACCATTCTCCATGTTCAAAATTTAACAGGAAGGAAAGATAGAAACCAAGAAAGTGTGCAATACCATTCTCCATGTTCAAAATTTAACAGGAAGGAAAGATAGAAACCAAGAAAGTGTGCAATACCATTCTCCATGTTCAAAATTTAACAGGAAGGAAAGATAGAAACCAAGAAAGTGTGCAATACCATTCTCCATGTTCAAAATTTAACAGGAAGGAAAGATAGAAACCAAGAAAGTGTGCAATACCATTCTCCATGTTCAAAATTTAACAGGAAGGAAAGATAGAAACCAAGAAAGTGTGCAATACCATTCTCCATGTTCAAAATTTAACAGGAAGGAAAGATAGAAACCAAGAAAGTGTGCAATACCATTCTCCATGTTCAAAATTTAACAGGAAGGAAAGATAGAAACCAAGAAAGTGTGCAATACCATTCTCCATGTTCAAAATTTAACAGGAANCTCATTATAAAATCGGCCGTACCTCGGCCGGTTGAAGAGTTCTGAATTCTGATAATTTTACTGCGGTCCCAGTCTTTGGTTTGGGTGAGGGGGGTTCAGATTTCTCATTATAAAATCGGCCGTACCTCGGCCGGTTGAAGAGTTCTGAATTCTGATAATTTTACTGCGGTCCCAGTCTTTGGTTTGGGTGAGGGGGGGTCCATTCCCATCAATTGTTCTATATATCTTACCGTTTTTATTAGTATTCTATGATTTCTCATAATAAAATCGGCCGTACCTAGGCCGGTTGTAGAGTTCTGAATTCTGATAATTTTACTTGGGTCTCGGTCTATGTGTTTTTGGTGTGTGTGTGTGGGGNCCTAACGGGGGGGGGGGGTCTATTCCCATCAATTGCTCTATATATCTTACCGTTTTTAATAGTATTCTATGATTTCTTATAATAAAATCGGCCGTACCTCGGCCGGTTGTAGAGTTCTGAATTCTGATAATTTTACTTGGGTCTCGGTCTATGTGTTTTTGGTGTGTGTGTGTGTGGGGGGGGGGACTATTCCCATTATATTTTCTATATCTCTCACCGTTTCTAATAGTATTTTATGATTTTTCATACAAAAATCGAAAATTCGGCCGTAACTCGAAAACGGTTGTGTATTTTTGATCTATGATATATTTTTCTGGAGTCTAAGTCTATAGTTTGGGGGGGGGGCATTCCTTAAATATTGGCAAAATTGAATTTTTTTTAAAAAAAAGCCGGAACAAAAATACGGCCGGTCATTTGTGATTTTTTTACACTAAAACCTTCCTCGGGAGTCACTTTGTCCATTGGTAGAGACAGCATTAAAATCCGTTCGGTAGTTTTTGAGTTTACCGCGATCAGACAGACAGTAGACAGACGCGAAAAATGATTTTCGAAAAGTGAAAAAAAAAAAATTCGTAAATATAAATAGATATATTATACGAGTCATGTCGAGTCATAAAATAAGAAAAAACGAAAAGTTACAGCTGTATAATGTAATACATACAAAAACGTATGAGGAAAAATCTTAACAGTATAAAATCTTAACTCTAAAAAATAAATAAAATCGAGAAGTTGGGAGAAAGGATTTTATGATTCCTGCACTACATAAATGAAGTTTATCACAACCAATAATTCATTCATTGTATCATCTTCCTACTGAAGTCATTGGATCGTTTGCCTTCCATCTCCTAATCAGTTATACAGTAAACGGATAACACCTCCAACAAAACAGTAAGCATTGAACATAATATGACTGTAATAGTCAGCATACAATAGAGACTAGATAATCACGTTGGTTTCATATATTTTATTTTAACGTGCCAGGCTAGCGTGGCGTGGGTTTGTGTTCAAGTTGGTTAAAGTTATATAGTTATGGTTAATCTACTCTGGTAACCAGACTTCAAATTACTAAGTCGTTCTTATTATTCTGTGTAGGAATATTATTTAGCGGGGCAATGCGTTTTTGTGAGCTTTGGGTTATTTTATATCTCCATGGAACAAGAACAACAAAATATTTTTTTATATCTTTATTATATCTTCACTTGTTCTGCCGATTGTCATAGGATTCACAGTTCACAGTAATACAAATAAATATACTCTCTTACTACTCTACTGTGTTTAGAGCATGGGAATTTAGAAAACTCTCATTCTTCAAATTTCTATCTATCTCTGATGATATCCTACGCTTATCAGGGAAACCTCTGGTGACAGTATGTAACTAGTCACCTAGTCAGCTCTAATTTTCAAGTAAAGATAGTGCATTTGAGAATTTCCAAATTGTATGACAATGAAGGCCATTGTGACTCTATTTCCATATTCCAGAACGTATGATTACTATTTCCGTATTCCAGAACACTTAGGCATTTCAAAATTGCATGATAATTCAGACTATTGGGACAGATGGGACAGTATCCCATATTCCAGGACGTATGGGTACTATTTCCGTATTCCAGAACGCTTGGATACTTCTAAAATGCATGACAATTCAGACCATTAGGACATTATCCCATATTCCAGAACGTATGGGTACTATTTCCGAATTGCAGAACGCTTACGCATTCAAAATTGCATGACAATTCAGATCATTGGGGCATTATTTTCCTCTTGCAGAACGTTTGAACATAGCTTTTTCAAATTGTTTTCTGGGCCGTGTGGGTACCCTGTTTTTGAAATTAGTTCTAAGATTCATTATATAGAGTTATCTGCGCTATGAATTTGTTATAAATCAGGTTATACACAGAATGACATTCTATACTAATGTGTTCTCTTGTGTAATAAGAGAAGAGTAACATTAATAATTGTATTCTATACCTGATGTCTTGCTTGGTGACGGCATTCATTCTTCACCAAGTTAGGGATGTCGATATTATATCGATAATATCGAATATCGATATGCGAGTTTCGATATAATCGATACTAAAAACAATATAGTAACAATAATAACTGCATTCTATACCTGATGTCCTGCTTGGTTACGGCATGCATTCTTCACTAAGTTAGGGATGTCGATATTATATCGATATGCGGGTTTCGATATAATCGATATTAAAAACAATAATAATTGCATTCTATACCTAATGTTCTGCTTGGTGACGGCCTTCCTTCTTCACTAAATTAGGGATGTCGATATTATATCGATAATATCGAATATCGATATGTGGGTTTCGATATAATCGATATTAAAAACAATATAATAACAATAATAATTGCATTCTAAACCTAATGTTCTCGGTGACAGCCTTCCATCTTCACTAAGTTAGGAATTAGGGATGTCGACATTATATCAATATTCGGGTTTCGATACAATCGATACTTTTCATCGATATTAAGATTTCGATATCGAGAAGAAATATGGGTATCGAAACAAACCAAAAAATTAAGGTACCTACGTCAAAAATTATGCTGCTTTGCTGGTACGGCTAGATAAGAAGATAAGACGGATTTGATATAACCGATATCTCGTATCAATATTCGTCCATCCGATAATACATCAATATTAGTAATATCGATATTCTTCTCTCGATACAGCAACCCTACACAAAGTTAGTATCTCAAGTAGATCCTTACGATGCAGTTCTAACTTTGTGAACCATATTGTTCTCAAAGTGTATGACCCTATTCGTCATCGTGCTCGCTAGAATATTCAAAGTGACTGTTTTATTTCATCCTAATATTATCCTTACGATGTAGTTCTAACTTTGTGAACCATATTGTTCTCAAAGTATATGACCCTATTCGTCATCGTGCTCGCTAGAATATTCAAAGTGACTGTTTTATTTCATCCTAATATTATCCTTACGATGTAGTTCTAACTTTGTGAACCATATTGTTCTCAAAGTATATGACCCTATTCGTCATCGTGCTCGCTAGAATATTCAAAGTGAC
>CM022880.1:21314322-21330827 GCA_012654025.1 Pachypsylla venusta | reverse complement strand
TCTGTGCATCACTCAGCGCACAGCAGTGCATTGGAGCTCTGCATCACACAGATCAAGAATTAGGTCTGTGCATCACTCTGATCACAGCAGAGAATTGGAGATATGCATCACATTGATCAAGAATTAGGTCTGTGCATCACTCAGCGCACAGCAGAGCATTGGAGCTCTGCATCACATTGATCAAGAATTAGGTCTGTGCATCACTCAGCGCACAGCAGAGAATTGGAGATATGCATCACATCGACCAAGAATTAGGTCTGTGCATCACTCAGCGCACAGCAGATCATTGGAGCTCTGCAACACACCGACCAAGAATTAGGTCTGCGCATCACTCAGAGCACAGCAGAGAATTTGAGTTATGCATCACACTGATCAAGACTTAGGTCTGTGCATCATTCCGAGCATAGCAGAGAATTGGAGCTCTGCAACACACCGACCAAGAATTAGGTCTGTGCATCACTCAGCGCACAGCAGATCATTGGAGCTCTGCAACACACCGACCAAGAATTAGGTCTGCGCATCACTCAGAGCACAGCAGAGAATTTGAGTGCATCACACTGATCAAGACTTAGGTCTGTGCATCACTCCGAGCATAGCAGAGAATTGGAGCTATGCATCACACCGACAAATAATAAGGTCTATGCATCACTCCGACCACAACGGAGAATTGGGTCTATGCATCACACCGATAAGAGTAGAGACTTAAGTCTCTGCATCACTCCACAAAGATTGAGTTCCAGCGTTCTATGCACCACAATATACCGAACAACAGAGAATGAGTTCTGTGCTCTTCACCAACCACGGCCAAATAATTAAGTTTATGCAATATACCGGCCATATCCAGAGATCTGGGTTTATGCGCTGCACCGACCACAGCCAGAGAATTGGGTGTATGCGCCGACCAGCAAAGAATGTATTTTGTTCACCACACCGATCAACAAATCCGAGCACACCCAAATGTCTAACTTACCTCTGTTATCTACAACAATAACACAAGGCATTGGCATTTGTATACGTTCCGAAATATGTATTTACAATTGGATAGTGCTGGCATTTGACTTTATTGCTCCATTACAAGATATACAGAGAGATTTATTATTAAACAAATTCAAATTAATCATGAATTATATTTATACCGGGTGAACCAAACAGTTGTTGAAAACATTGAAAATATCTGATTATCACCGGTTCAGAAATTCGTTTTTGATGATTGAACATGGTTCGAGTTATTTTGAAAGGTGTTTTTTGAGGTAGTGGGAAGATATTTTGTGGGAGACATAAGTTTTATGAAAGGCTAGTTATTTGAGGTACTGGGAAGTTATTTACAATAATTTCTTCTTATTTTTATAAATAAGAAAAATCGTGTGATGTTCGCACCAAATTATNAGAAATTCGTTTTTGATGATTGAACATGGTTCGAGTTATTTTGAAAGGTGTTTTTTGAGGTAGTGGGAAGATATTTTGTGGGAGACATAAGTTTTATGAAAGGCTAGTTATTTGAGGTACTGGGAAGTTATTTACAATACTTTCTTCTTATTTTTATAAATAAGGAAAATCGTGTGATGTTCGCACCAAATTATTTAAAAGAATAATAGCTATTCCCTTAACACAACATGTTAAAAAACACATATTGTTCTGGTACACCCTGTATATTTAAAATGTTTTCCTATCCAAACCCGTGGTATGGTCTGAAAATGATTCATTTCGATTTACTCTGGGCACTGGTATATTTTGTTTAAGCTTAACCCCACCCAAAAATTCTCAAGAAATTAAGAGCGACCCATTATTGGCCACCTCGACCCGGTATGTATATTATATCTTTCTATAACCACTACTGCAAAACTTTTAACTTTATTGCACGATCTACAAAATGGTGTCCTACAGCCATCATAAATTAACATTAAAAGTTTTTCTTTATATTTCAACTTGATTAATTAATGATAAGTAAGTCATTTTAGGTCCGGTTTCAATTTACATTACGGCAAAAATGAAAGGTCATAGAGCTGGTACGTTTTGCGAATATATGTAAAACTATAGCTGTTTCGCCCGTGCTTCGCTACGATTCTTATATTGCTATCTCTGTATATTGTAGCCTTAAAAACCCAAGATTTAAATATTAGTATTTTCTAAATTTTATGTAGCCCGTTCCCGGTTTCGAACTCGTAATTCTGAAATGACTGATCCTAATTTTGCAAACTATATGTCCTAAATTAAGGACTAATAGTCCTTTTCTCGCTTGAGTTGAGATCTTGTAGCGAAAAATTTAAGATATCAGACCGTGAATGTCCGATTTTGGAGAATAAATTAGAATTTTGGCCGTAATTCGAAAACGGCTGACATATTTTAGTTCTGATAATTTTCCCGGAAGTCCTAGACCATGTTTTTTTTGGGGGGGGGGGGCATTCGCATCAATTTTTCGCTATCTGGTAGTCCCTTATTTATACTGCCCGAATAGAACTGAAGAGTCACTTAACAACGGCAGTTTTCTGGGTGCTATTATGTGGTAAATATCTCAAATTCAAGAGGATAAAATTCCATGGGTTGGCTGGTTTTAAACCAACGTCCTACTGTTTGCCAGTCAGAGCGACTTACCACTACCCCACCAACCCACGTTAAATTCGGTTAGGATCTACTTCAGTCCCAAAGCAAATGGCTTTATTAAGTTTTTTCTGTCTTTTATTCTGTTTTACACCGGGGACATAGATATAAATTCTTGCAATTTATTCATAATTCAGAAAGCAAGGAGAAGCTATTATCCATAAGGACTCTCAAGTATCAACAACTCATGGCGAGTTGTTGCAAACCAGCCCCATGGCCACGGCTGTTAACCTATGATGATGAATTCATAGTATGCCTTCAAGATTTTATCACACTATTTGTCATGATTCCAAATATTTGACAATATTTATTTGATGAACATTTTTTGAATTTGTGTGTTTGGTGTATATTTGTGTCCTCATCACACTATTTGATGAGAATTTCAAATATAAAATTAATTGTCATTCCTCAAATTTTGATTTTATTTGTTGTGTATTATTATACCATAGCAACCTGATATTTATCTGTAATAAAAATAATTTTGATATTTTCAATAATTCAAATACCATTTCTGATCAATAATTTTTTTTTTAAAAAAAAAAAAAATTTGCTTCACGTTTCTTCAATATCTATTGGTCATTCTAGACGGGGGTTCACACTCCATTCGCTGGAAAATTGCAAACCAGCTACCCATATTGACCTCTACCTGCGTGAATTGGCCATCACGAGGGCGCGAACTCACGTGGACAACCACATGGCACAACCTCGCTGGACGTTGCTTAACTTTAATGATCTAACGGTAACTGGTGTTTTCGTTAATTTAGTTTTTCTTCACTTGTGTATTTTCGATAATTGTGCACTTGGGCGTCCACAGACGCCTCAGAAATATTTTTTAAAGGAAATAGTTTTCATGATTTTATTTGATGTGTATTACGGGCATTCGATCATGCGCGGATATAGGGGAGGTCCCGGGGGGGCACGTGCCCCCAGTTTTTTTAAGTGGGCGGTGTTTCTCAAATTTCATTATACCTAATTACGTAAATTTTAACAAAAAATATCAAATGAATGGTGATCCGCTATGTCTTTTATCCCATTGAGAGGGGGCCCTAAATAATTGCCATGCAATCCTGAGACCAAATCAAAAATTCTGTCATCCGTCATAGCACTTTTTTTTGTCATCACGCTTATAAAATCGCTTATCACCCTTATGAAAGATATTTGTGTTAAGCTCTACAGCTTTTAACAAATTAGGTATCGTAAATCGATAAACATTGCATTAAAAAGTACTTCCTAGGAATAGACCCCCCCTCCCCGGTCTCTAGGTTACGAGTTCCTCCTCCCTCCAAATTTTCTATTAGGCATATTGTGCGAATGTGCCCCCCCCCAAAAAAAACAAGAGGGCTATATCCGCGCATGCATTCGATCGTGGAACACAGTCGTTTAAAGAAAAAAAACATGGAGTTAAAACTAGACATCACTTCACTCAGTTAACTGTATAGAGGTAATAAAGCAAAGATTATGTTTAATTCTTGCCATAGTAATTTGGCCCTGAGTAATACAGGTTGACTATAAGATAGATTAACAATCAGACATCACCTGTTAAGAAGTATCTATTTGTTTAACGGGGAATCAAGTGTTGCACGACACACAAGACCGCTGAATCATTCTATTAAGACGAAAGACGAGTTAATGAATTATTGGAGTTAGCCTTGAATTTGAGAAATGTAAATGATGGATTAATCCACCTTCAAGTCTTAAAATAGGCAAGCCAAATCTTCCACACTTGTAATCTTCTTAATGTATAAATGGGACATTTGTATATATATAATTATATACCCATGTAATAGGGGTTGTCTGTTACAATACCAAAGCCCAAACGGTAGCAGATAGCGAAAAATTGATGAGAATGGACCCCCTAAATCATGGTCTACGTCTCTAGGAAAATTGTTAGAACTAAAATATGTCAAGCCGTTTTCGAGTTACGGCCAAATTTCAAATTTTTTCACCAAAATCGGACTGTCAGTTTTTGGTTTATTTTGGGAAGAAAAAAAAACACCTGATCACATTATTTTCACATTCGATTCCAGAGGGTTTTCTTGGCATAGCTATTTCCTTTCTCAATAGTTCTAAGAGCACGTGCTGTCCCGATTCCAATGTTTACTGATAAAGAGGAAGCAATAAACAATAAATAATCTAATCAAAGTGTAGCGTTAAGTAGGTGGCAACAACAAACACTCACTCACCTGATTTCTTAAGCAATCGTCTGTTTTTAATTAAAGTTGAAGGCGCTCGATGGATGTTTGGTTTAGCCAGAACTTTCAATTGTCTCCTCGCAGATTTTTTCCTTCGAACAGCTCTCCTTCTTGTATATTCCTCTTCGTCGCTTGACTTATAAGAACTGGAGAGCTCCGATATGGACTCGTAGAGATCTTCCTCATCATCGCCATCATTCTCGTGGTTGTTCACCTCACTGCTATCAGGAATTATTTGAAAATCCTTAGGACAACTATAATCACGTATTTCTTGTACCGCTAATCTGCGCTTCACAGTGTTTGTGTTTGTGAAAATTGTTTTCCTTTTTTCCGGAGGTACAAAAATCATTGGATCCAACTTTAGACTTTTCAATGATCGAGGTGTTCTTCCCACGACAACTTGATATAAATCACTCCCGTATCTCCTTTTCGCACTGCACGGAACTTTTCGACTATCTCTATCCCTCATATAAACATTTTTACGAAATATTCCGACGGGTTTCACTTCGGATAACCTCGGTATTGAAATCGACAATGAAAAGCCCGAATCTTTGCTAAACGATAAATCTTTATGTACAACGCGTTCCAAAGGTTTGGGACATTTTTCTTTGAGAGCACTTTCTAAGGAATGGTGTATCCTTCTACCGTTGGGGTTTGTTTCAACAGACGAAGGGGAAGGCCTGGGGAGTTCTAAACTTCGTGGCGCTAAAGGAGCGTCCATCCATATTCTTCCTAAACTTATACTAATGGCGGAATCTGTTCGGGTAAGATCGTCTACAGATTGTTTCCTAGATCTAGCTTCACTTGCTTTTAACTGTCTCTCTTTTTCCTTGCAATCATTTTCGGTAATGCTTTTAATCCACTGACCATAGTCTATCACCATCGAGTCATTTTTGCTCGTGCTGTTGCTGTCGTCTCTTGGTTCAGCTATCGTTGTTACTGTTTCTTTTATTACAGGAGGTGTTTTGGGTACAATTTTACGTTTCGAACTCAACGGATTTCGTCCTTTATTGCCGCGATCTAAATAATTCTTTCGAATAGATATTCGTTTAAATGAATCACTTCTTTTAAAAGACGGTTCGTTTCTGTCTTTCGACCGCTTTCGTCCCATTAAACGGAAAAGGCTTTCCAAAATAATTGGTTTCATATTAATTCTTTATTATTACTAATCCAAAACACTTATTTAATTTCACTTATCACTCAAACATTTAATTGCATATAATTATTCTAATAATTTATTTATTACAGACAATTATAATTAAATATGTTTAGTAAAACAATAAAAAATTATTAATAATTTTCAACGACAATATATAAAAAAATCTTTTTAAACAGAAAAATACTTTGCCAGGGCAATGGCACCCGGCGTGAAGCCCAAGGCAGCCAAAAGTAACATCGCGTTTCACATAGCGGAATATACAATCACAACAGAACAAGTGAGCACAACGAACTCAATAGAAGAACTGAGTATCTCAGTTCAGATGCGACGAGGTAAGGAGCGAAAGACTGGTTTGAGAGGTGGTACCAAGGCCGTCATCATCCCACTCTATGTATAAGCTCAGAATCTGTGCACTGCCGAAACAACAGTTCAAGCTCCTAGGCCAAGCACAGATAATCAATTTTTGTATACCTTCTCATTATGCGAGATCATTTCCAGTGATCCAAATTATATTTATTATAATAGTTGATGAACTTTGAAACATCATGTCTTCTTCCATTGAGTTTTTACAAAAACAAGTCCAATTAATAATTCTGATTTGAACACAATCATTCTTAGAAATAAAATCTCACTGGAATTCCCAGTAAGATTTAAAATCAAAAAATCTGAGAGAGAAAAAAATTAATCAGCCAGCTCTATGGCACGTTGAATACACCATCAGTTGCCGTTGGATCACTGAAGTTAGGCAACGTCCAGCGAGGTTGTGACATGTGAGTGTCCTGTTGTTATTTCCGGCCCAACCCAGACTAGGTGAGGTCAATGTGGGTAGTTGGTTTGTAAGTTTCCAGCGAATGGAGAGCAAAACCTCCGCCTCGAATGACCAATAGATGTTCAAGAGACGTTAAGCAAAAAGCATGTCTCGCCCACAAAATTTGGAAGACGTCTGAGATTGATTCGCAGCATTCTCTTTTTTTTTATTTGGCTTATAACGTCTCTTTAACATCTATTGGTCATTCAAGACGGGGATTTAACCCTCCATTCGCTGGAAACTTGCAAACCAGCTACCCACATTGACCTCACCCAGCCTGGGTTGGGCCGGAAATAAGAGCCAACGATACGTGGTGTTCCCAGGCGGTTACCCATCCAAGTACTGACCACGCCCGATGTTGCTTAACTTCAGTGATCTGACGGGAACTGGTGTGTTCAACGTGGTATGATCGTTGGCTTGCAGCATTCTCTGATATTGATTTTTTCAAGGAAATATTTTTAAGCTTAAATTTTCGTCTACAGACTTTTTCACTTTGTAAAGAAAAAACTGAAGACTAAAGTAAAAAGAGTCGATAGACGGAAAATCAGACTCAATATTTTTAAACTGAAATTACTCTAACTCAAATGTAAAAAAAAAATATAACAAATATATTTTCAATAATGAACTTATGGAATAAACTCTGGGGGGAAATATAAAAAAAATACCCCCCCCCTCAATATTTTTAAATTGAAATTACTATAACTCAAATGTAAAAAAAATATAACAAATATATTTTTAATAATGAACCTATGGAATAAACTCTGGGGGGGGAATATTAAAAAAACCCCCCCCCCCCCTCAATATTTTTAAATTGAAATTACTCTAGCACAAATGTAACAAAAAAGGGGTAAATTATTACATCAATTCATTAAGACACACAAAACAACAAAGGTAAACCCCAAACACAACCCTATTATTAAGGTACGTTCACCCTTCTTGTTAAGTAGGGCTGCTGTGAAGATGATTATCTACCAGATAGGTAATATGAAAAAGATGTGTGGGTTAAACGGTAAGCTATGGAAACCAATTATAATATCCCCAAACTAGAAGGAGAGATTTGTGAAAGTGTGAACCCAAAAATAAAAATGTTCAGAAACTGATTTACTCTCTATTCAAACGTTATCAATAGTATCTAGAAGAGTCCAGAGGATCACAATCAAATGTAAATGTATATTTCTTTGTGTTATTATGTCAAAATGTTTGTGAGAATCATAGCATTAAAAGATATTTTCAACATTCCGTTTAATATCACTAAGCCTAAGCTACAATCTAACCAGCTCTGATGATGTTCATAATTCCATCAGAGAAAGCTCTGGTGACAGTATGAAACTGTATGTAAATGTTATTTTATCAATGTTATTTTATGTGGGCATCATAAGGTATTTGAAAAAAAAACTTTTTAATTTTTTTGACCCATCCAGGAATCGAACCCAGAAGCTCCTTGGTGCAAGCCGAGTGTGATGCACACTCTTTCACGTATACGTCTAGAAAACCAGTCGAAAACAAACAACATTCAATTTGTTGATCAACAGGCCGTAGGTATTAAGACTTCTGCGGCTTCATAGATTGTGAGGGTCAGAAGCGTAGGTTGTCTTTCCTATGTCAGTGTGTTTAGTACATTTTAATTTCGAAAAGAGGTGTTCGCATTTGGAAGCCTCAGAACAAAACATAAACTTAGGCCAAAACTTTTTACACTCTTTGTATTTCCTTTAGGGGACCTAATGGGCCCCTAACATACTCAAAATTGATCTTATCTCAACTTTAACTAAGGATATGATTCTATGTCTGATTTCAGTAAACGTATTTGGAGTTGAAGTCATCAGCTCCATAGTCGAAACAAACAGAGAGTGTTGTCGTCAGAACCACAGGTAATACGACCTTTGGTCAGAGAGAGAAAAAAAAATCCTAGTTAACTGGGTATGATGAACAAATCGGACGTCATTGGGGCCCTAAGGGACGTGTTCTTGATTTGAAGTATTCGACAGCCGAACAAATGATAATCTACATGGACTGCATTTCCGTACAACGAACATGCATGGGTCATGAAGAAAAGCAACCTGACAACAAAATTTTACCTGAATACGATTGGGCTTCTTCAACATACTCCCACTATGTACTATTAGGATATCGATAATATCGAATATCTATATTCGGGTTTCGATATAATCGATATTAAGATTTCAATAATATCGGAGAAAAATATGTTCGGAATTTCGCTACTTTGCTGCTAGGAATGTCGATATTTACATCGATAATATCGAATATCGATATTAAGTTTTCGATATAACCGATATTTTATATCGATATTCGATCACCATCCTATATTATCACTTATCGATATACTTCTTTCGATACGACATCCCTAATAATGTACTAAGTGAATGGACTGGTCAGTTTCAAAAAGAATAAATATTTTCATACTGACATGCCAGAGTGATGACTCCAAATAACTACTGTCTACATGTTTAAACATATTAACAAGATCACACTTGAGATGGGATGGAACATTGACTTGGGTCGAGGTTGTCTAACTCTCACTTCCATCCGATCTATCCTATGTAATTAGTTTCTGGGTAACCTTCAGTATCCTCTGCATGAATCACATTGAGAAGTATCTACATAATATCGGCTACTTATTGATACTCTCGTTGATGATGATGCTATTTGTAGATTCATCAATGTGAACAAATTACTAGGACGTGAATAGGTTGATACAACGACCATTACCATTCCAATAAGAAGAATGGACTGAATAGTCCACCGACTGAGCCTTGTGAAGGTACGAAAAGATCACCGATCCTAGGGTTGCCGTATCCAAAGAAGAATACCGATATTAACGATATTGTCGACAACACTATTCGATATTCGATGTAAATGTCGACAACCCTAGCAGCAATGCAGCGTAATTTCTGACGTAGGTACCCTTATATTTTTTGTTTCGATACCGATATTTTTTCTCTCTCTCGATATAATCCAAATTTTAATATCGATATAAAATATCGAAACCCAAATATCGATACTATAGACATTCCTAGACGGATTATGGGTGTGTGCCTCGTTACGAAAATGTACGAAAGGATCACTGAACCAAAGATCTACAAGTTCTGGATAAGTATTACATTAGTAAATTAGATAGAGGGTTGCCGTATCGAACTATCGATATTACCAATATTGATACTATCGAAATCTTAACATCGATAAGCAATATTATTGGATGGTCGAATATCGATACAAAATATCAGTTATATCGATCGACCCCTTAATATCGATATTATCGATATAAATATCGACAGCCCTAACTCATACAAGCGACAAAGCATTGTAATTTCTGACGTAGGCATCTTGATTTTTTCGATAATATCGATATGAAATATCGATTATATCGAAACACGAATATCGATATTCAATAGTATCGACACAATATCAACATCCCTAACTCCAAAGGTCGATGTGCTTCAAACTTCATTATAGTCTTTAGGTTCGCCATCAAAACTACAGGAAATTCAAGAGCCGAGATGAAAAATTAAATCTATGACGTATTCTGTAAGATATGACAAAGCAACAGAACCAGTTGGTGTGTGGGGAGCAACGCGACAATAATCCTATGTCAATTAAAGATAATAATTGACATTTTTGGTTCGGATTAATTCTTCTAACATTTTGAAGAGGTGTGTTGTTAATATTATTCTAGATGACATTGGCTTAGAATAACATCTGCACTCCCAAACTCAACCTGTGTGACCATGGAACATCACAACAAGTATATCCCGTAAAATGAATAACATCACAATAACGCCAATAAATATGATGCAACCACTTGTCCTCGTATGGTCATTACCATTTTTTTCCTTTTAAGGAGATCGCACACAAATCCGCTCAGAATAATCTCTGGTGCGGTAAGATTGTGTGTGCAAAGAAACAGGTGATTCATTACACAAGTAATCAACTCTAGAACACAGTTGATCCGGGGTTTCATTTCACAGTAAAGTAGTTGGTTGAGGCGGTGAATTTCGTAACCAGAAGACTGTTGGTTCGAATCTGACTCCATTCTCGCCTCTTCAAAATACTGGTCACAATTGAGGTTGCAGTCTCAATAGAGATTGGCAACCAGTTTAACATCCCTACTCGAACAAACAGCAAACCAGCGTGATATCTGACGTAGATATCTTAATATTTTTATTTCGATACCTATAATTTTTATTCGATATTATCGAAATCTTAATATCGATATAAAATATCGAGTATATCGAAACATGAATATCGATATTCGATTTTATCGATATAATATCGACAACCCTAGCATAGAAGGAGTTTTATGACTAAACTTTATTAAGAGTAATTTTTTTTTATTATTATTAATCCCTTATTTTCGGATGATTGAATATCAATATAAAATGTCGATTATATCAAAACCCGAATATCCGTATTCGATATTATCGATATAATATCGACATCCCTAGAATAGAGGAGGATTTATGACTAAACTTTATTAAAAGTTAATTTTTTATTATTATTAATTCCTTATTTTCGGATGATCGAATATCGATATAAAATATCGAAACCCGAATATCGATATGCGATATTATGGATATAATATCGACATCCCTAGCATCGAAAAGGTTTTATGACTAAACTTTATTCCGAGTTAATTTTTTATTATTAATTTTTTATTTTCAGATGGTCCAATATCGATATAAAATATCGATTATATTAAAACCCGAATATCGATATTATAGATATACTATGTACATCCCCAGTTGTGCCAGGTATGGATCTGACTGGAACAACATTGCAAGATATTTTCAAGTTTGATATCCATTACTTAACCCAGTTATTGTGTAAAATGTTAACCAGATTGGTTTACGTTTAATTAATTCCTTGTGGTTGCTTTGTATTTATATTGTTCTCCCTCTTATATTCGAACGTACCGCCTAAGGACCTACATAGTTTGTTCGACAAAATCATTGAAACAGTTCTCATCGTGCGATGATTTGGTAAAATATTTCAGAAACCAGTGGCCAACCAATTGGCTTAACCTGTTGTAAAAATTATTTGGACAACATCAGTAGTGAAAAGGTCCGAATATCATGGGATTCTATGCAGTGACTGGCATTCTTGAGCAAATTATTTTCTCATTTAATGAATGCCCTTTACCAAACATTCAAATATGTATACACTCATATATCAAGGATGCTGAAACGATTTATTATTTTAATATCTAAACAAACAAAAAATGGGGGTGCTCCTTGTGGGACGATATCAAAGAAAGCCAAATAAAGACCGTCACGAGGCTCCTCGTGAAGGCCCAATAGGGCAAAAAAAACCATTCAGCTACTTCCAAGAACATTATGAATATCCACGTCGAGTTTGACAAAAATCGGATAAGGCATTCGATAGTTAACTCGCAGTAATTATATGCAGATAATTCGTGTCCATCAAGGAAAGTGATGGTGGTGCAAGGGTTGGGTAGCATATATTATGCTACTCTGGGGACGCCCGGACTAGATGTTGATAATGCCGGTTCCTTCCATGTCCTCGAAAATGTTCAATATCTCAGATTAATGAGATTCCATGTGTTGACTGGATTTGAACTCACGCCCTACTGTTCACCAATCAGAGCGTCTTAACACTACCACACCAATCCACAAAACGATAAGGGATATCGAAAAATGAGAATGGACTTACAATATCATAGGTGTAAACCCCTCAAAAAAAATTCGGAATTCGAAAACGGTTCGACAATATTTTTGTGGGATCTCAATTTATTATGACATTGGAGACACAAACAAGACGTTTTAAAAATGGTTGAGTTATAAATTATATCTATCTTCTTTCGGACAAGCACTTTGGCTTCCAGAACTGTGCACATATTATTTTACGGATGTCATCTGGACAAATCTGTTTTTTTGCCCTTCCTGGCTCTAAAGTTAAAAAATTATCCCAACAAAAGAATGTTGTGGGAACCTAAACAAGTGAAACTTGAAGCACCAAATACAATACGTATTATGGTGAAGGGACATAAAAATTGTTGCGTCGCCACTGACAGAAAATTTAGTTAATTTGGAACGGAATATGGTGAAGGGACGTATAAATTGTTTCGTCGCCACTGATAGAAAATCTAGTAAATTTGGAACGGAATATTTTAATGAATGAGCCTGATCACCCTCAGGATGAGTCCATGTAAACTCGAAACTCATTGAGAATGTCCCTAACAAAAAGATAAAGGAAAATGCTTTAGTTTTGTTGTTGATTTATGGGAGAGTTTTCATGGATTATTGTCAAAAAAAAAAAATAGACACCGAGGGGAACAAGTCAGCCTCAATAGGTGACGGTCCTAAGCCCGTGTAAATACAGAAGGTTTGGTGTTAGGAAGGACATCCAGACAGACTAGGAAGGACATCCAGAAAAAAACTGTGCTTCAAACCAATGATGAAAAATTATCAGCAAAATGCAGTTACTGTAATACCGGTACTGTAATACAATGACAACGCATACATACTAGGAGAAGAAAGCGATGGTCACCGTGCCAAGGAAGGGTACAGCTAAAGAGAGTGGGCACCGAACGGAAGGTTATGGTATGGTAGAATTAAGGAAAGCAACGCCGACCCCAAATAGAATTGGGAATGGGTGAAGTTAAAGAAGTTTCTAGAGAACTGACACAAAAAAAAGTCCAAAATAAAAATATGATTGCTTTTGTCTGTGTAAATGGTTTAGGGCATATAATGGATTAATTATGATTGCCTTTGCCTGTGTAAATTGTTTAGGGTTAGGACATATAATGGGTTAAAAGTGTTGAATACGGTTTCGCATTGAAATTAATTGACCATTTATTTAGCCATTAACACTTGATGATAGCCATGAATAATAATAGCCTAGTATCGAGAGACACCGCACAGACTGAGCGGATCCATCACTTGGATGATGGATAAACAAATAATGACATTGGTTGACTGTTTGCTGAAGGTTCTGCCACAGACCGACCCGAGGAACATAAAATTATGTAACGAGTAATTGTTTAAGAAAACAAAAACTTGATGATTTTTTATTGAAACTCTTTATACTTTAAAGAGCTTCAGTGCACATATCCACAAGACATTTTATACAATTTCGATGAATTTGTCTGGGATTATGAAGTTCCAATGGGTGACGGTCCGAAAGCCATGTAAATATATAGAAGGTTTGTTGTTGGGAAGGGCATTCAGGCTTTGAAAAATCCTGTTCCAAACTAAAGATACTGTGAGAAGCAAACGAGGGTTACCGTGCCAGCAAAGGATACAGCTAAACAGAGGTGGCACCGAACAAAAAGTTGTAGCAGAGTGGAACTAAAAAAGCAACGCCAACCCCCCAAAAAAATTGGGAAAAAGTGAAATTAAAGAAGAAGAATCCACTCTAGCATCTATAATATATTAATGGGATATCATCCTACTTCAAAGGCACGCTTCACCAAGGATGAGCGCATGCTTGTCAACACCCAGCATCAAATCGTTCTAGACTCCCACAAATGGTTCCATATCAGTTGGATTGATCCTGATATAATGGATTGAAATGTAACACGTTAGTGCAAATAAGTTTATTTATTTAGCACAAGACATTTTTCTCCTTCCCCTTTACAGGATTTTCTACAGTTGTATACTCGTATGCATCGTTTACAGTTCAGAAGTCTTCAGAATGCCTAGCATAAGATCTTATTAGAGGACAATCTTTACCTATGTGCCTTGCCTCACCCCTCCACATTCTGGAGATCTTTTAGCCCACCTCATCATCATATGTCATGGGTTTGCAACAACTCGCCATGAGTTGTTGATACTTGAGAATCCTTACGGATAATGCAGAAGCTTCTTCTTGATTTCTGCATGGGCAATGGAAAAGATATCGTTTCCGACCCTCCCCTTAGTCGCCTTTTACGACCGGCATGGTCCTGGGTGCTTTGGAAGTATTCTTTTCAAGTCCTCCTATCCACAGAGGACATGGTAAGGATATAATGCAGTAGCTTCTCCTTGCTTTCTGTAAGCTCAGATGATTGAAGAGGTGGGTTCGTAACCAGGGGGTTGTTGGTTTCAATTTAACTCCATCCTCTCCTACTGGCCACAATAGATCTTAATAAAGGTCGCAGTGATAATTGCAGTCCCAATGGAGATTTGCAACCTCTTTAATAATATAAAAATAATAATGAAACGTAAAACTCTTCATTCATGACTATCAAATTGAGAATTGAGTGTAAGAATTTGAGAAAGAACACAATGACGCGTTCTGCTGGTGAAAGTAAAAAAGAAAATTTCTCATGGACAAAAATTAACAAAATCATTATAACAATACCAAGAAGATCTGGGGGGCCCAGATAGGATCTTTCGTAACATATGTGTTGAAAATAGATCAAATTAAGGGACAATAGCAGTTCGTTCCGTGTTACGGCATTCGGAGAAGGACTCATGTTATCTACACGGAGACAATAGACTGTGAATTGCCGATCTCCGAGGCCAAGTTGTTAGCACCATTCACTTTTGGCCCAGAGGTTGTGAGTTCGAATCGCGCTCGGAGCGAAAATTTTCTGATGGAATTTTCTCGTTTCCAGAGTGGCATGGCTGTAAAAAAAAGAGTATCCTGAAGAAATGCGAAAGCGCTTCCGGGGCATAACTTTCTTTTTTTTAAAAAAAAGACTGTAAATAAAATATAGAGGATAAAATGATGTTGCCAATACTATGGGAGATAATTGATAAATGTCTCGTTCTTTTAAATACTGAAAAAGATGAAGAAGAAAAGTTTGTCAAACCTCATATCATTAATAAATTACCAATTTGCATTCAGCATATGAGAGGACAATTTAGTCTTCTTTAGTTTTAAAATAAATTAAATTGAAACAAAACACAGGTCATCCAGCCTTTAAAAAAACTCTGATGGTTCAAACCAATGCAATGATCTCTCAAGAATCATCAGAAAAAAACTAGTTTCAATTACAAGCTAGGGTTACCGTGCCAGGAAAGACTTATACAACTAAAGACAGTAGGCACCGAACAAAAGTATGTGGCATAGTAGAATTAAGGAAATCAACGCCAACCTCAAATAGAACTGGGAAAGGGTGAAATCAAAGAAGACCCTGTATTATTCGATATTATATCGATATACAGATATAAGGGTTTAGATATAATCGATATTAAGATTTCATAGATCTTTTGGTTTCGATATAACCGATATTTTATATCGATATTCGACCATCAGATTATATCGCTTATCAAGCTTTCGATAGGCAACGAACAAATCGCTTATCGCTTAAGCTTTCGATAATATCATATCCATATTCTTCTTTCGACACGGCAATCCTACCCTGTATATGTTATGTACATCGGTTAACAATCATCTCTGTTGCTGTCTTGAAATCATCCGACCGAGCTTACCTTCATAAATTCGATGATTTTATTAGACTTAAGCATGTGACTTTTAAGTTGATCACGACCATTGAATATATTGAAAACCCTACAGCATATATTTATAGAGGTACCGAGGAGTTTTTTGTTCACAGCGGGTGCGCTCTCTCCATTTTCTCTATGAGAACTGAGAACCCGTTATTATTATTACTATTGTCTCAATGTACCGCGCCATGGACTAACACAAAAGACGTTACACATCTTCTAGCGATCGGATTGGATCGGTTCGGTTCTTTATACAGTCATTCTTCTAATGAGATTATGAATTTAGAAGAAAAAAAAAAAAAAAAAAAAAAAAAAAAAAAAAAAAAAAAAAAAAAAAAAAA
>CM022880.1:21287640-21310758 GCA_012654025.1 Pachypsylla venusta | reverse complement strand
TGGCTGGAAAACCCCATTAATCTAACTATCTATTTGTTACTTAACCGAAAAGGGACCATATTTTTGGCGGAAAACCCCATTTATTAAGTATCTATTTGTTACTTATCCGAAAAGAATCCATTTTTGGCGGGAAAAACCCATTAATTAACCAGCTATTTGTTACTTATCCGAAAAGACAATTTTTTAGAGGGAAAAACCCAACAATTCTATCTATTTGTTACTTATCCAAAAAGAGATTATTTTTTGGCTGGAAAACCCCATTAATCTAACTATCTATTTGTTACTTATCCGAAAAGAGACCATATTTTTGGCGGAGAACCCCATTTATTAAGTATCTATTTGTTACTTATCCGAAAAGAGACCATTTTTGGCGGGAAAAACCCATTAATTAACCAGCTATTTGTTACTTATCCGAAAAGACAATTTTTTAGAGGGAAAAACCCAACAATTCTATCTATTTGTTACTTATCCGAAAAGAGACCATTTTTTTGGCGAAAAAAAAACATTAATTAACTATTTATATGTTACTTATCCAAAAAGAGATTATTTTTTGGCTGGAAAACCCCATTAATCTAACTATCTATTTGTTACTTATCCGAAAAGAGACCATATTTTTGGCGGAGAACCCCATTTATTAAGTATCTATTTGTTACTTATCCGAAAAGAGACCATTTTTGGCGAGAAAAACCCATTAATTAACCAGCTATTTGTTACTTATCCGAAAAGAGACAATTATTTTGGCGGGAAACCCCCATTAATTATTTGTTACTTATTCGAAAAGAGACCATTTTTTTGGCGGGAAACCCCATTAATTAACTATCTATTTGTTACTTATTGTAAAAAAGAGACCATATTTTTGGTGGGAAAACCCCATTAATTAACCAGCTATTTGTTACTTATCCGGAAAGAGACCATATTTTTGGTGGGAAAACCCCATTACTTAACTACCTACTTGTTACTTATCCGAAGTGAACTTTAAGAAGAAAGATCAACAACTTATATGGAAATGCCTGATTTTTATAATCGTTGAGAAAAAATATGAACCTCCCCCCTAAGAAAACCACATTACGACTAAAAACTAAAACTTGATTTGTTTCGATTGCGATATTTTTTTTTCGATATTATCGATAAGTATTGAAATCTTAATATCGATATAATATGGACATCCCTTGCCCCTCATGGATTTGGCACAAGACCCGAATTGTGCAAGAAATTTTAGCCGAATGGTGCAAGATTTTTTATCAATATAAGCATTGAGATGAACGTCTCCCAAACCAGAGATGAAACTTGTTCTTCTCATGAAGTCTCTCCCTAAAAACTGTTGCACTATTCAGAAAAAAAAACTATAGCTCCATCGGGCCTTGTGTCGCGTGCTTCCCTCTTAGTAGCCGGAGTTGAATGTAAGGAACGTCACTCGTAAAGTTGGCCATATATCAATCAGCATATTTACAGATTTACATTTCATTATTAATTGCAAATATCGTAAATTACCAATTTTTTAAAAGTCTTCTACTACCTACCACACTCTCTCTTTCTCATTACAGTGTACCTAGTACCTATACCTACCTCTATGAAGATATATTGATTAAATTCCCTCTGAATATAATAGCAGGTAATTAAAGTATGTCACGGATCGAGAACTGCACTTTGATAAAAGCACACTACAAGATACGTATTTGTGATCAACTCTGACCTTTGACTGTTAAAATAGAGGCGAGTCTTTTGACTTTGTAACAAACCAGAGTGTGGTAGTGGTATATAATTATGAATAATATTACAATCACTCTCTCTCTCCGTGACTTAGAAATGTACACTCTGCCAAAATGACACATGGGTTTATTATTTTACTGTCTGAACTCCCCCCTCCCCCCCCCAAAAAAAAAAATATATATATTCTACGTTTTAATGTATGTACCTATACGTAGAATTTAAAAATCAAATTAAAAAATTCTTTCGATCAATACTGAAACCCGCTAAAAAGCGGTAAAACCCGCCAACGATATATTTGATTGCACTCAAAAGTTTCGGGGGCATAATTATACACAAATATGACATAAATACCAAATTTTAAGTTTCTAGAAAAGCCCTAAAAACGGTCAAAACCGCCACCGGTAAATTCGATTGCGCACCCAAAAGGGTGCAAATATTTAAGGGCACAATAATACCTTCTGTTTAAGGTATTATACGTATGCAAAAAATTTCATGCAAATCGGTCAACGCTAAGTGGCAAAAGTACCCGTCACGGGGTACTAACTTACTTTTTTATTCGATTTTTGGATTCAAAAGTACCTGGAAACGTAAAATATCAAATTTTGAGTTTTTTTCCGTGTCGATTCCAAAGGTTCATTATTGAAAATAATAAACCAAAATGAAAACTAGGTACACCACTAGAACAATTCTAGCCATCGTCAATACACCATCACTGAAGTTAAGTGCCGTTCAGCAAGGTTTTAGATAATAGATACCCACGTAGGATCGTACCAGGCTATTCCCGGCTAGGCAAACTATTTCTATCAATTCCGAAAAACTTTTGATATATTTGGCGGCAAATGAGATGGTATGTCACGGTTGATTCATTGGGAAACAAGCAATAATATAACTTATGCTGGTATATATATATATTTCCCTTTAATTGGCCTTGGTAGCCTTACGGCCACCCCTAGCCAGCCCTCTGCTGGTATATTATTTTCCATAAAGTATCTGCAGAATGTAAATTATTTTCAATAATTTAAAAAAGAGTATCGTAAAATAATAAATTAAACAATATCGATTCATATTAAATTTAATATAGAGGTAGCAAGCTTTCCATAGTACTCTATCATCTACTATCATCGTCAGGCCGATGTTGACTATACGGTTTTCAGAGTAGAAATTTCTGTTCTACTCTGAACATCATGGAGTCAACATCGGCCTGACGATGATAGTCGTAGGACGATCGAAAACTTGCGCCTTTATATTCTAAATTTTATTCGAATCGATATTGTCATAAATGATTTATTAGTAATATAATTTTATAATATAATTATAATAAAGGAATGTCTTTGGTGATTTTATTAGGTTTTTTACTTTCTCTTCCTATAGAAGATAAAGTATTGTATTCGTGCAGAAATTTTAGACATATTTTTTTGTTTAAGGAAAGATTTTAAATATTTTAATTTTCGTCCGATCGACTTTTTCAAATTTAGATAGAAATTAGTTTGAATAAAGATTTTTAAGAAAAAATAGCTATTTTGCGTTTCGAGGTTCGAGGGCGGCGTCCTTCGCTCAGCGATTACATGTCTCATGAGCCGGTAGATCGAATGCAAAGGAACACCGAACATAATGGTACCGAAAATTGTCGTCAAATTTAATTACGTATAATTATATGTATACGTAATTAAATTTGACGACAATTATTATATTCGATACCAAATTTGATAATTACAGTAATGTAAAAACCCCTTGACAAATATAATTTCATGATTTTTAGGGAAAAGCCAGCTCTCATGGCTCAGTGGTTACTGTATTATAATCTTGCACTCGGGAGACCCGGGTTCCAATCCTGGCAGGGGCAATAATTTGTCACTGTGCTTTGGATGTTTTCGGGGCCCACTCAGCCTTGTGAGGACATTGTAGGTAAATTTGAAAAATTAAAATTGGATAGTGATAGATATTGGGAAAATCCTACAATACTGCAGTGAGCACCGAAATTGTGATTGGTGAAACAGAAATTTACAACTTTTTTAGCGACCCGAACATTGGTGGATTCCATCCGAATGAATAACTGTCCATGATATTTTGCAGAATCGACAAGAGTAATTTAACCATCCCCCCGACTGCAAAGCACAAAGTCACAGGCAAGATATCATCATAATAAGTTAACAGACGAGGGACTGGCCGACTAGTTTGCAACAACTCGCCATGAGTTGTTGATACTTGAGAATCCTCACTGATAAGCAGTAGCTTCTCCTTGCTTTCTGCATGGGTAATGGCAAAAATGTCGTTTCCGACCCTGCCCTTTGTTGCCTTTTACGACGGCATGGGCTTGGAAGTGTTCTTTTTAAGTCCCCCTATCCACGGGGGACAAGACATAGGACACTTGTAACCAACAACGCTGGTGTTGCTCAACTTTACAGAACGTAACGGTGGGTTTTGCTCAAGTTCAAGAATGAACGAGACCCGGCGCATGTATTCAACGTAATAAAGTGTTTGGTTTTGAATGATATTATTTTATGTTTCCAAGGAAATATCTGAACGCGTTATGTAACTGCATTAGTTTTCCACTAAAACCCATATTTTTATTATATTGAAATTTTTTTTTAAAATATTTGCCAAGTTTATAGTATTGGAATTCAAATAAGACATCATCTGTGTTGGAATTCCAAATATACAGGGTGTACGATAGATAAATGCATTTGATTGATGGGATCAAATAAGACATAATCTGTGTTGGAATTCCAAATATACAGGGTGTACGATAGATAAATGCATTTGATTGATAGGATCAAATAAGACATCATCTGTGTTGGAATTCCAAATATACAGGATGTACGATAGGTAAATGCATTTGATTGATGGGATCAAATAAGACATCATCTGTGTTGGAATTCCATATTTACAGGGTGTACGATAGATAAATGCATTACATGAGACATCATCTGAGTTGGAATTCCAAAACAAAAAATCACACCTGTAAAAAGTGATTCTCTCTTCATGTTCTACAACTCCTATTCCCTTGATACAATCACCCTGTATAGTTCAAAATTTTCCAATGACAGTAGGAACCTATTTTGTAGTTTTGTAAAAAAAATGGTGTACTTTCTTATTATTTTTGAGCTCTTTTTTAATGTGCTATCACACTAATTGTCATGTTGCCAAATTTTGTAATTTTTTTTTTTACTTCAAGCACTACCAAACATGAGGGCATTATGACAAATTGCAGGATGGTACCTCAACTTAAATTGACACCTGTAAATGAAGAGCAGAAGTTTCATGTTGATCTCATGACTGATCTCTTAAAAGTTTACCATCCCTGTATACAATAAGAACTTGCCAATCTGAAGGCACTAATCGCGACGGAGCTTGAAGCCTGCAGCTGTGATCTCGGGTACATTGTCAATACTTTCTGATACTATACACGGTTTGATTTATTTACTGTGGACAGTGCCAAGGAGTGTCTTTTTGATAGACTCTATCTGTCTGTGAGGTCATTCACTTGCTGGTAAAGGAAGAAAGACAAACGTACACGATTTGAGCTACAGTGATGCAACTAGCTACGAGAGCCATCATCCTCGCCATGCGCGATGAACGCTTCAGAAATGGTCAGGAAACTTAATATATCTAAAATATATTAAGCCTACCCATTTTATCTAATTTTCGAGGTGAAATTTTGTGTCTTTCTTTAATACAGTCATACTTATCACTATAATCACCAGTCTGGTGCGGTCATGGGGGGGTAGATCTCTCCCATGATAAAGGGGGGAGTCCAGAACCCCCCTTTTTTGTGCGTCACTGATTCCTTTGAAGCGTTCAATGCGTCATGCTCATGCTTCTAGGATAACATGCCTTTTAATCTACTCTCCTATTTGCTCTGTTTACCTCAAACTAAAGTTATTTAGTTTTAATATTAACGCCGCGTACACTTGACAGAATTTTTCTTTGATCACATCTTTGCCTAGTAAATGTGCAGAAATTTTCGCAAAAGGATTTTAAATTGAGACATACGTACTACAGGATGACGCCATTTAATCAATTCTCTTAAATAACTCATTATTAAATTTTAGAGTGACTCCTATTTAGGGTAACCAGACGTACGGCCTTGGCAGGACATGTCCAGCTTTTTGAATGCTTGTCCTGCCTGCTTTTCAAAATAATGAGAAAGGGCCTGCTTTTAATAAGTGACACAAGAAAACTTTTGAAAAGTGGCAAATTACCTGAATATAAAAATAACGTGCGCAGTGATGAAGGTAGTGTGGGTTGAGGTGATTTTCAGAGTGCAGAGCTCTGAATAGTATGGGCAGTAGTTGTAAGTTTATGACAACAATTTTACAAAACACTGTATTGCACATATGTAAAACTCATAAATAACTACTTTTTTGATATCATAAATTGTCCGTTCATGGGAAATGTGTTGCTTTTGAAAATGTTCCCCTACTCCTATTAGAATCTGCGTTATTCTCTTTACCAATTAATCTTAGAAATCAAACACGAACGCCCTCCCCCTTAAAATTTTATATTTTCCATTTTAGGGTACGTTCAAAAATGGAATGAAAATAATTTGCCGCAGTTTGCCGAAAAAAATATTTTTTCGTCAACAACAGTAATTATCTTGATTGGGTTTCAGAATAACTAATTGACATCCGTTCAGCAACATCTGAACAAAAATATCAAAACTATAGATAATTGACAATATCGATTCAGATTTTAATTAATTAAATTAGAAATTAAAATTAAAAACTAAAAATTAAAATTGGAAAATTACTGTTGAAAGCTCATCAAGTTAAGTTATTAGTTTTACTTTGAATGTTTTAATTTTTGGCTTTTAATTTTCCAATTTTAATTTTTAGTTTTTAATTTTAATATTCTAATTTAATTAATTAAACTCTGAATCGATATTCTGTGAGAAGCAAGCTGGGTTACCGTGCCAAGAAAGAGAGTAGGCACTGAACAAAAGGTTGTGGCATGATAGCAGCGCGAAGGGTGAGTGAAGTTAAAGAAGAAAGATTCATTACATTCATAGAATCAGCTGATATTGGGGCCGTACTGGTCCGCTCTGGTGTCCTCCATTTATTCAGTGAGGTCTAAAATTCAGAACTACTGGTTTAATAAACTCTCAAAATGACTGCTTGCTCTTCTAGCGCCCGCCCTTTGAATGTGCATGTTTTCAACAGTGAATTTGAATTTAGTGCGTGTTCTTTTTCCAGAACAATGTGAGTTTGAATTTAGTGTGTTCTCTTTCCAGAACAATGTGAGTTTGAATTTAGTGTGTCTCTTTCTGGCAGAATGTAAGTTTGAATTTTGAATTTAGTCTCTTTCCAGCACAGTGAATTTTGCTGGAGTCCCACACTGACAGACAACATCAAATTACATCTCGCACAGAATTATTGTGTCGCAACTTTCTGACAAGTCATTACAGTTTGATAATTATTGTCAAGCTACAAGCAAAACATCGCGTCCTCATAAGTTTCAGGTCTAAACAATATTACGTCGGAAGTGAATGTGAGCAAACGGTTCTACCGGGTCTCCTGTAATCTCGTGGAAAGTACAAATTTCTTTTACTTCACCCTTTCCCAATTCTATTTGGGGTCGGTGCTGCTTTCCTTAATTCTACAATGCCACAACCTTTTGTTCGTTGAGTAACACTCTCTTAGCTGTAACTATAGGGATGTTGCGATATTATCGATATCGATAAATATTGATATTTCCGATATTTATATCGACATCGGGGATTCGATAATATTGGAAGAAAAAAGTCAATTGAATCAGAATGTCATAGGAAGGGTCCTATTATAATTGAAACTGGATTCTTTTTTCTTTTCTTCTTTTTATTGGAGTTTTTCTTATCAGAGGATTTGGAAATTGAAATTATTCTATTAGCTGCCGAGATCATATTTATATTGAGAACGATTTTTATTTTATTATTATTATTTTGCATTCATTCCATTTGCTTTTTTTAAGTACTCATAATTCGTAAAGTAAGCTAGCAAAGTTTAAATTAAACTTCAATTCTCACATCATAACTTTTTAAACTGGAATCCAAACCGCTTTCCATATTGCCGATATCGATATTTCCTTTGTGATAATATTGCGATATCGATAGCAGAAAAAATATCGATATCGGATATTGCATTAAAACTAATATCGCACTCTTTTTTGACACCGCTTGCTTCTCACACAATTGAAACTGCGTAGAAAGTAGCTCTTTGCTGATGATCTCTCATCATTTGTTTGAAGCAGATTTTTTTTTAAAGGCTGGATGCTCTTCCTAACACCTTCTGTATTTACAAGGGCTTAGGACTGTCACCTATAATGAAGCTGATTTGCTCCCCTCGGTGGCTACATTTAAAATTGTAAAGTACAATTGAAAACATGTGGAACAATGGCGGTGTTAGGGAAGAGATGTCCAAACTATTACTAGTGGTTCCGTGAATTGTAGACCTCACTCAAATACGACGAACATGAAGAGAGGGATGAAGAATAATTTATGAACATCATAAATCCTCGACGATTTCCGTGCAGAGTTGATAAGTCCATTCACACATTTTAGTCACTTTTGTGTTTGCTCAAATACAATCAAAAAGTGAATTTGATTTCAAATATTCAAAATTTGATTTCAAATAGCAAAAAGTCAAATATATTTGTCGATCACACTGTTTGGTACGGTTTTCAAGTCAAAATTTGGCATCATGACAAATAATGTGTTAGTACTTAAGGTAATCTTTTTTTGTTGTTGTTATGTTAATAGATGGATAAATGTCACAATATCTCGAACCTTATTAAAAATCACTGGGGATTCTAATCAAAAATTTAGTGACAATGAGAATGTCCTAATCGATGAACCACCCACCCAGTATGTTGTATCATAAAGCATTGTGTTTATCGCGCACACTAGCAGTGATGCTATCTCGGTTTATGTTTTTTGAACAAATTTAATAGTTACATACTATATTCGATTTCAACCGAAAGTGTCATTTTGTATTCCTTGCATAAAATTAATTTTAAGCTCGAAAACTTACCGTTCTCTTTTTAGGCAGGAACCGTCAAAGAGCGGCCCAAAACCGCTAAAAACCGCCAGGAGTAGATTCAATTTCAACCAAGTGTGTCATTATGCATTTCATTCATAAAATTGATATAAATAGACGCCGAATATTATGCTCTAGCACTTACCGTTCTATTTTTAGGCAGGAACCTTCAAAAAGCGCCTGAAATCCGCCAATGGTAGATCACGCTTCTGGTGAAGGTGTCCATGCGCAATAAATGCATAAAAATAATATGAATAGAATCAAAATTGAATCACTAGCTTTTACTTTTCTCTTTTTATAGGCGGGAATATTTAAAAACCCTAAAAAGCGGCAAAAAAATGCCAACAGTAACTTCGATTTCAACCAAAAGATTTATGGTTCATTCCGAACATACCCCTGACGTAATATACAATTTCAAGTCTCTAGCACATACCAGTTCTTGAGATATCTTGTTTACAGGCAGACACACACACACGGACCAATGGCTGAAAATCGAGATTTGGGCTCTGGGGACCGCAAAACGTGTTTTGGCATTGAAAACTCGAAATCAAAAAATTTAGCCCAATACTTTCCCTTTTATAGGATAAGGAAAGTAAAAATAAACACTTAAACAAATTTAGACATAGAACTAACCCATCTATGCTGTAAGAACAGATACTAAAAGATCGTTTTCATGCAAATATTGGACTCTCTCTCTCTCGGGGAAATAGATTTATAGGGATTATGATTTTGTCACAGTTCACAGTATATAGGAAGTTCTTGATGCAAGTCGAAAATATAAAAGAGATCTATGACAATTGTTTTTCGTTTAAAATTTTAAATTATGTGTTTGAAATTGCCAAATGACATTTATATTTTGTGTGTCATTCTCCACAGACCATTACAATGAAATAATTGCTAGAGTCTTACATAAAATAACAAAAGTTTACGTTCTTCCCCCTTGTGGAACATTATATCTGTCCATGCCATATGCCATAAGATACAAACACCACAAGGTATGGGGAACTCGGGAGTGATTGCATAAACCATCATAATGAAATAATTGCAAGAAACAAACAGATAATAGACGAAAGTGTTTCCGCCGTGATGGGCACTTTTGCCAATTATCGTTGACTGATTTGGATGAAATTTGGTATGTGCCCCATGTGGGCTCTTATTGTACCCCAAAACTTTTGGGTGCAATCGAATGTACCGTTCCCATCTGATTAAACTTTAGCGTTTTTCACTCGCTCTGTCTAAAAAGAGTATGGTAACAGCTGGAGGCTTGAAATTTGGTATCTATGTCATATTTGGGGTTCAGTAAGCTTCGAGACTTTAGGGTGCGATCATATTTACCGCTTTTTAGTAGTTTTCATTAATACTGTCTAAAAAGTACTGTTATAGCCTAGTTATACCCCAAAACTTTGGAGGGGGGGGGGATTTTTTTGGCCAGTAAAATAATAAAGTGTTATTACAAAATACCTTTACTTAAAACCTTGTACAAAAAGTGAGGGGAAATCAGAGCATAATACTGAGGACATCTGAATGGTTATACTTAGATATGAGTAGCGACCAGTGACAACATCACACGAACAAACTGATTATACAGGGTGTCCCAAAAGTTCGAGACCACCTGAATATCTTTTGAACGGCTTTATGTGGACTTATGAAATTTCGCATGGTATTATGTCCCGAATTAAACCACCTGATGTTGTGACCAATTTTTCAGGAGCGGGCCCCCACGGGGTCCAACTTTTGTTTTTTAAATAACGAACCCCCATATTGTGATACATTTTCAGAAAGACAATACAATTAGAAGTACTTTGCAAATTTACACGTCTAGCGTGTTTGGTTTCAAAATGGCGGCCATTTGAAATTTCCAAGATATGACTTCAAAGAGGCGAATTATTTGCAATGGGATATTGAATGATTGCATAGAACACCAAAGTCGAGGAACCTGCTTTTTAGAAATAATTCGCCTAGTTTTAGACACTTCGCCTACTTTTAGCTATCTGCTACCGTTTGGGCTGTGAATACTTACATTGCTTCAAAGTTCATTCCAGAGATCTGCTCTATTGATGATATTATTCTGACGCGACCCTCTGGTGAATCGTAGTCGTAGGACAAGTTTTATTCCTAATTAAAAGAAAGTTTTATCTGAATCAAAGTTCATTCCAGTGATCCGCCCTATTTATGATATTATTCTGACGCGACTCTCTGGTGAATCGTAGTCGTAGGACAAGTCTTATTCCTCATCAAAAGAAAGTTTGATCTCAATCAAAGTTCATTCCAGAGATCGGCCCTATTGCTGATATTATTCTGACGCGACTCTCTGGTGAATCGTAGTCGTAGGACAAGTCTTATTCCTCATCAAAAGAAAGTTTGATCTGATCTGAATCTCATAACTAGAATAGGTGGGGTCATCTGAGGATTGCTGTTAAGAGTTCAAAGGTTAAACCTCACCTTGTCTTACGTCACATTGGTGAACTGGTTAAGACTTTGGACTTGGTCTCAATGCAGCAGCAAAGATACTACTAACTATATAAGATTTTAAGCATACTGGGGGGTATTGTAGTTAGGTCCAATTATAGAAATAACAAATGTCACACTAATATATTGGGGAACTATAAGAGGAAGATGTGGCCACTGCCACTGCCACTGCCCGAGGAAATTTCTATCACCTAACCCTTATTTTTATGTGGTGAATTACTTAAGATGGTATTACACTATTTGTCATGATTCCAAAATTTTGGCACAATTTATTTGATGTATATTTGTTGAATTTGTGTGTTTGATAAATATTTGTGCCCCTCGCACTCTATTTGATGAGACTTTCACACAAAATTATTTGCTTTCAAATTTTGTTGTGTATTCAGCCATTGAAACAGATATTTATCTGTAATAAATATAATTTTGATATTTTCTCTTTTTCCAGTATGATTTCTGATGGAAAGTAAATTCAGTTTTTATTCGCCTGTGTTTTTTTGATAATTGGGGACTAGGGTGTCCACAGACGTATAATAAACCGAAGAGTTATTTTCGCTTCCTTTTTTCTTCTTCCATACAGCTTGAGTGGGGTAGAAGAAATTAAGTAAACAAATGTCTGAATGGTAATTACAGGACAAAATAACATTAATAGCTCCGCTATGGTTTAGGGATGTCAATATTATATATCGATAATATTGAATGTCAATATTTGGGTTTCGATATAATCGATATTAAGATTTCGATAATATAAGAAGAAAAAAAAAATGGGAATCGAAACAAAAAAATATTAAGTACCTACGTTCGAAATAACGCTGTTTTGCTAATAGGGCGGTCGACATTTACATCGATAATATCGAATATCTATATTAAGATTTTTGAATACCCGATATTTTACATCGATATTCGACCATCCGACAATATCGCTTATCGATATTAAGCTTTCGATAATATCGCTTATCGAAATAAAGCTTTCGATATCAAAGTCCGTATTATCGATATTCTTTCTATACGGCAACCCTACTCTGGTTTTCCAGACGGCCTCAGCGGGGTCCAAAAACAAATCACCACATTAAACAAATGCAATACCGTTCTCGACAGAACTGTTATTATACCTACATTTGTATAATGAGGTCCATGATTTCAAGTGGAATCGTGTTACAAATAGACAGACAAAATCAAGCATAATCGTAGAGTCAAATCATGAACCTCACACTTCTTTCGTTCAAAAAGTACAATACCAAGTTACTGATGAGTGAGACACCCAGTTTATGCCAATAATCTATAAAACACACTTAGATTTTATTTTTTGCATAATATTATAAATTCTAGATAAATTTCAATTAAACGTAAAAATAATCTCGGTAATATTCGTACTCAAGATTTATAACATGTTGTGCATTTGGCCTATGAAATAATAACGCGCACTATGTACTCGGTTAACTTCGGATAAGTGATTTCTGATTTATTCAATCCGAACGAAACTTTCACTTTTTTTGTTGCCTTTCAGTAAAAATGATAAGTTCGAGATATACAAACGTTTTTTCTTCTTCTTAAACTTTCAGATTTCCTACACATATATTAGTAAGTACAAAAATGTTGGATCATTTAGAAGTGTGATGCTCTACATTTTATTGAGGTGTACATACAGAGTATGAAGCTGATACCAAAAGATCGTTTTCAAACCGAAAAAAAAATCCTCAAACTTCCCTCTGTCACGGAGTCATTTAACATCTATTGGTCATGCGAGACGTCATGGAAACTTGCAAACCAGTTATACCCACAATGATCTCACCCAGCCTGAGTTGGAACGGAAAAAACAGTATCACAAGGACGCGATGTTACCTAACTTCCGAGATTTAACGGGAACTAATGTATTCAGTGTGCAATATACGCTAGCTGCTGGCATTTTCTTTTATCTTCGCTGGACGTTGCTTAAGTCCAGTGATTTATCGGGAACTGATGTATTCAATGTGCCATCCATATACTCGCTATCAATTAAATCACCATAGTTTTTTAATGAAGTCGATACCATCACATGATTGATAGCTTCTTTTCTTCTTCTTTATTTAAACCCGAAAAAGTCAACAACACCTGATGTATCCGAGCGAACTCCCATTCGAATACTAAGCATGCCCTCCGTTGCTTTACTTCAGAAATCTGACGGCAACAGCACTGTAGGGAGTCTTTGACTACGTCCCTTAACCAAGTTTAAAAATATTACAAAAAGCACAGAATGTTACGTAGATGTTTCTTTAAGTTTAAGTAGATTTTCTCTGATAAATTGAAAGAAATGAAATTCATATGTCTATAAGTATGTAACACTGCAGGAAAATCCCTATCTAATCTACTATCAAGCTTAATACATAATTCATTAAGCCCCCCTACCCGCCCACACTTTTTATTTCCAAGCAGCTGGAAAATTTATGTCCACTTCAACTATTTGGGTTTCATTATCATCTCGTTTCGACCTGCTCTCGGATCCTTTTCAACATCTTTAATGAGTACATCATTTATTAAATGCTCCTTGGAAGTAATTCTTTTTCTTTTTTGGAATTCACAATAATTTTGCTATTTTCCGGGAAAGCCCATTATTGTTTTTTTTTTTTTTTTTTTTTTTTTTTTTTTTTTTNTTTTTCGGAGTATATATGAGTATTAGGTACACCATTTTTTTCTTTATTAATTGACAGGATATCTCCCATTATACAATATTAAATTAGAATAGTAAAAAAATTAGTAAAAAAAGCTAACTAAAAAAAAAAAAAAAAAANAAAAAAAAAAAAATATGAGAAATGAGAAATGAAACTAAAACTAAACTCTAAGCGTAAGCAACATTGAAAAAACAGCGATCAAACCTTTCTCCTCCTTTTGAATTCAAAATGTTTTTTTTTGGGGGTTTTCCTTAATAACTATTGGACTATCAACTTTAAAATGTTTTGTATGGTTCTAACCGTTTACGAGATATATGAATGTGAAGTGGCAACACAAAAAATCAAAGTTCGTGTTCGAAAAATCGGGTCCATGATATTGATCTTCTCCCATTTTATGTTTAAAGTACCAATCGGTTCTTGTACGCAGTTGTGAGTTTTTGTGGAAAAAACAGACAGCGTTTAAATAAAAATCGGGGAGTTTAACTAGAATTCATTTTGGACCCGATTGTGTTTTGAACCAAATACTTTCCTATTTGTTTCAAAACTCAGGGATGTCGATATAATATCGATATTAAGGGGTCGATATAAACGAATAGAATAGAATATAGAATATATTTGTATTTAAAATTATAAAATTCTTGTTACAACTATAAATTTATATAAACGATATTTTATATCCATGTTCGACCATTCATTAATATCTCTTATGGATAATATCAATATCAGTAATATCGCCGTTTTTTGATTTTTGTGAGGGAAATCAAAGAATGCTAGAGGCCGTAGCGAAGCTCGGGCAAACAGCTAGTATTATAATATGCATCAGTGCAGGGGTTCTATGAAATTGAGACGACTGCCACACAGTACGTATGAGATATTATACAAAGCTGGGAAGAAAATACGCTAAACTCTAATATTCAGTATTACGTTAATCTGTAGGGATTTTCAAGTAAATGCATTGCTGTGAGAGTAAATAATTAACAGAAGAAGAGAACATCTCCAAGTCTCTGGGAGTCAATAGGTTAAGTAGTCTCATAAACTAAGTCGGATGTCGGAACTTTAAACATCATGGTTAGTTATTAAGCATTTGAGGCACTGCGCCGGAGAAGAACCCTACACTCGATAAATCTCTGCTAATGTGACACATAGGTTTATGATTTTACTAGCTAAAAAAAATCCCCCCAAAAATAGGGTCTATTTACGCACCCCTCCTGTTACGTAATTAGACCCTAAATTTGACATGCACACCAAATTTCAAGTCTCTAGCTCTTACCATTTCCCTTTTAGACATGATAAATCAAAACCGCTAAAAAACGGGAAAGAAACCGGCAACGGTATCTTCGATCTCATAGTGCCCCAAAATTTTTGGGGCACTATGAGACCCCAGATGAGCCCTATAAACCAAATTTCATCCAAATCGGTAAACGATAAATGGCAAAAGTGCCCATCACAGCGTACAGCGGACAAACGGATTTTTTTATTCGATTTTTGGATTCTACGTTCCTTGAAAAGTGAAATATCAAATTTTAAGGGGGGGGGGTATTTTTTTTTCGTGACAAATCCCCAAAGGTTCATTACTGAAAATAATGATCCAAAATTCACTATTGAAGCTTGACAGGAGGAAAAACCAAGCAACAAGAACACTTTGGCATTTATAATAATACCCTTCAGAATTAAAACCAGAGTCAGTCTACTTGAGAATGTCGTAAAGACGAAAGCGCTCGTGACTCGCCATATTATTTGTAATTGATACAAAAAGTATTTATTGAAATTTATATTTCATAATGATTACAAACATCCGAAATAGCATCTCTAAATTAAATTTATAATAATAGTTATGAACTAGAAATAAAAAGCGAACCATATCAGAAGCATAATGCTTTTCAGGCAGAAATATCTCAACTTGAAGGAACCAGAATCATGATCTCTCTAAGTGACTAAAGATAAAATCCGGTCAATGACACGCCAGAAGCAAACACCAATCCAGAACTTATCACCGGCAGACCAAGTCTAAACTTGACTCAATCTCACAATGCACCGCGTGCGTGTTGCGGAGATCTTGTTTACTGGCAATCCAAATAGTATCCTTTCCATGGAGAACATCAAAGGATGAAAGTAAAAGAGAATTAATTTTATCCTTCATTCCCGCATTATCTTCAATACACCGCGTGCGTGTTGCGGAGATCTTGTTTACTGGCAATCCAAATAGTATCCTTTCCATGGAGAACATCAAAGGATGAAAGTAAAAGAGACTTAATTTTATCCTTCATTCCCGCACTATCTTCAATGCACCGCGTGCGTGTTGCGGAGATCTTGTTTACTGGCAATCCAAATAGTATCCTTCCACGGAGAACATCAAAGGATGAAAGTAAAAGAGACTTAATTTTATCCTTCATTCCCGCTCTATCTTCAATGCACCGCGTGCGTGTTGCGGAGATCTTGTTTACTGGCAATCCAAATATTATCCTTCCATGGAGAACATCAAAGAATGAAAGTAAAAGAGAATTAATTTTATCCTTCATTCCCGCACTATCTTTTTTATCTTCTCCCTTTTCCAATTCTATTTGGGGTTGCCAATGCTTTCCTTAATTCTTCCACGCCACAAGCCACACCCCTGGTTCGATGCCTCTCTTCAGTTGTAACTCTTTCCTGGAACGGTAACCCTAGGCTTCTCATATAGTATCAATTGTAACTGTGTAGAAACCAGCTTTTTGTTGATGATTTCTTATTATTGGTTTGAAGCACAGTTTTTTACAGGCTATGCCCTTCCTAAAACCAAACATTCTGTATTCCACGGTCTTAGAACCGTCACCTAATGAAGCTGGTTAGCTATATCGAATACAAATTACTGACTGAAGAACAAACTAGAGAAAAAAAGGGAGGAAGTACAGATACAATTCTGCGGAAAACCCTGTACTGCTTAGGTAAAAGATCCCTTATAAGAGTTTATGATCCTCAAGGAGTGTACTTTTTGATATCCCAAACAGAAAGGATATCTGTAAAAATATGTCCTTTGATAAAGTATCTGTTTGCCTATACGAGTAATACCATGCTTGGTAAACCCAAGATTCAGTTTATGTTTTGCGCCAGTAATAGCCTCGGTTATGATTAAATTCACAATTGGGTTTTCAGGTATACACGGTTTGACAGAAAAGAGAACTATTTCCACTGTAAAGGAATTACGTATGAATCAGGAGTATTTGATTGATTGGATGGGTTTATAATAACTTTTAGCTTAAGAAAATCATATCCATTCATGATCTTATCCTCAGACACACACTTCCTGAATTACTTAAATTTCTAATGGCTAACATCCATTACGGAGGTAAAAGCTGAATCAAATGAGTCGACATTTGTGGTCCAAGATGTTGGTCCACACTAAAGTAGGTATAGAGGAGTGCCATCCCATAATACATGTTTGAATTAGCCTTTGCCAAGGCTGGGCAAAGTTTATTTGATTCTTTCGATGATATGGTTGCATTAAATGCATTTAATGAAAGCACAAAGAATATCTTACCGGTGATAATTTTATAGGCAATGTATAGACAGCGGGGGGGAGCAAGCTAGATTTCACTAGGTGACGGTCCAAAGCACGGGTAAATACACAAGGTTTGGTGTTAGAAATCCAACCATTAAAAAAAATCTGCCTCAAACCAAAGATGAAAATTCATTAGCCAATCGCAGTTAGTACAAATTGATACTATGGGAAAAAATTACCGTGCCAGGAAAGGGTACGCATAAAGTGAGTAGGCACTGAAATAAGAAAGATTGTGGCATAATATTAGAATTAAGGAAGACAACGCCGACCCCAAATAGAAAAAAGTGCAGTTAAAGAAGAAGAATTATATAAACAAAGACTGATCACTCTCAGAAAGGTTCACGTTAAATATTTAACGGGAAAAATACGTTTCCGCAAATATTCAAGTTGCCCCAGAAATATATTTTAGACTAAACCAAGAAGGCTCCAAATAAATAACAATTAATCACTCCGTTGTACGACGACTTGTACTTGGCAGCTTTGAGGAGGAAGAAGAAAATAGAAATGTGAACGCAAACTAAATGGAAAGAGATTGAAATGAGTTAACTGACATGATTGAAAGGTTTACTCAGTCCCCTTCCTTTCTCCTTTGTCAAGATAACAATCAACAGTTGGGAAAGCCCACCACTCTAAAACAATATCGTAAATATACTTAAACTAGCTCATACCCACAACCTCGTAAGCGTCCTTTTCGTGGCTTTAGAAGTCCTCTTTATCAAAACAAAGGGGGTCCACCCATGTTCATTTTTCATACTTCTTGCCATTCAGGCTGCGTAATTGTACCGCTAATAAGCGTACAACTCCAGTAGAGTTTTCGATTTTTTCCTTCCTCATTAAGTACCTACATATTAAAAGGAATTTATGTGTCAAAATTCTACGTTTATATTTCGATTTAGTATCAATGTTTATACTGCCAGAGCCCGAACGACTAATTTTTGTCCCTTTGCACCTGTAGTTTTTTTTTCAGACAAGGCGCATGGTATAATGGCATTGAACAAAAAAAAATATCAAATTTTTAATAGTATCGACGAACATCGATGTTTTTGTTACGATACTTCGAGTAGTCGATGTATAGAACTTTTTTTTGTTTCGATGTCCCAAACCGAGGATAGATTTCGACAGTTCATTTTTGAAATGGAATAAAACAAAAACAATTAGAATGACTGCGAAAACAAAACGAAAAATATTGACAGATTTTTGAAATGCTGTGATGGTTACTTTTTTTAGCCACACTGCACACACCAGAAATACAATTTTTGCTTTAGTTTTGTTCGCAAACAATGGAACGGTTCAACAGATACAAGATGAGTTTGTAATTAAGAGAGAAGAATCAACAATAGAAGGTCAACCTTATCATCGCCCACTCATCAGAAGCGTGTGGCAGACATGTTTGATGTAATATCAAAAAAGGTGGAACATAACATAGAGCAGGGTATCGAATAAAGACGATATTACCGAGAAGCTGCTGGTGAAAAAAATATTGTCGGATGGACAAATATTGCTATAAAATATCGGTTAGATCGAAACCTTCATGGGCTACTGGTATCATTCTAGACAGGTGTAAATAGGGGGAAAATACAATAAAGAAAAGAAAAATAGGATATAGTGGGAGAGACATTCAACAATGAATCAATCACGATCCGGCCGACTAGAACATCAAGAGAGCTTTGTCAGCAAGAGGCATTATTGGTCCATACTTTTTTTAAGATCGCCGAACAAATGCTGTAACAGTGAATACAGAGCGGTATATTGCCATCATGCTACAGAACTTTTTTTCACCAGCACTGCAGGATTTTGATGGTTTTAATCAAACGATCATGATTTCGGCAATATGGGGCAACATGCCACACTTCCATCGACTCATTAAGTTTGTTCAAAAAGTGATATCCGAAAAAGGTGCCATTAATTGGAACAGTAACCAGGAGTTCATGGAGAAATTAAAGGAACATGATAGGAAATGCAAAAGATTTTACAAAACACTTGCGAGGCCGTCATAAACGAACTTTTGGTCCACCCTGTATACCGTATAATCCCTTTAAATGACCCATTCTGGTGGAATATGAACTAATTATGAAAAAGATTCGTTCACAAATCATTCTCATCTTTCAAAATAAAAATAGGTAATTAACGTCTACACGCAACGGAGCAGCGTAATGTCCGACATAGGTACCCTAATATTTTTTGTTTGTTTCGATATTATCGAAATCATAAAATCGAAATAAAATATTGATAATCATAAAATCGATATAAAATATCGATAATCATTCAAATCGATATAAAATATCTATAATCATTCAAATCGATATAAAATATCTATAATCATAAAACCGATATAAAATGCCCGTTTTACGTGAAAGTATAATGCAGTCGATGTATCAAAAGAATAAGTGAATTGGATAACTACCACACCACTAATAGGTTTCTTGCATGCCACACCAGTGATGGGTTTCTTGCATATCACACCACTGATAGATTTCTTGCAGACCACACCACTGATAAGTTTCTTGCATACTACACCACTGATGGGTTTCTTGCTCAACCTGGAATGTCCCGTGTCTGGGGACGGGTCGACTTAAATCATCACCTGTGATACTATGATGAGTGCTGGTGTTTAATTACCTCGTTCAGACAATTAATATTTCTGCGTAAAATTTATCATTGTAAGTGCCAAGGTTGTAATAAACACTCCAATGGCTGACGTACCAAAAAAAAAAAAAAATACAGACAGACAGAGTTACTTTCGCATTTATATATTAGTATGGAATACAGACAGACAGAGTTACTTTCGCATTTATATATTAGTATGGATGGATATGGATATGGATTCCAATACGTTTTCTGATCAAAAAATAGTTCTCTTTTTCTTCATTTTTTATCTTTTCGATAATATTTCTTGGGCGTCCACAGACCCTCTTTTCTTATTTTTTTTTTAAAAAAAAAACGATCAAACAATGATAAATGTGTTTGTCATGCGTTTAAACCCTATATGAGTATTTAGACAAATTTTGNTGACTATAGTTGCCGCACTAGAAAAACATTTTAAATAATAAACTTATGTCATGGGTTTATTATTTAAATGGGTTGGTGGTGTAGTTGTAAGACGCTCTGACTGGTAAGCAGTAGGGCGTGTGTTCAAACCCAGCCAACCCATGGAATTTTATCCTCATGAATTTGAGATATTTACCACATAATAGCACCCAGAAAAACTGCCCATGTTAAGGGACTCTTCAGTCCTATTCGAGCAGTATAAATAACGAGTATTCTAAAAGTCAAAAATGACTGGAGATTCAGACTCCTTTCTTGAAACCCAAGGAAGATTTAAATGAGGTTACCAAAAAGGATGGAAAGCCCTTGGAGTAGCTATGATGTTGGATGCACAACGTATCAGCCATTTACTGATTGTTGATGTAGGGTAAAATGTAGCCACCGAGGGCATCAAGCGAGCTTATTGAAGATGACGGTACCAAACCCGTGTAAATACAGGTTTGGTGTTAGGAAGGACATCCAGCCTTTAAAAACTCTGCTTAAAACCAATGATGAGAAATAATTAGAAAAATACTAGTTTCTACGCAGTTTCTATGGATACTGTGAAAAAGTTACAACTAAAGAGAGTAGGCACCAAACAAAAGGTTGTGACATGGTAGAAAAAGGAAATCAGCGCCAACCCCAAATAGAATTGGGAAAGGGTGAAGTTAAAGTTGGTGTAGGGTACATGTAGATTAATGGATACTTACTCAAAAGGTATAAAAATACTAAAATGCTCGCTCATATAGATTTTAAATTGGCCATGTGCGAACGACACAGGCTGGATGTCTTGAATCAAATGCGAAAGAAATTGACTAACACTTACCTGAAAGAAAGCAAAGAAATAATTATAGGTAAGTAAAATACAACATTCTTAGAAAAAATCCGTTAGTCAGCCACCGTCCGCCGTGATGGCACTTTTGCCACTTAGGGTTGACTTTGGATAAAATTTGGTATATAGGTCCCATCTGGGCTATAAATGTTCACCGAAACTTTTGGGTGCAATCGAATAAGTATACCGTTTGCGGTTTTTTTTTTTAAAAAAAAAAAAAAAAAAAAAACTGTTTGACTCACGATTTTCGTCTGTTTGTATTTTGTCTATTTGACTCACGATTTTCGTCTATTTGTATTCTGTCTATTTGACTCACGATTTTCGTCTGTTTGTATGTTGTTTATTTGACTCAGGATTTTCGTCCGTTTGTATATTGTCTCTTTGACTCACAATTTCCGTCTGTTTGTATTTTGTCTTTTTGACTCACGATTTTCGTCTATTTGATTCACGATTTTGGTCTGTTGTATGTTGTTTATTTGACTCAGGATTTTCGTCTCTTTGTATGTTGTCTGTTTGCCTCACAATTTTTTGTCGTCTGTTTGTTTTTTTATATTACGATAATTCTTGATCAAATTTGGTATGGGCATATATTAAGTTCATTGAATCAGGAGATAGTTTTGGGTCCAACCGGGCCTCATGGTGGCCATTTTAAGTGAGTCAGGTCTACACTAGTAATGGACTATAAATATTAGTACATAATCTGCATCAAATATACTAACCTTTTCAGTGATAAAACACCGTGACTTTGATTATTGTTCTGACCCAAGCAAATTTTTCAAATGTAGAACAGATACTTCCCTCCAGTTCTTAGGGTATCATTCGATGAGATTAGGACCACACCCAGACAAACTCAATATATTTTCTATACTTATAATACGCCTAACGCACTAGATAATGTAGGTATGCAATGTTGATAGCGTCGAGTACCACAACGGTATACCCAAATGCCCCTACACAAAATGGTGAATATGCAAGTACTCTGTAGTAGAGTAGGATATAAAAAGATTTCTAGGCGATAGTGATAGTACTCACATGGTGGGCCTGCTTTGATAGGCAGCTCAGGGCTGGATTTTTTTTTTTATTATTCTCGTATAATCTAATCCATATTCCATACTAATATTATAAATGCGAAAGTAACTCTGTCTGTCTGTATGTATGTTACGCTTTCACGCTTAAACTACTGAACCGATTTGGATGAAATTTGGTATGGAGATAGACTAAACTTTAGGAAATGACATAGGCTACTTTTGGGGTTAAAACTATAAACGGCCATGCCTCTAAGGCGCCAAGCGAAGCGGGCGTATCCTGCTAGTAAGCAATAAGATCTTGCTGGGCTAGCAATCAAAGCTGCAATAGGGTTGCTGTATGGAAAGAAGAATATCGATATAACCAATATTGACATTATCGAAAGCTTAGTATCGATATAACCGATATTGATATTATCGAATGGTCGAATCTATATATATAAAAGAGAAAGACACTGACTTAACACTCATCGCGATTTCTCCGCACTGGTACGTCCTAGGAGGCATGTAGGTCGCACTTAGGTCTTAGATGCGCACTAAGAAAGGAATTTTAAATATTCGAATTGGGGCGCCCATCGCGGGGGAAAAAGGGGCGCGTTTACATATGACAATCACCTTTTCATCACTGTTTCTCCGTACCGGTAAATTTCCTGTGGCTGAAATTTGGTATGTAGGTTCGCTTTATATTCTAGATGTGCAATAAGAAAGGATTTTTTAATATTCCAACTGGGGCGCCAGCTGCGGGGTTAAAGGGCGCGTCCATCAAATATTATCACGGTTTCTCCGTACCGGTAAATTTTCGGTGGCTGAAATTTGGTATGTAGGTTCGCTTTATGTTCTAGATGTGCAATAAGAAAGGATTTTTTAA
>CM022880.1:21247645-21272496 GCA_012654025.1 Pachypsylla venusta | reverse complement strand
TAAAAAGTAAGAATGGCCGTGCCTCTAAAGCGCCTGGTTATACGTTTAAATCTTGATTTTTAAAGGTTGTGATATACAGGATGGACACAAACAAATACCCCTCCCACCCCCAATTTTCATTGTCCTTGAAAAACTAAGATAGCAATATAAGAATCGTAGCGAAGCACGGGCGAAACAGCTAGTATAATATGTAAGGAAGCGGCTGTCTGGAAACCTACTAAGATATGGCACTCGCACATTTTTTGAAAAATATTATGTTCCACCTTAGTCCAGTCCTCATCTGCGAGTATATACTTACAAAACGCAAAGACCAGTTGGTATACTGACTAACTCATCAACGTAGTAAAATATGAGATAAAGCATGTTATGACAGAGAATGGAAATGTTATCCTCCCCCCTACGTATCTCGGAACCACTTAAAATATTCAAAATCTCAAATGAAAAGGTATATCCGGAGGATAACCAACCTCGGTCCCTCAGTGGTCGAGACGTCTGTCTAAGTAATCCAGGGGTCGCGGTTTCGAAAATCAAGCGAAGCATAGTATGTTCAGGGTGACCAGTAATTTTTGGTTTCAAAAAAGGACACGGTATTTTTATTAGGTGGAGGGTACGCGGATTTTTTTTGGGGGGGGGGGTTCGGAGGGGAAATTTATATGAAGGCCTTTATTTATTTATTTGTGTTGTTAATGGTATGCAAAAATTAACTCTTTCACCTTTTTAACATTTCCATTCTCTTAATATTTGTCACGGTATTTTTTTCTTTCTGTATCTTCTAAATAAAGTAGGAACACTACTTTAGCTAATACTCAACATTCGATAATATTAATTATTATCAGTAATATTGATATTCTTCTTTCTATACGGCAACTCCAATGTAAGTATAGACAGACAAGACGAGCTTATAACTGAAAAGATTTTATCAGCTGCCCAATAAACATACCCCAATCTTCTGGTAGATCACTAAAACGGATACGCGTATCATATTTCTAGGTGGAGAACCGAATCACTCATATTAGGAGAGTGTGGGCACAACAGATAATCAGGACATGATAGTGTCACTAATAGAGTGACCAACATGGTCTGTAAGAGAGGCAAGTCCACTGGAACGGTACATGTGCACACTATCCACATGATAAATACTTCAGCTTGGCCTCTCCATATAATTCAATAGAACAAGATAGAGGACATGATACAACATCGTGCTAGTCAGATGTATGACACCGCAATTCCAAAATATTTTTGGTCCGTTGCTAAATTACATAACATTCAGAATTCTGGGAACTTTAAACTTTTAAATGGTCATCAACTTGGAAGATCGGATATTCTTGCTCGTAAACGCGCACTTCCATCACTTTAGTGGGTACTTAGAGATGGATTATGGTCAAATGTATCTAAAATATGGCCCCCCTCAAAATTCGATATTTTACGTTGAGGTTCGTAGAATCCAAAAATCGAATACATAAAAATACGTCTATCTGCTGTGATGGCCATTTGGCGTCTACCGATTTGGATGAAATTTTGTAAATAAGTTCCATTTGGGGTCTAATTGTGCGCCGAAACTTTTGGGTGCAATCAATAGTACCCTTGTCGGCTTTTCCGTAAGAGCTGGAGACTTGAAATTTGATGTGTATGTCATGCTCGGGAGTCTTTAGATGTAATCAAATATACTGTTGCGGTTTTTCCATTTTTTAACGGTTCTCGGTGTCCCTATTTAAAAAGAGAATGGTAAGTGCTAGAGAATTGAAATTTGGTCCGAATGTCATATATGGGGTCGAACTGGGCTCTGGAATGTTTGTAGGCAATTGCATAAACTGCTGACGTAATGATTTTTTTAGATTTTATGTATCAATCTTATTATTATTTTTTTTTGGTGGGGGGGGGGGGGGNCCCCATGTGTCAAATTGGCAGAGTGTTTTGGACTTGCTTTTGTTTTTATTTTTACAGCTTAAAACTCAACATGCGAGTGAATATTTTCAACACCGAAAATCTTTCTCTTCTGCATGAATACAAAGGAGAGGCACATTTAACTCACTTACTGTCTCGTGCACTGTAATGACTGTTCACATAATGACTGTTCACAGTACCATGTAAATTCTTCTGTGCCTCATTCTGTTCCCTGCCCTACATGTATTAAGTCAGTCAGGTGCGTGAGTAACACATACACCGTTCATATGAAGTGGAACTGTCTCGTGCACTGCAATGACTGTTCACATAATGACAGTACCATGTAAATTCTTATGGATATACGACCTTTACAAAGTTTGCATGATAATGAAATGTTCGAAGACGCTAAAAATAAATAAAAACAAGTGTCAGGTGAGATAGGTACACCGTTCATATGAAGTGGAACTGTCCCGTGCACTGCAATGACTGTTCACATAATGACAGTACCATGAAAAGTCTTCTGTGCCTCATTCTGTTCCCTGCCCTACATGGATTAAGTCAAATTATAGCAGCGGCCGGTAGCTTATGCTTTACGGTGGCCAGCTCAAAAATCTTAAATGAGATGATCTGTCACGTGATCATTCGTTTTAAAGGTACCTAATAAAAAGAGAAGTTTATTAAAACAAAGCCCACCACTCTACGACTTAACGTTCTCGAGATATGGGGCCGGCTGTTCTAAAAAAGTTAATGTTTTTCATCGTGTATCTCAAGAACCGGAATTGATAGAAAGATGAAACTATTTGATATCCCAAAGCTAACGTTATTAGAAAAGGCTGAGTAGTAATTCGTTTGAAAGGGTTGAGTGGATTTCACATCAAATAGTTTCACTTTTTCAGCAATTACGGTTTTTGAGATATATGTGGAGGCGACCCGTATTTTACCGCTTGTCGATATCTCGGGCTCGAGTGATTCTCGAGATACGTACTGGGGGTGGCCTGAGACTTTTGGCACAACCTGTACATTCTGCCAATGCCCGAGTCAACATACCCTGCGGGTCCAATTCGGATCAATAATTTCCTAGTTGTATTATCGTGAATAATATGTTTGTCCGTGTATATTAACACATTTCTGAATATAAAATTTTATCTATGTAAGATTTGCTGTTTCCAAGAAATAGGTATAATAAATGGATACTAGCAGATACCACCATTATCTAAATATAGATTATTCAATTTTGTTATTCTTTGAAATTAATAAAATTGTTCAGATTTTCGACAATAATCGCACTGTTCCTTAACCAAGTAAGCTGGCGATAACAAAACGATCAACCCACCATAAAAGGTGGTGGAGATACTTCTTCTGCTTTAACTTCACCTTTTCCCAATTCTATTTGAGGTCGGCGTTGCTTTCCTTAATTCTAACATGCCACAACGTTCTTTTCAATGCCTAATAACTCCCTTGCGAACGCTTGAGATGAGCTTTTTACGCGTTCCCATTTGTGCTCTGAAACTTTCCCTGGCACTATTGAAAACAATGTGGTCTTTGCAAAATTTATTTGATGTATATTTGTTGAAGTTGTGAATTTAACGATGGTTCTAGCATTCTCTAATAAGTTCTACATCATTCAAACTATAGGATCTAGGGATGTCAATATTATATCGATATTATCGAATATCAATTTTCGGGTTTCGATATAATCGATATGACGATTTCAATAATATCTTTCTATCGATATTCGTTGTCCGATAATGCCGCTTATCGCTTTCGATATAATATCAAGATGAGTACGGCAACCCTTGTAGGATGCACATCAAGCAAATTTGAAATTAATTAACATCTGTTATCTCTACTGCTTGAGTTCTTGTGGTTGATGAGTCACGGACCACTTGGTCAGCCATTCCTTGATGTGCGGTACCTTCATTTGACACTAATAATAATGAATAGAAAGTATATATTTTGTAGACCATTTGTGACAGCAGGAGTACCTACTGCCTGCTTGCTTCAAATCATTAGCTTGTTTTAATTGAACAACATCGTTAATTTGATAGTCTTTAATTTATATAGCTTCGGAGAGTTGTTGAGATGGCAGTTGGTACTGACGTGTGTGTCTGAGAGAGAATATTGGAATCATGTTCTTATCCACAGAGGATAGCAACACTTTCGTTGGCACACATTTGGTGTATCAATTAAATGACGTCTTTATATTTATACAGGGTGAACCCGAAAACCCAATTTCAAGACTCTGCCTCTTACCATTCTCTTTTTAGACAGGATAAATGAAAACCGCCAACAGTATATCCGATTGCACCCAACCTTGGTGTGGCACAATAAGTCTCCAATTATGACATACACACCAAATTTCAAGTCTCTATCCCTTACCATTCTCCTTTTCGAGAGGATAAATCAAATCCGCCAAAAATTGGAAAAAAAAGTAACTTCGATTGCACCCAAAAGTTTCGGGGCACAATAAGTACCCAAATGAAACCTTTATAACTACCAAATGGGTCAACGATAAGTGGCCATCACGGCGTACGGCGCGGACAAACGGATATTTTTTCTTCGATTTTTGGATTCAAAAATCGACATATGAAGTCGATTTTTGAAATTCTACGTACCTTAAAACGTAAAATATCAAATTTTGAAGGGGGGGGGGATTATTTTCGNGGGGGGGGGGGGGTAAGATCACATTAATTGAATTGTAAAAGTACTAGGATATAAAATGATTTTTTTTATTGAATCACGTAACACCCTGTATGTCTTAAAAGTGAGAGTAGCAGTGACTATCATCAGTAGGAGCTATTATACTGTTGAGCACTATACTCACTATGAGTAATGAGTATAAGTCATGTACCCGACGCGACGTGACAATACTCATGTTTAGAACTTTGAGATATGAAGGGGAATTTGCGGTCACAATTTGTAGCACGTGACTCCCGGATTGGTTAAATCTTTAGAATGGCAAGCGTGAAATGAAATAGTGTATGTCACGTTTCGACAAAAGTACTATAAATACTGGAAAATGGTCGGTTAATGGTACTGAATCAGGCTCTTCGACATATAAAGTCTAATCGGAAAAGGCAGCCACAAGTAAGGTGGGATGATGATTTAAAAAATGGATACACAATTAGTGGACGAGGATGACAATATTCAACACTCAATAGCATCGAGAGAAGAGCCTCGGTGGTCAGAGTAAGAGTATAAAAACCAAGAAGTCAGCATCAGCATCAGCTTGACCACAAAACCAGAGCGCCATTGAAAACCTCTCCAACAAACCAACTCCGAAAGTGTACCATATTTTGGAACATTTGGAATTGTCACGAAAAAAAACTCAAAATTAAATATTTTACGTTACCTTGAGGTATGCAGAACCAAAAAATCGAATAAAAAAAATCCGCTTATCCGCCGTGATTGGCACTTTTGCCAATTAGCGTTGGCAAAAGTAAATAGCGTGTGTAGCATGACGGCACGTCCATTTGCAAATATTTGTGCATAAACCCTTGATGTTTCACTAAAATTACCACATTTCTGCACAAATATTTTATTTCCAAATGGTCGTGCCGATAATAATTCATGTTAGATATCCCTTACTCAGAGCACGTCAAGCACAAAATTATCTCGAAAACTGTCAGTCGGATCGAAAAAAAAAATAAAAAATAATAAAGCAAAAAATATTTCCTTTTTGAATACAAGGTGGGATGATGATTTAAAAAATGGATACACAATTAGTGGACGAGCATGACAATATTCAACACTCAATAGCATCGAGAGAAGAGCCTCGGTGGTCAGAGTAAGAGTATTAAAACCAAGAAGTCAGCATCAGCATCAGCTTGACCACAAAACCAGAGCACCATTGAAAACCTCTCCAACAAACCAACTCCGAAAGTGTACCATATTTGTACCATATTTTGGAACATTTGGAATTGTCACGAAAAAAAAACTCAAAATTAAATATTTTACGTTATCTTGAGGTATGCAGAACCAAAAAATCGAATAAAAAAAATCCGCTTATGCGCCGTGATTGGCACTTTTGCCAATTAGCGTTGGCAAAAGTAAATAGCGTGTGTAGCATGACGGCACGCCCATTTGCAAATATTTGTACATAAACCCTTGATGTTTCACTAAAATTACCACATTTCTGCACAAATATTTTATTTCCAAATGGTCGTGCCGATAATACTTCATATGTTAGGTATCCCTTACTCAGAGCATGTCAAGCACAAAATTATCTCGAAAACTGTCAGTCGGATCGAAAATAAAATAAAAAATAATAAAGCAAAAAATATTTCCTTTTTGAATACAAAATTCAATACCAGAATCAAAAATATAGAGTACCATTTAAAAAAAGAAAAGAAAAAAAAAACCTTAAAATAACCTTGGTGACCGTGGAAAAAAGTTTCAAGGTCACAAGTACTACGTAACAGACCAAAAAATCGTGGTGTTCAAATAACCTTGAAGGTGACATCGAATTTTTTTTAAGGTCACCAACAAATTTGCCCCAAAATATATGTATCAAACATTTTCATCCTATCTCTAACGGTTTCCGAGATATTTGAGAATGTCCTTTAAAATGACTCACCCTGTATATAGAGAATACATCACTCCTATACAACAGGAACAAAATGTTTCGCGTTACACCCTGAATATAAATGATTGTCAGTGCCATTATCAGCAAATGTGACATTGTTCCACAGACAATTGGAGACCGGTTCATCCGTAGTCCGTGGGACAGATTCTGACATTCATCAGACGACATCTCAGACATTCTAATTTTAATAATGAGGAAAACCTTACACGAACAGGTTACACGCCTTCTGTAGATAACGTATAGGTAGAAGAAGAAGACACTAACTTGTATGTTTGCGGATGTGGTATGAAGACATTGCAATGCTTAAACTACACTCCTACGTGAAGAACAACACATGAATGTCGAGTAGGACTCCTATGTGAAGGAGACATGCATGAATGTCGCCTCTCTAATCCAGTAGGACCCTTTGTGAAGAAGAAGAAGACATGAATGTCGCCTCCCTGATCGAGTAGGACTCCTATGTCAAGAACAAGACATGAATGTCGCCTCCCTTATCGAGTAGGACTCCTCTGTCAAGAACAAGACATGAATGTCACCTGCCTTATCGAGAAGGACTCCTATGTGAAGAACAAGACATGAATGTCGCCTCCCTGATCGAGTAGAACTCCTATGTGAAGAACAAGACATGAATGTGACCTCCCTGATCGAGTAGAACTCCTATGTGAAGAACAAGACATGAATGTCACCTCCCTTATCGAGTAGACTCCTATGTGAAGAACAAGACATGAATGTAGCCTCCCTGATCGAGTAGGACTCCTATGTGAAGAAAAAGACATGAATGTCGCCTCCCTGATCGAGTAGGACTCCTATGTGAAGAACAAGACATGAATGTCGCCTCCCTGATCAAGTACGCATCACATTCAGAGTGTATAAGGATGGTGTTGCAGTGTTGGTCACATTGAAAATTTGTAAAGAAAATTTCGTTCAAATTAAAGCTCCATTTCCAATTTAAGTTCTAATTGCGACGGTTGTGAGTCTCTGTGATATACACTATTTGGACGTCTCCGTGGCAGTGTGCATCACACTCGGCTTACACCAGGGAGGTACCGGGTTCGAATCCTAGTCATGACCAAAATATGAAAAATGATTTTACTAATATTAAGGAGCGCGGTAGCGCTCCGCCCCGCCAAGTCAAAAAAATGCGGTAGCTACCAAGAGTATATATTATACGCCACAGCTTACATTGCCGATTTCAGCTACTTCCAGAGGAAAAACTGCACACCTCAGGATAAAAATGATTATTTCCTACGTATTTGAATGATTATTTCCTACGAAATTTCATATACGAAGTATATGAAATTTCAACAAAATCGGTTAAGTCAAATCGGAGATATAGGCTTCTGAAAAGTACACTTTTTTTTCTCATCGTCTGCTGCTNNNNAGAGTGAGGAAATCAGACTAAAATTTTGAAATCGTTTTGGGTGGGGTCGGAATTTAAAGTCATTAGGTATTTCGAAGAACGGAAGAGCGGATAGCGGGGCCCAAAATAGATTTCATGTCTTTCTTGGGGTGATGACTTGGCGGGGAATTTTTATAGCACGCAGTGGTATTTTTGGGGGGATTTTACTGGTTCTCGTTGTGTTTGGGGGTAACTTAGCCTCCCGAGGAAAATTGATAGCTATGGTATATAATATCGAAAAGTGGTAGTATTATAGGGATAAGGTAATTGTTAAGGAACTAAGAGTAATTAGAAAAGTTTCGAAGCTTAATTACTTACTACTAAATGCACGTAGGCAAAAACTGCTACACCAAAACTTTCTCTTTCAAATATTAAACCATTACCTGGAAACAGAGAACAGAAAAAAAAGAAAATGATTAACGATATAAAATTATCTCATGTCAAATCAAACTACTAATACCAAAAAACGACCCCTTAAAATTACAACCCTGAAATCTAATACCATAAAACTTATAAACCCAAAATCCAATAAAAACGCCCCATATAAACCCATAAAACTTATACAATCCCGAAATCGAATACCCTAAAACGTCCTCCCCATAAAATAAAAAACATCGCTTTATTCGCAGTATTTGTAAAGCTTGCAAATTCCAGCCCCACCGGGAATCAACTCCCAATCATCTGTATACATCAGTGTGATGACCACTAGACTATTGCTATCCTAAAAAGCTCTGCCAATGTGATATATGGGTTTATTATTTAAATTGCTAAAAAAAAAAATACCCCAAAGTTCTCGGGAAAAATTAGACCCTCAATTTGATATACATACCAAATTTCAAGTCTCCTACTCTTACCCTTCTCTTTTTAGACACCATTGATGAAAACCAATAAAAAGCTGTAAACCGCCAGAGGTAAATTTGATTGCTCCCAAAAGATTCTAAGCATACTGAGACCCCAAATATGACATACATACGAAATTTTAAGATTCCAGCTCTTACCATTGTTTTTTAGAGAGGATAAGTGAGAAGCGCTTAAAATCGGCAAAATCACGGTTTTGGATGCAATCGGTATGCTCGATTGCACCCAAAAGTATCGGGGCACTATTAGACTGCAAACCGAACTTACCTACCAATATTCATACAAATCGGTCAACGCTCAGTGGCAAAAGTGTCCATCAGAGCGGATAAAAGTTTTTTTTTTATTATTCGATTTTTGGATTCTACGTACTTTGAAACGACCAAAGTTTCATTATTGAAGCCAGGAGTTTTGGATGCGGCGGCGGCGGTTAGTATCACATTAATCCAGGACACACTAGATCCCAAACTTCATTAAAATCGATCAACTTTACGGCATACGGCGAAAGAACGGATTTTTCTATTCGATTTTTGAATTTGGCTTATCTTAAAATATCAAATTTTGAGATGTCGAAATTTCTGTTATGCTGGTCGGAGCGATTGACCATAGGGTTGCCGTATCGAAAGAAGAATATCTATGTTACCGATATTAATATCGATAAGCATTATTATCTAATGGTCGAATATCGCTATAAAATATCTGGTTAACTCCAACAAGCAACATAATTTCTGACGTAATATCAAAAAAATATTAATACGTTAATATTTTTTGTTACGATGCCGATATTTTTTTCGATATTATCGAAGTCTTAATATCGATATTAAATATCCATTATATCGAAACCCGAATATCGATATAATATCCACATCCTTATTGACCAAGATGCTCCCGATGCTACGCCACTACATGCGATAATCCCGATGCTGATGATGATAATTAGCTCAATACAAGCACCACTTGTTCATTATTCCAACAAAATATTTGGCAAGTGCTTAACAAATACACTATCACAGCCATTTAGCATCATGAAGTGTGGTTATCCTGTGCTAGTATTCAAACCATTATCACTATCACAGCCATATAGCATCATGACGTGTGGTTATCCTGTGCTGGTATTCAAACCATTATTCAAGGTCTTTTGTCTTGTGTTAACATTCACCTGAGTATAATATTGTGTAAAAAGGTGAAGACAATGCAACTGAAATGCAATTCAATTTGCAATTCTTTTAAAAAATGCAATTACACTAAATGTTGACATAAAAAGTTAAAATGAAAAACATCTGCTGTCTGTCTTTGGTTTCATCATCATAGCGGACTTGAGAGAGTCAGCATATGACTGCGCTTATACGATATGGATGTGGATATTATATCGATAATATTGAAAAATATGGATATCGAGAGAGAAAATTAACGTATCCTAAGTCAGATATTTTGCTGCTTTGCTACTAGGGCTTACGATATTTACATCGATAATATCGAATATCGATATTCGACCATCCAATAATACCGCTTATCGATATTAAGCTTTCGATGATATCAATATCGGTAATATCGATATTCTTCCTTCGATACGGCAACACTACTATACCACGTACGACAAAGAAATCTTAAATTTACCTCTAGGGTGCCTGGTGGTATATTTCACCCTCCACTGGGTAGAGGTATGGTATTTGGAGAAGTCTCAAATTTACATCAACACCTATAGGGTGCCTGCTGGTATATTTCAACTGCCACTGGGTAGAGGTATGGCATTTGAAGAAGTCTAAAATTTACATGAACACTACTATGGTGTCTGGTGGTATATTTCACCTACCACTAGTTAGAGGTATGGCATTTGAAGAAGTCTCAAATTTACATGAATACCTCTAGGGTGCCTGGTGGTATATTTCAGCTGCCACTGGGTAGAGGTATGGTATTTGCATAAGTCTCAAATTTACATCAACACCACTATGGTGCCTGGTGGTATATTTCACCTACCACTGGTTAGAGGTATGGCATTTGAAGAAGTCTCAAATTTACATCAACACCTCTAGAGTCCCCGAAAGTATATTTCACCTACCACGGTCGTTTCCCATAAATTTTTGATATCCCTCCGGTTTTGAATAATTAGTGATCCCCATACAAAAATCAAAAAATCGTCCGTAATTCGAAAACAGTTGGACAGTTTTGAATTCGGATTATATATTTGGGGCCTTGACCTATGGTTCTTTTTTATTGAAGCGTCTATGCCCATTAACTTGTCGATGCCCCTTAACGATTTTTTGCAATTTTGTTTCGGGCAAACTAAAGAAGATAACGAAAAATGACTGAGAAGAGAACTTTCTCTTCGGAAAAGGTGAAATCGATACGAAGGTGTTCCGCAGTACAAAAAGTAATATCCTTGAGTAAAATATTGAATTTTCTAAATAGAAGCCGTGCTCACTCACTCTGGGGCGTCTTTTCCACAAAAAATCAAAACTTGAATTTCGTAAATGTATAGCGAAGCACGGGCAAAAAACCAGTGTCAATATATATTAATCAGGTGTTCAATTATCCCCGTATTTTTAATTTGACTATAATTGTTTGATGTAATAATAAAAAATTACTACAGCAAATCTACTTGATTTTATGTATTTTCTAAATTAATTAGACATTTGAATTCAAATACGGACTTTTAATTATAAATACAGGGTGTCCCAAAAGTCCGAGACCGCCTGAATAACTTTTGAATAGCTTTATGTGGAGTTTTGAAATTTTGCATGGTATTATACCCTAAATTAAACCACCTGAAGGTATATGACCAATTTTTCAGGGGCGGATCCCATGTGGCCCCCCAGGGGAATTATTTCTAAAAGTAGGCGTCTAAAACTTGGCGCATTATGTCTAAAAAGCAAGTTCCTCAACACTGGTGTCGTATGCAATCATTCAATATCCCATTGCAAAAATTCGCCTAGTTTTAAATACTCTTGGAAATCATATCTTGGAAATTTCAAATGGCCGCCATTTTGAAACCAAACATGCTAGTCGTCTAAAGTACTTCTAATTCTATTGTCTTTCTGAAAATGTATCACAAGATGGGGGTTCGTATTTAAAAAACAAAAGTTGGACCCCCTGGGGCCAACATGGGACCACCTCTGAANTAATACCATGCAAAATTTCAAAATTCCACATAAAGCTGTTCAAAAGATATTCTGGCGGTCTCGGACTTTTGGGACACCCTGTATATTATCTAAATACAGCGTGTCCCAGAATGACCGGTCACCCCCCCCCCTTAAATTTTGAACGGCTTAGAATTTTGAAAAGCTGTAGGGATAGGAAAAGGGCCATGGCCAATCGAATGGTTATGGTGAGATCTAGGTTCGACACCCGGAATTGACTTTTATTGACAAAAAGTATCAACAAATTTAAATGGAATGGTACAAATTATTTTTTGTTCAAATAAATGAACAAATAAGGAGAAACTATTGTTTTCATTTTTTCAAAAAAATAATCATGGGCGGATCTAGAGGGGTATAAAGTTTAATTTTGTTACACCCTGTATAACGGTATTCATTATAAACTTTGATGTGAAAGTTCCCTTATTGTGTTCCAAAAAAAGGTTTCTCATCTACCTAAACCATCAAAAGTGTGCATTATTATTTTCATCGGTGACGTAAGAGGACAAAGTGAAATCTCATTTTTTTTTTTTTTTTATAGATACGATTAGTTGTGAAGTCTGTAAACAAAAAGGCTTTTCATAATTGTTATATATGCACAGATAGATATACACCTATTGACGAGTAACGTGTAAGTAATACGTCAAACTATTTAAGCACCTAATCTTCTCAGTGCCCGCACGCCCTGACACTAACAATAAGTATACGCTAAGATACAATGTCTTTCTATCTCAGACTGGATTTCTATAATCACAAGGTACCCGCATGATATCGCCTGCAGCAGGATACACAATTCTCATTGTTTACCAGCACAAAATATTTTCATTCATGATCATCAAGGGATTTTAGGTTCTCCAAACACTTTGGGAGTCATAACCCCCCCAAACCTAAAAATAAATTTGGTATATATGTCAAATATAGGGTTTATGTATGTCCTCGAATTTTTAAAGCGGGGGGGGGGGATTTTTTTAGCTAATAAAATAATAAACCCATGTATCACATTGGCAGAGTTTTTTTTGTGTTACGAGTATTATTCACAATTTTGAGGGCACATTCGTTCCCGTATAATGAACTGCAGTAGATTTTAAGCAGAAGACATTTTAACAACAGAACATTAGATAATTTTAAAATTTGTTTACTTTAGATTATTGTATTTTCTTTTCTTTTTCTGTTATTGTTTTGTTTGTTTTTTAATTATTCATTAATGTTCATTGAAAAAAAAAATAGTTTGTTAAAAAAAAAAAATCATAACATTACAGTATGACTTGGTGCATCTATTTTAAAAAAGTCTGTTTTTTAAAATTAAAATAATGCTTCAAACATAAAACTTTATAGTCATTAAAAGACATTCAGACCAGACATAATATATTATCCAACAATTACCTAATTCTAACCACTTGTCACTATTACCATAGCAACTCCATTGTCCTCAGGAGGCTGAATTACCCACAAACACAACCGGACCAAGTAGAAAATTTGAAAAAACCTTTTTCAAATTTTTGACTCGACCAGAATTCAAACCCAATACCTCCCTGGTGCAAGCCGAGTGTGTTGCACACTCTGCCACGGCTTGCAAATATATTTACGCTCTGCAAACATTTTTTTAATGTTTCTTGATTTTGTCAATGGAGCAGGGTGTACCCATTCAATTTGGCAACAAGGGTGGCTGGAGGGACTACTTTAAAAAAGTTGATTCCTGTAATGCTGAAATGGATCGGCAGATAAAGATTATTATCGAACACTTCTGATATACACACAGCATAACACACTTCTTATATATACAGATGCACACAGTATAACACACTTCTGATATAGACAGATACACACGACTGATATACAGACAGTATAACACACTGTATACACACAGTATAACACACTTCTCATATAGACAGATACACACAAATGATATACAGACAGTATAACACACTGTATACACACAGTATAACACACTTCTCATATAGACATATACACACAGTATAACACACTTCTGATATAGACAGATACACACAACTGATATACAGGCAGTATTACACACTTCTGATACACACACAGTATAACACACTTCTGATACACAGTATAACACACTTCTTATATAGACAGATACACACAGTATAACACACTTCTGATATAGACAGATACACACAGTATAACACACTTCTGATACAAACACAGTATAACATACTTCTGATACAAACACAGTATAACACACTTCTGATATAGACAGATACACACAACTGATATACAGACAGTATAATACACTTCTGACAAACACAGTATAACACACTTCTGATATAGACAGATACACACAAATGATATACAGACAGTATAACACACTTCTGATATACACACAGTATAACACACTTCTGATATACACACAGTACAACATACATCTGATATACACTCAGTACAACACACTTCTGTTATACACACAGTATAACACACAACTGATATACACACTTCTGATATACACGCAGTACAACATACATCTGATATACACACAGTATAACATACATCTGATATACACTCAGTATAACACACTTCTGTTATACACACAGTATAACACACAACTGATATACACACAGTATAACACACTTCTGTTATACACACAGTATAACACACTTCTGATATACACACAGTACAACATACATCTGATATACACACAGTATAACATACATCTGCTATACACACAGTATAACACACTTCTGTTATACACACAGTATAACATACTTCTGTTATACACACAGTATAACACACTTCTGATATACACACAGTATAACACACATCTGATATACACACAGTATAACACACTTCTGTTATACACACAGTATAACATACTTCTGTTATACACACAGTATAACATACTTCTGCTATACACACAGTATAATATACTTCTGTTATACACACAGTATAACATACTTCAGTTATACACACAGTATAACACTGATATTGAGTTGGACCCATTGTTTGTTATCATATATTGATTTGAACTCATTTTGTCTTGACGCTCTACGATGTTATTTAGGTACACTTTATCATTTTTGATGAGTCTACACTTGTGAACCCATAAAAAGGTTCATTCAGAATGCTGCGTTTGCAGCTATTCATTTCATTGCAAACAAAAGTACCAAACATAAAAATTCTGGCATTACTGTATCTTTTCTAAAAATGTTTACAAAATTCAAAGGTAAAAATTTAGACAGCGTCAATGGCACATTGAATACACCAGTTCTTTTAATTCACTGAAGTTAAGCAACGTTCGGCGAGGTTCACTTGGTATGGGCTATTTCCCTGGCTATTCTGACTATTCCCTTACCCAGGCTCGGTGAGGTCAATGTTTGATTACATTCCGAATAACCTCAAGGCGCTGTTTCGTGTGCCGTTGTAAGATCCTGTCTTATTATGGCCTCGTGAACATCATTATTAGGAATCATATTATGATTTGCTATACATGAATAATATTTGATGTTCTAGGAACTCAGCATAAACACGAAATAAACAGAAACTTACTGAAGATAAGCTGTGCGATATGTTGAGCCTATTTTTAAGATTCGGAGTATACTTTTCTAGACCACTTTGCGTTGTGGCAACTATACAACTGATAAAGATTTAAAAAGTTTGATGCGAGTGTCTTATCAGTACAGTTCCTGGGCTTAGTCTGAAAAATTGTCCTTGGTTTTATAAGGAAACCCATTGAAATGGTATACATGTTATCTAAAGATAGGACGTTTTAGATATACAATTGCACTACGCAGAAACCCGAACTGGTTTAGTAAGAAATGGGGGGGGGGGGGANNNAAGGGGGGGGGGGGGGGAAATAATACTTCAAAATAAATGTTATTTTGAGCAAGAATTGTCCTATGTGTATAGAATCATAAATCTGGCCCGTACAAACGTATCGTTACGACAAAATACACTCGATAATCTTGGAGTATGACACTGGCAATAGTGTTTGTGACGAATCCACATCAGATTGTTTGATTTGCGGACTATCATAAGAATCTGTGTGTTTGTTTTTACTTGCTTACATGGAACGATACGGGCTATGCCATAATATAGAGTGGGCCATCGAGTGGTTTCTTTTTGAATCATGGCCATATTACCAAAAAGTCAGTAATTATACTTCCGCGGAATTAAATGAATCGTTTTACGCTAGGGCAACGTTTGGAAATGTTGAAAGTTTATTTCCAAAGTTAGTTGCAGTGTAGTTCAAACAGTGCGAATTTTGAAAAGAAATTTTGGACGAAATGAGGCACCCACCGCGGCTGCTGTACGCAAATTTGTGCCAAATGGGCATGCTCGCGCTCTACGTACTCGTACGGTGCGCACAGTCGACAATGTGAATGCTTTAGACAAAAGTGTGCGACTTAATCCCAGAACATCAACTCGCCGTCAATGAAAGCGCTACCTAGGCATGATCACCGACTTTTTATGGCCAGAAAATGGAAACATAAGCAGAGACGACCTTTGGTTTCAACAAGATGGAGCTAAATCCCACACAGCCAATCAAACGATCGATAATTTGCACACCAAATTTGGTAACCGTGTAATCAGCCGTCGTGGCGATGTCCATTGGCCGCTTGAAGCCGTGACTTAACGCCATTGTATTTCTTTTTGTGGGGCATCGTAAAAGATCAATCTTATGTGGACAACCCACAAACTAATCATGCTCTTAAGTTGAATATACAACAAGCCATTCGTCGGATTTGTTCCATAAATAATGGGAAAGATTGTTCCTTCCAATAAAGTCAATATAATTGAAAATAAAAAAAAATCATTTTACTGATGCGTTACATAAAAAACTTCTATTTGGCGCACCCCTTATAAGCATGGTGCTATGCCATAGTAACAGCATGCGGTGTCTGCTACCTACCTTATTTAGGAACAAATTTTATGCATAATTATGTATCCAAATGTGATCCTACATATAAAGATTCATTCTCCGGCAGTTGACCAGGTTCATGTCCGGGACCAAGCTCACCACTCACCTTGTAGACTGCACCGCACTCGATCATTTCTCTGGCAATTGACAAGGTTCATGTCCGGGACCACGCTCACCACTCACCCTGTAGACTGCACCGCACTCGATCATTTCTCTGGCAATTGACAAGGTTCATGTCCGGGACCACGCTCACCACTCACCCTGTACACTGCACCACACTCGATCATTTCTCTGGCAATTGACCTTATCTTTCATTCAATTAGCCTTTCTCTCTGTTAGTTCATTTCTTGGCAATGATTATTATTTTTAGAATTAGAGCTCTGCATTTACAGGTCCTGTGATACTCTTTATGTGAGCGAGGCACAGGAACAAGATTGTCATAATCTATTCAGAAGTACTCTGCATTCACAGGTCCTGTGATACTTTTTATGTGAGCGAGACACAGGAACAAGATTGTCATAATCTATTCAGAAGTACTCTGCATTCACAGGTCCTGTGATACTCTTTATGTGAGCGAGGCTCAGAAACAAAACAAGATTGTCATAATCTATTCAGAAGTACTCTGCATTCACAGGTCCTGTGATGCTCTTTATGTGAGCGAGGCAGAGGAACAAGATTGTCATAATCTATTCCCCAAAGTTGGCACTTAAAAATAATATAATTATTAAAAATCGAATTATTTTGCGATTGACTTAATTTTTTGCATGACGTCTTCGATTGCTATCATGCTTCTTTGGTGATTATTTGGCAATTTTTCCCCGATCGGGGGCGGAGTTATGGGGGGGACATGAAATGAAAATGCCTAAAACTTTTTGTTGCTTATTTTTTTGGTGTTTTAAGGTATAGCATGTCTTCTAAAACTTGTTTTGCTACAAAAAAGACGGGGACAGCTCTTGTCTAAAACCAACCGTTGACCTTTTAAAATCAAAAAAAATTGACCAATCTGGGTCTCGAGGAAATCCATCAAATCCGAGGTAACACCAAAAAAATACACATCAAAAAGTTTTAGGCATTTTATGACCCCCCATACTCCGCCCCTGATCGGGGAAAAAGTGTCAAATACTCACCAGAGAAGCATGATAACAATCAGAGACGTCATGCAAAATCACAAAAAAATTCGATTTTTAATAATTATTTTTCAATTTTTAAGTGCCAGCTTTGGGCGGCCCTAGCTACCTTGGGGTCCATTTCCGTATGAGGGTTTATTAAGCAAAGTGGCCTTTATTTGAGCTATACTATACGTGGTTTCTTTTTTTGCATAACCCTTTGAAACACCCTGTATAATAATACTCAATGTAACGATAGATGTTTTTATGTGTGTATGCATCACTAATTGTTTAGCCAAAACAGTAAGAGATATCGAAAAATTGAAAGGAATGACCCTCCCACCAACCATAGGCTGAAACCTCAGGAAAATTATCAGAGCTCAAAAATGTCGAACGGTTTTCGAGTTATATTTATTTTTTGATCAAATTCAGCAAGTTAAGGCCAGATAGCATGCAATGTAAAATATAAATATATCAATTCAAAAAGATGGTTATGGTATATGGTTGAAAATTTAGAGACGTTAAGCCAAATTAAAAAAAAAAAANAAAAAAAAAAAAAAAAAAAAAAAAAAAAAAAAAAAAAAAAAAAATTGTAAAACGCCGCTATCTACAGAATCAAAACAAAACGCCGAACTGACTTGGCCACGGTTATAAGCTACATGAGGCAAAACAAAATATGGTTTTGAGGCGTTAATTCTTGTTTATTGGCGACAAGTATTGCACTGACAGCTAGCTGTACACCCACACTAAATACAACTCATCTAGACTATGATGAGGCAGACGCGTGACAGCCAGCCAGTATACAGGGTTTTTACTTTCTAGTTGTAATAAACAAATCGAATCTTTATTAACTTCTGTGGTCTAACGGCAACTGGTGTGTATTCAACGTGTCATTGTCCGCTATTTTAACTCCATGAATGTGTTTGCCGCACAAATCTGCCTACATTGATTTACCCATTTGCCGGAGTTTTGTAATTTGAGCATGAGAGTTTATCTTCTTCTTTAATTTCAACCTTTCCCAATTCTATCTGGTGTTGGCCTTGCCTGACTTAATTCAACCATGGTACAATCTTCTGCTCTGTAACTACTTCCTTCAGTTGTACCCTTTCTAGATGGCATGATAACTGCTCTTCGCTGATGACTTTTCATCTTTGGTTTGAAGCAGATTTTTTTTAAAGGTTGCATTAGGACCGTCACCTAATGCAGCCGGCTTTCTCCCCTCGGTGGCTACATTGAGCATGAGTGTTATCGACCCCTGCTAATTGAGTCATTTAATTGTTCCCAGCAGTTCCTTGTGAACGAATCTTATCAATACAATTTATTTTCAAGTGTGAGTGTGTAGGGCTGTGACCTTGATCCTTGGTTAAACTATCAACAACGTTTTCCTGTGTTCTTCACATCCTCTTGTTAAGTAAGATCCGTTATTCTTAGGCGAAGCAAACTCAACAAAAACATTGATTACAAGGGTCCCAACAGATCTCCTGCTATTACTTTTCAGCATTAACAGATCTCCTGCTATTACTTTTCAGCATTTACACATCTCCTGCTATTACTTTTCACCATTAACAGATATGCTGCTATTACTTTTCACCATTAACAGATATGCTGCTATTACTTTTCAGCATTCACAGATCTCCTACTTTTTACTATAAACAGATATGCTGATATTGCTTTTCAACATTAACACATCTCCTGCTATTACTTAACAGATCTCCTGCTATTACTTAACAGATCCCCTGCTATTACTTTTCAGCATTCACAGATCTCCTACTTTTTACAATAAACAGATATGCTGATATTGCTTTTCAACATTAACAGATCTCTTGCTATTCCCAGAATAACCGCTCCCTACAGTTAACTTTTCAATTTTCTCATTTTTGAAACCATTTTGTGAAGGATTATCAGGATTAACGATAAATACATCTCCCTTCTACGCCAAAGAAGGAAGCTGCCCAGTTTTAGACAGAATATGTATTTCTGACAACCTGGTTGGTTTGAGTTAGCGCTCCTGTCTTCGAGTAACGAGATCATCTGTTCAATTCTGACCCGTACGCCTCGGGGCACAATTAGACCCTAAATAGGACCTAACATAATCGGTCAACACTAAGTGAAAAAAGAGCCCATCACGGCAGCGGCGGATGGTGTGTAGAGCGGCAGTCCAACGGGTCTTTTTGATTCGATTTTTGGATTCTGCATACCTTGACGTAAAAAATCTTTTTTTGTGTGTGTTTGTGTGTGGGGGGGGATATTTTTTTTTAACCAGTAACAGAATAAATGTCACATAGGCAGATTTTTTTTTCATGAAGTGGGTCATTTTGCGGAACACGGTGAAAAACGATTTATGTATTTTAGCGTCCCCAGGCGTTATCAGGGAGACCGCGGTAAGAGTTTCTGGAAAGCAGAATTGTAGCGCTAAAAACGGCTTGTCTGATCACCCTATATGCATAATGATAATTGAAAACTTTAGCAACAAACTGCTCCATTGGAAACGCAGTTTCATACGTATGGCTACAATCGGAAATGATAATGCCACCTTATGATGATTTGAAAAATGATTAGACTTGGCATCATCACAAAAAATGTTGTTTTGGGAAAAACTAGCAGAGATGCATGAGTAGTGTTAATTTCTTGCAACTGAATTTTTAATTAATAGACCCTCTGAAGCATGTCGTAGAAAGAAAAACAGGGCCCGAGGTGTAACGAGTTAATTAATAAATACTGTCCAACTGGAGAGATATATATGTACAAAAATTGACAAGAAACAGACAATAATGAAAACTCAAAGAAAATTTCTCGCCCTAAGGTTTGTCCATTAACTGAAGCCTCATGGACATTTGTGTTTCTCGTCTCAGGGGGGGGGGGGGCTTTCTCTTTCGGGGTGAGTGCTATACAGCATTCCTGCAGTATTTATGGTCACTCTGTTCATATTCGTCCCAATTCTGATTGCGGTTTCTCCCACTGGTTGGGGATTCTCCGTTGTCAGAGAATATGAATGATTCCACCTTCGTAAGCACTAACTCGGAAAACAAATGAGACTGGTCACTGGACTAATAACGGGACATTGTGGTCCTAGAAAACACCTACACAATATGGGAGTCTACGAAAAACCTATTGTGAAGAGGAAACAGCTTTTCATGTGATCCTTGATTGCAGTGCCCTACTCAATTGGTGAGTATCATCGGGCCACTAAACCCCAGAGAGGAACTCGTCCTGAACAATCTGGTAAGAATACTGCTCAAACTCCCCAATACACAGAAAGTCCATGAGGCCGAAATGTAAGGATTTCAAACCTTTGGAGGTGAAACTCTATGAAATGAAATGAGAACTAATTCGTCCAGGTTGAAATACTCAAGATGGTTTGAAGTTATAACAATGATGGTACCTATAAAAATGTATTGCAAACTCAACGAAAATTTCACGCGCTAAGGTCAGAGGCTGAGTGTATCCAGCCTCATGGAATTTTTGTGTACCTGGACAACCTAACGCAGTTAATGGTGTTTGAAATTAATGTGATTTTTGTCATTCAAGACGCGGGAGTTTTACCATCCACCTTACTCAGACATTGACCTTACTCAGACTGGGTTGGGCCGGAAAAAAACAGTATCACCAGGGCGCGAATCTACGTGGACACCAACCTCACTGGACGTTGTTTAACTTCAGTGATGTAACGACAACTGGTGTTTTCAACGTGCCCTAGTCGCCAACCTAGAGAATTTGAAACGTTCCTTAATATAAATCTAGTTATTTACTTTCAAATATAACAAGATATGAAGCCAAGAACACTGAATTCCGCCATTTTCTTGTATTTAAATCACGTGATCTTTAAAACGGAGGCCATAGGATTACGATAGTTTGACATTTTCGATTGCTTTATACTTATACAATAGTTAGATACTCTAAATGGAGGCCATAGGATTACGATAGTTTGACATCTTCGATTGCTTTATACTTATACAATAGTTAGATACTCTAAATGGAGACCATAGGATTACGATAGTTTGACATCTTCGATTGCTTTATACTTATACAATGGTTAGATACTCTAAACGGAGGCCATAGGATTACGATAGTTTGACATCTTCGATTGCTTTATACTTATACAATGGTTAGGTACTCTAAACGGAGGCCATAGGATTACGATAGTTCGACATCTTCGATTGCTTTATACTTATACAATGGTTAGGTACTCTCTACGCGACGTGTCCTTAATGTATATTGAAATCTACTTGGACACTCTTTGGCGGCACCCCATGTCACCTATAAATTAGTGAGGGTCAAATTTGAAAATTATTTTAATATTTTTAGTCGTTTGAATACAATTTCATGGCACATATTTCATTTTCGCATTTTTTTTTTTTTTTCACCCGATGTTAACCCGTTTGTATTGGATAAACAAGTTTCAAAACTGAGTCGAATTTGCTCTCTTACTAATTACCAAATGTAGAGAAATAAAGATAACATCAGGTACTAATTGTGGAAATGGAAAATTCTATAAATGGAAAAAAGAGGTACTATTACTAAATGCTAGGGTTACCGTATCGAAAGAAGAATATTACCTATATTGATATTATTGAACGATTAATATCGATAAGCATTATTATCGAATGGTCGATAATAATGCTTTTATTTTCGAATGGTCGATAATACTGCTTATCAACCATTTTTATTCGATAGTAGGTATCGACAGCCCTAACTCCCAGAAGCAGCAAAGCGGCGTAATTTCTGACGTAGGAACCTTAATATTTTTTGATTCGATACCGATAATATCCAATATATCGAAACCCGTATATCGATATAATATCCACATCCCTACTTAATACCCGGGTTATTATCAACCACTTCACATCCAGGGAACATCCTGCTTCAGCTAGGGATTGAGCTCACGCCCTCCTGTTACGATATGTACAGGAGGGTTTAACCACTATCACTCAGAGGAAAGTATTATTTTAGATAAATTTAAAATAAAAATAAGAATGTTCTCTCCTGCACATATCGTAATAATTGAAAAAACTCTGCCAATGTGACACATGAATTCATTATTTAATTGGCTAAAAAAATACCCCCTCCCCCCCAAAAAAAATTAAGGGGGGTGTATTTTTTTCTTTCTCGAGACGATTCCAAATCTGGGGCGCAATTAGACCCTAAATTTGACATAAATACCAAATTTAAAGTCTGGCTCTTACCATTCTCTTTTTAGAAAGGATAATGAAAGCATTGATTGCACCCAAAAGTTTCGGGACACAATAAGAGCCCAGATGAGACCTATATAACAAATTTCATCCAAATCGGTCAACACTAAGAGGCACTTTTGCCCATCACGGAGGACGGGGCGGCGAACCAACGGATTTTTTTTTTTATTCGATTTTTGGATTATACGTACCTTGAAACGTAAAACATCAAATTTTGTGACGATTCAAGGCTCATTATTGAAAATGATAAACAAAAAAAAAATCAGGCAACCGCATTAAAAATTCTGGCTGTTGATAACCATCCGATTTGACACAGATTTTCAACTGAAATGTAAACAATAACAAAAATAGCTAACGTTCTAACTTTGACAATAGCCCTTTCTTTTATCTTTTTATTCAGGTACACATCACATAGGTAGTCTAGAAAAACAAAGAGCAGCGTAAAGCGACTACTATCCAAAAACCGGCATCGGAGACGTTAGTTACCCGAAACAGACTTGGTGGCAAACAAGTTCAATGAAACAAAAATGTTGGACTTTTGGTTTATCATTTTCAATAATGAACCTTTTTGGAATCTTCACAAAAAAAAATACCCCCCACCCTCAAAATTTGATATTTTACGTTTCAAGATACGTAGAATCCAAAAATCGAATTAAAAACCAGTAAAATAATAAACCCATGTGTCACATTGACGGTGTTTTCATTTATTAAACTGTACCTACATACTAATAATACAATAACGTGTTAACATTGTTGCACATCAAAATTATTCACCTCGTACGATGAAGATAAAGTAAAATAATGGAAATGGGTTAACCAAGCAAACACATTTGACAAATCACATCTAATCGTAAAGAAGCAAGCGTATCAGAAGCTGACGTTTTTTGTTTATTTTGTCAGTCAGTTTTATTGCTTTGTCTTGACTATTGGTAACGGCGGTGAATTTTGGCTCACACTAATAAACAAACAATTTGATTGCAAGACATAAAATAATCTTATTATTGAAAATAATAGATTATTTTAGTACAACTAATGTACTAAAATTTGGGCCGAATAAGAGCCAGACCGCAACTGACAACTACAGCATTATTCTAGGAAAGGTGGAATATAGCAGCAGATTTTCAAGGCCGGCCCAGGCAGTTTTGCCGCTCTGGACAAATGGAGAAGAAAACCGCCCATTTTTTCTTTTAAAAAAAAGATTTTTCAATTCTACTATATCTGTAGTGCAGACTGGATTTTTTTTCTTTCTTAACGTCTCTTTAACATATATTGATCATTGGAGACGGTTTTTTTCTTTCTTAACGTCTCTTTAACATATATTGATCATTGGAGACGGGGGTATTACCCTCCATTCACTGGAAAATTGCAAACAGATACCCCCATTGACCTCACGACGGAAAAATAGCCAGCATCATGGCTCCAGCAAATGTTATCAAACTCAAAGGTTCATTATTGAAAATAATAAATCAAAATGAATATATTTATTTGCGTTTTTTAAGATATTCAATTTTACACATTTACATTTTTTGCGTGTTGTTCTGGGATTTCTATGAGGAAGGAAGAGACAGAGGAAGACCCAGAAGAAGATGGCAAGACGATGTAATTAGTGGATTAAGATGATCAGGTGTTCACGTTAGTGTTGTAGTCAGAGGAAGGAAGAGACAGAGGAAGACCCAGAAGAAGATGGCAAGACGATGTAATTAGTGGATTAAGATGATCAGGTGTTCACGTTAGTGTTGTAGTCAGAGGAAGGAAGAGACAGAGGAAGACCCAGAAGAAGATGGCAAGACGATGTAATTAGTGGATTAAGATGATCAGGT
>CM022880.1:21231805-21244314 GCA_012654025.1 Pachypsylla venusta | reverse complement strand
ATGAGAGGAGTAAAAGAAATTTGCACTCATTCTCAAGTAGCATTGGCACATAACGGGCGGCTTCCCTATAGTCAACATGAGAGGAGTAAAAGAAATTTGCACTCATTCTCAAGTAGCATTGGCACATAACGGGCGGCTTCCCTATAGTCAACATGAGAGGAGTAAAAGAAATTTGCACTTCTTTCTTTAACTTCGCCCTTTTCTAATTCTATTTGAAGTTGGTGTTGCTTTCCTTAATTCCACCATACCATAACCTTTTGTTCTGTGCCAACTCTAACAGTATTTACACGGGCTTGGGACCGACACCTGATGAAACTGGTTTGTTTCCCTCAGTGGCTACATTCTACAGAAATATTATAACAGCCAGAGTGAACAGTAGTAGTGTGCGAAGTTAGCATGAGACGGTCTGACTACTTCGTCCTCACAAAGTATAGAATAGTAAAGTGTCTGTATGTTGTGCGGCACATCATCACTTAACAAACAATAATAACAACAAGGTCGCGCGTCGTTCGTTCATAAAACTCGCAACGCAACTCGAACTCACCCGATCCATCACATCAGCAACAACAATGTGTTCATCTTCCTTCCGGGTTAAAAATAAAACAACCGCATAGCACAATCAATTAACGTGCAATTGTACGTAATTAGTGAGGAAGCAAGAGAAGGTATTTTATTACAATGAAAAATTATTTGGTAATCGCTGATTTGATAACAAGGCAGAACGCTGAAAATTGATAATCATTACTTGATTGGATAAACGTGAGTAAGAGACAGAGATCAAATTGTCACCGAGGGGAGCAAGCCAGCTTCATTTGGTCCGTGTAGAGACGTGATCATTATTTAAAAAAACAGACTCTGGAGTGGAACATTATCACTGGGTGAGGTTAATGCCTGGGGCATTTTCTACCACCTAACCCTTAGTGCTCTATTTTTATGTGGTTCACCACATCAAATACTCAAATAGGTAAATGAGAAAAAAATGATGCCTTTGCTGGGGATTGAACCCACGCACTCCTGTTTACCTGGGGAGCGCTTAACCACTGAGCTACCGAAGCAATATTGTTGATAGTTTACGGGCCAAGACTTTTGCTTCAAACCACTGATGAGAGATCATCAGCAAAAAGCGAGTTTCTACGCAGTTGTTATGGATACTGTGAGGAGCAAGCTAGGGTTACCGTGCCAGGAAAGGTTTACAGCTAAAGAGAGTAGGCAAAGAACAAAAGGTTGTGACATGATAGAATTAAGGAAAGCAACGCCAACCCCAAATAGAATTGGGAAGAGGTGAAGTTAAAGAAGAGGTTATGAGAAATTCATCCCAATAAAACAGATAAATATATATAGCTATAAATCTCTTAATTTAAATAATTTAATTTGTGTTTACGCCAGCAACCTTGTCACAGTGATAGAAATAATTATTCATAATTTGTCATTACTGTGGGCTCGAACAGCCGACCCTCGGCACGAAACCCCTAAGCTTAATCAACTAAGCTATTTAGCGATTTTCATTATTGGTGTTCAGGGGCTCATCTCTTTTAAGTGAGCTTACATTTTTTTTTTTTTTTCACCAATAAAAAATACATTAGCCAGGTGCTCAAGAGTATTTCTGGCTATCTAACAACATTTTCCCACTAAGATTTGATCTTATGTTGAAAGGGATTCTGTTCTTGTTATGTTTTTTAGCAGGAGATTGATTTCCATTATTTTTTGATTTGATTTGTGGTATTAAAACAGAAAAACTCCAAAAAAAAAATACACACATACTCCTCGGTTATACAGATGAACCGGTCTTTTTTTTGGCTTAAATATTCTGTTTAACATCAATAGGACAATCAAATTGGGTGTTTTTACCTTCCAGGCGCTGAAAATATTCAAACCAGATAGTAACCCACATTGACATCACCCAGCCTGGGTTGGGTCAAACAAATAGCCAGCATCACGTGGGCGCGAAGCCACGTGGACACACACATGGTCCAACCACGCTGGACGTTTTAACTTCAATAAGTTGTATTAAACGTTCCATAGACGCTGGTTAAACAAGACTTTTCATAATCGATTCACATATACCTATAATATCAATAGAACCTTAGCACCACAATCTTAGTTATAATTTACTAGCAGAATACGCCCGCTTCGCTTCGCGCCTTAGAGGCATGGCCGTTTATAGTTCCAACCCCCTTTTTTTCGCGATAAAAAGTAGCCTATGTCCTTTCCTAAAGTTTAGTCTATCTCCATACCAAATTTCATCAAAATCGGTTCAATAGTTTAAGCGTGAAAGCGTAACATACATACAGACAGACAGAAAGACAGACAGAGTTACTTTCGCATTTATATATTAGTATGGATTATTATCATTCATTGCCCTCATCAACAAATTTATGAACTACACGATGTAACTTAATTTCTCCATTTAACATAAACAGGAACCTATGAATAGTTAAAATGTAAGCTATTTCCGGCGACAGTATAATGTTACTAGTACTCAAGTACGGGCCTTCTAGGAACCTGCTTCACCAGGCGACTTAGGTGCTCTCAGACAGCCAATTACTTACTTATCATATCTCATATTACTCATTGTTTATATAAGCAGGGAAAAAACAAATACACATGTTCTTATGGGAGTGTGCTAATTGCTCGATCTGCGGACTCCCATAAGAACATGTGTATTTGTTTTTTCCTTGCTTATATAAACAATGTGTGATATGCGATATGATAAGTAAGAGGCTGTCTGGGAGCACCCTTAGGAGGTTCTTAGTATCATTTGTTTCTCTCAGAATAAATTGTTTTCTCCATTTCTAGATTTAGGTTTGGAAAAAATGGCACAAATAAATTGAACCGAAAAGGTTCCAGCCAAGGACCATTAAATACCTTTCGGGTAACCTTATATCAACCTATTTGATAAATTTGTGTCAGTCACTTTAGTCTATAGCAATACCAAACAATTATCTCAATACAAAGTATTTTGAAGTCATTATCATCATCTATCTATACTTATAAAACGCAAAGCCCAGTTGGTATACAGACTGACTGACTGACTGACTGACAGATAATCAACGTACCTCCACGATGGCTAAACGTAGAGACTTGAAACTTGGCACACAGGTCCCTTTTAGTATGTAGGTGCGTAATAAGCAAGTTACCGCCAAAAATGACCCTATTTAGCGGGTCTTTTTGCAATTTTTTCTGGGCAAACTAAAAGGGATAACGAAAATTACCGAGAATAGACCCCCCCCCAAAAAAAAGTTATATAAGGACCCCATAAAAATATAAAATTTGAAAATTTCCGGTTTCTCTCCGATTTATGGACGGTTTTCAAATTTGATACAAAGGTGTTCCGAAGTACAAAAAGTAATATACTTGAATAAAATATTGAATTTTCTAACTAGGAGCGATGTTCACTCTGGGGGTCGGTTGCATCAAAAATCCATAGTTAAGAAGTATCACTTCGGGATGAGAGAGAAAGCTGAAATTTAATACAAAGGTGTTCCGCAGTGCAAAAAGTAATATCTTTGAGTAAAATATTGAATTTTCTAACTAGGAGCGATGTTCACTCTGGGGGTCGGTTCCATCAAAAACCCATAGTTAAGAAGTATCATTTCGGGATGAGAGAGAAAGCTGAAATTTTATACGAAGATGTTCCGCAGTGCAAAAAGTAATATCTTTGAGTAAAATATTGAATTTTCTAAATAGGAGCCGTGTTCACTCTGGGTTGTTCCACCAAAAATATCAAATTGAGAAGATTTAATTTCGCGATCTCGAAATTGTTGTTGAATTTTGTGACCGTAGCGAAGCACGGGAACAGCTAGTAGATATATTATAATATAAGTAAGCTTTCAAAATAATATGACACACATGCCTCCAGATGGTTGGTTCAACATACCAGGGAAACACAAGCACTCAAAAAGGTTTGGCCAAAAACCCAGCTACCTAAAACAAGGCTCACAGCGATCATCCTCATTTTTACCGATGGTGATTATGGCTGTGATAAAACAAAATTTTACCAATCATTGATTTTAGTGTTTTTTGGCACGTGATTGCTGCTACAATAACATAGTTTATATGAGGTTACCGAAAAGGTTCCAGACAATGGTTATCATAACCTCATATCAAACTATTTGATAAATTTGTGTCAGTTTCTTTAGTCTATAGTTATACAAAACGATGTTATGAATACCGAATATTTTGAAGACAATAATTATATTTCATAAACTTTGAAATATGACACAAATCACTAAATAAATACCCGGCAAAGCGCTATGTTAGATTGAAAAAATAGTTTTTAAAAAACGATGGACATAACAAAAATCTATATCATGAGTAACTTTATAAATCCAACTCGAATGCATTCACTATAAAGGAAACAAGAGTTACCAATAAAATTTGCAAAACTCTTATCACAAATATAAATTTGAAAAAGGATAATTATCATTGATTTATTTTGAATGTAAATAGCTCTGAATTTTCTCAACCACATGATAAGATAATTAAATGTTTTCATTCATCTTGAACAAATACGAATAATATTTAAAATTGTTTTCTAATTTCGGCATAAGTTTCTTGTGTGAAAAGTTAATATTTTAATAAAATTAATCTTTACCTTCAGAAAGTTCTAAATCTAATTCTGCAAGCTTTTCACGAATTTCTTCTGGTAATTTTGAAACTTCTACGTTGAAATCTGCCATTGTTAGTTGATATTTTTATTACACTTTACACATACACGGAAAATATATTTTAAAAAATAGAAAACTACAAGTTACACGGAAAATCACATTATTTTTCATTTAAATTAAAAAGAAAAAGATTAAACAAATCACATTACAACCATTTCACAAAAATAAAGAAATCGTTCCACCATCCACCGACACTTGTCTCAACAAAACTGAAAAATAATAATTGATGTTATTGATGCATTTTGCATTTCATGCCGCTAGAGTGCATTTTTAATTTCGACTATACTGTTGGTGGCAGCACTGTACAATACGAGGATGGTTCCAAAAGATCGTGGCCTCAACTACCTAAATGGAGAAGGGAAATAAAAGCCTACCTGCAAAGTGGAGGGGGGATGGGGCGGCTGCCAGGGCGCGAGGTTTCTGGGTTGCCAAAACGGGCGTAGCCCTTGTTTTGAGGGGGCGCCACAATGGGTGGTTGCTGCGGGTGTAACCAGATCGCCTGAAATAACGGATATTTCCCCCACCTCTCGAATTCCTCCTCCCTCCACATCACTGTGCACTCTTCATACCGATACCGCACTGACAGTAAACGCGTGAAAAAGTCAACGGAAATATGGAGAGTGGAGAGCGTGGCTACTTGTGAGATTAGACCCGCGGGGAGAACAAAACAGGTCAACTATAAAGTCCCTAGAAACATGGAAATAAGTTTTAGGTGATCTGTCTGTCCTTGTATGCGCGCGACGATTTATGTGCAACAAAGCGTTGAGTCAGTCACCGTAATACGCGTAACCGGCGTAACTGCAAAAATAACGGAGATTGCATACAAAAAACGGAATAACGGAGGCAAATCTAAAAAAAAAACGGATATTTCCGTTAAAAAACGAATATCTGGTCACCCTATCCCTGCCGGATCTATCAATTTATTCTCTTTTCTGTCAAAGGACTTTATCTTTCAAAAAATGTTATCACAAAGTAAAAACATGTATAAATAAAACTGTATCTATTGAGATTGTTTTGATATCATTTGTTAGAATGGCTGCAAAAGTCGTGTACATAGGGGCCCCGCAAACCATCGCTAGGGGCCTCTACAATTTTTTCCAGGTAGTTCCTCTAGGAATTTTTTGAGGAGGGGGCGTGACAACCCCGTTATAACCAAACATAACAAAATGGTCCCGTAGAATTTATACATTAGTCTGAAAGGCAAATGGGACCTTTTACTTTGGTGTATCAAAGGCCCCGCAGAAGTTCCTGGAAGACTTTACTCGGGGTACATCAGAGGCCCTCTTAAAAGTGTATACAGATTAATGGCCTGGAGTGCCACCTAAAGAATTTCACTTTCAGTCCATCAGGGTTAGATGTTACTAAAAAATATTGCAATATATGATCCATGGGCGTACGCAGGATATTGCTTAGGGGGGGCAGACATTCAATTTTTTTAAAAAAATCTATTTTATTTACCTTTACTTGTCTTATGTACATAGTACATAATAAACCTTTTTTGGGGGGGCGGGGGGTTCTCGTGACGATTCCAAATCTGGGGAGTAATTAGACCCTAAATTTGACATACCTAATAAATTTAAGTCTCTAGCTCTTACCATTCTCTTTTTAGACAGGATTAATGAAAACCGATTTAAAGCTGTAAAAACCGCCAGCGGTGTATTTGATTGAACCCAAAAGTTTCGGAGCTAACTGAGACCCCAAATATGACATACATTCAAAATTTCAAATCTCCAGCTCTTACCATTCTCCTTTTAGACAGCAATGCTGAAAACCGCTAAAAAGCGGCAAAAATCGCCAAGGGTGTATTTGATTGCACTCAAAACACAATTAGAGCCCAGATGGAACCTATGTACCAAAATTCATCCAAATCGGTGAACGCTAAGTGGCAAAAGTGCCCATCACGGCGTGCGGCGGACAAACGGATTTTTTTTTATTCGATTTTTGGATAGGCACGTAGAGTGCCTTGAAACGTATAATATCAAATTTTGAGGGGTGGGTAATTTTTTTTTCGTGACGATTCCAAACGTTCATTATTGAAAATAATAAACCAAAAGGCAGGTACGGTCTGGGCCACCGGGCAGATACCCGGTGGGGGAAAAAACATGAAAGAAAAATACATGTAAAATATGTACGAGAAAAAATATCTGGGCCCCTGGCTCATCCGGGGACAAAAATATGTGCGAGAAAAAACGAGTGGGCTCCATTGGCCCCCGACTCATTGGCGGCAAAAATATGAAAGAAAAATCTACCATGTGAAATATGTGCGAGAAAAAACATGTGGGCACCAATGGGCCCCCGGTTCATCGGTAGGACATTATTATGAAAGAAAAATGTAAGTAAAATATGTGTGAGAAAAAATATGTGGGCCCCACAATGGGCCCCCAGTTCATCGTGGGGCACTATTATGAAAGGAAAATACATGTAAAATATATGCAAGAAAAAATATGTGGGCCCCTGTCTCATGGGGGTTCAAAAATATGAAAGAAAAAATATGTTTATTTTTTAATTAAATATATTTATTTATTGCCCTTTGATTCATAACTTCTCAGTTTTACACTGCTTTGGCCCCGAAATACTCAAGCCTCTTATATAAACTCTAATGTGGAGCCCTTCTTCCAATATGCCCGGGAAGCCCCTGGAGCCCCAGTCAGTCCCCGAATGAAAGTGATATGAATAGGCACATGTGCGGATATAGGGTGGGGCACGGGGGCACGTGCCCCCCCCATTTTTTTAAGCGGGCGGTATTTCTCAAATTTCATTATTCTTGATTACGTAATTTTTTTAAAAAAAAAAACCGTCCTTTTAGCGCTTTGTCTTTTAGCCCATTGAGTGGAAGGGGGGTTCCAGTAAATAGGATTTTAAAAATCGCCAAAAATTCTGTCATCCGTCATGGCACTTTTTTCCGGGTCCTACAACGGGGAGATGAGTTGAGGCAATTTTTTCAATTTGTTTTTTTAAAACTAGCTTTTTATTGGCCCTCATGGGTCCATGTTGGACGGTTGTACATACGCAATGGAGACATGGCTGTAAAATCGTTTCCTAACCTCTCCAATTGGGTTAAAATTGGATTGCCTCAACACATCCCCCCGGTGTCAGACCCTATATTGAGAGAGTAGATAGAATGAGAGAGAGAGAGAGAGAGTGGGAGAGAAACTGCAATCGAAAGATCTCAAGGTCAAAGTTCAACTAGGTGCTTTGATATTCCCTAGAATGCATGTTGCATGTTGTAGTCATGAAATTTATTTGTGGTAAGCTCTACAACTTTTAACAAATTAGGTATCGTACCTCGATTGGATTAAAAAGTACTGCCCAGGACTTGAACCCCCGGTCTCTGGGTTACGAGTCCCTCCCCCTCTTCCCTCCAAATTTTCTATTAGGTATATTGTGCGATTGTGCCCCCCCCCCCAAACCAAGAGGGGCTATATCCGCGCATGAATAGGTACCAAGTTTAAAGTCTAGCTATTACCGTTCTCATTTTAAGCAAGATATGCGAAAACCGCTAAAAAGCAGCATCAAACCTCCAATGGTATATTCGATTTGTACCAAAAGCTTATTTTGCCGTTTATGGCATAAAACTGACATACATACCAAATTTCAAGTCTCTAGCAGTCTAGCACTTGCCGTTCTTGAGATATCTTGTTCACAGACAGACATACACACGGAACTCGAGATTTGGGGTCTGGGGACCGCAAAACNCGACCCCCGCGGTCTATAGCTTGATGTTTGTTTGAAGGTAACTCATTATGAAGTCAGGAGAAGAGAAACCAATGTTTTTTTTATGAGGTATAGTATGTAAAAATGTAAATGTATATTTCTTTGTGTTATTATGTCACAATTTTTGTGGGCATCATAGCATTATAGGATATCTTCCACAATATCTCCCATATCACTAAGCCTTTTCAATTTTTTTTTAAAAAAATTTATTGAATGAACTTTTTTATAATTGTTCAGAAATTGTGAAAATAGAGATAGAGAAGAAGAAGATAGAAGAAGAAGGAAAATAATAAAAATAAAATAAAGTTCATTCAAAGGGCAGGGTTAATTCCTGAGGAATTCTCTTCCACCTACCCCTTTTTCGACATCAGTTCCCGTTAGATCACTAGATGATGGGAATACAAAAACTTGCCACCCAGGATAGTAAAAAGTTTATGTCACATATGTTAAAAAATGGAATTTTCATGCCCGTTTGAGCTATTTCTTTAGGTATATTTTGATTTTATTGTGCGCCAGAACTCGGGACAGGTCTTAGCTATAAGTAAATAGGACAGCTGCCCAGGGCGGCACTTGGTCTGGGGGCGGCATTTAACGGGATATTTTTTCTTATCGAAAAATTATATTTCAGTCTGCACTACTGATTTTAATATAGTAGATTTTTTTTAAATAAAGGACGGCTTTGTTCTCGTTTGGCCATGGCGGCAAAACTCCCAGGACCGGCCATGCCAAGGGTCAACCGTTTTCTTTTTGGTGAACATATTATGACATTGTAAGAAGGCAGAAGGTCTTCTTCGTCATCCAGTGTTGAAGTGAAGTATGAACTGGGTCACAGAATGCCCGTTTTCTAAATAACACTTTGCTCCAACACATCTACACTATAAACTTGCCACTATTTCTGAAACAAAAACAAGGATTAAAAAAAATCATTACCTCCTGAACCTTCTTTCATAAGTTATTAATTTAAAACAAAACACCAAAGGAGGGCCATCCTCCATCCTTCGACTCGACTAAACTGATGATGAATCGAATGATTCGAAACTAGTTTCTTCATTTTTAAGTAATTTTAAATACCTAGTGTTTTTGGTAAGTGTTTTGTTTTAAATTAATTTATTTTAATAGCTAATTCAGTAAATATTTTTTAACACTTTTAATTGACATGTCATGCAAATATTTAGACCCTGATTACAAATTGTGTTTATTTGTCTTTCATTCACGCAGCAAAAGATGGACGTGAATATTATTAAAAAAAACAAGACTCTGTAGTGAAAGGTTTCCATCAGGCGAGGTTAATGCCTGAAACATTTTCTACCACCTAGCTCTTAGAGCTCTATTTTTATGTGCTAAATTTAGAAATATCCCAACCCCCTACATACCTTATCAAATCCCCTTGCAAAATGTTTACAAGCAAATTGTTGTCGTATGAGTACTCCTTGTCCACTAACTTCAACAGGATGTTCCGGCAATTCATTTAAACTTTGGTTGTTAGGGTGTTCAAAATGTGAATTATGTTGCCCAGTGATATTATGAAGAACAGATGCAGCTGTTATAATGTTCATTGAATTCGTAAACTTTGTATGAAGTCTTTTGTTTAAAATTGGAAATTTGTTTCTAAATATACAAATTGATTTTTTAATTAAATGTCTTGTATTTTTTAAAGATAAATTGTACGCTTGCTCAGTAGAGGAAACTGGATTTAGGTATGGTGTAAACATATATGAAGTTTGAGCGTACCCTGAATGTCCAAGCAAATGACCTGAAAATAGAAGAAATAGTATTTTAGTTAGTTATGGAGACCCAAATACATTTTTTTCCCCAATTACTAATTAAATATTATATGTAGAAGCCAGTCTATGGCTTGTTGAATACACCAGATCTTTTAAGATCATTGAAGTTAAACAGCGTCCAGCGAGGTTTTACCTGGTGGCTAACCACGTAGGTTTGAACCCTCGTGATTTTCGTCCCAACCCGGGCTGCGTGAGGTGTGAGGTCAATGTTGGTAGATGATTTGTAAATTTACAGCGAATGTAGGGTAAAAACCTTTTCTGGTTAGTTACCAGGGAGGTGATATCCAGTCTAATAGTAGGAAACTTTTTTTACCCCCCTCCCCATTTAAAATAAAAAGGGTTCGGGACAGGTCAATATTACCACCAACGGCACCAACCTTTAATTTGATGATTTTCAAATCTCTCCTTAACGGAACTATTTTCAAAAATTGTCCGATCAGAAGTTGAGCCAGGCCATTTACAAACAATGTCATAGAATTGTAGGTCAGGTCCACAAACAATTTGAACATTTAAGGACATAAAACCATTTTTACATCTGTAATCTTCAGAATTGGTTCCTCCAGGACTTTTAATAGGTATATGGGTACAATCAATGAGACCACAAATGCCTGGGAAGCCGGCAATCTTGTAAAACTCTTGCTCAATATTAGGCATTTGTTCATTAGATGGAAATTTGACGAATTTTTCATAATTTGCAGTCAACTTGGATGCCATTTCACCAACCAGATTGCTAACCATTGGCTGACTCAATGCCAAATTATCACCACAGCTGAACTGTAAAAAAACAATCAATTTTTTTATCAAATACTGACAAATAAAATTGTCCAGAATTAGGCTCTCAAAGAGAAGGTATTTTTACAATCTATACTAGCAAGCGTCTTTGGCACGTTGAATACACCAGTTCCCGTTAGATTACTAAAGTTAAGCAACATCCAGGAAGGTTTTACCAAGAGGGTGTCCACGTAGGATCGCGCCCTTGTGATGCTGGCACAGCGTACCAATCAATCCGTTTGGATATTTTTTTTCTGTTTATTCTTTTTTTCTTCTTTTTATGATATCTAGGTATGGATGTGATAGTGAATGATCCTTATGCCTCATACCATTTGAAATGATTGACAGACTAAAGTCAATCAATAACTTTTTATTCAGATGGAAAAGTTAAAAAGAAAATCAATGACATTTTTGGAGATTGATCCCCTAGTTTCCAACAATAGACCAATCACTTGAAATACCCAGCGTCTATGGCACGTTGAATATACCAGTTCCTGTCAGATCACTGAAGTTAAAAAACGTCCAGCAACCATGTGGGTGGACCCTCCTCCCACAAACCATATCCAAAATATCAAATCTTGGTTGGTATCCCATCTATGGCAGAATTTCCAAAAAAGAAAACTCGAAATCATTTTAACCAAAAGAAATTCGACAGTCACGGGCAAAGAAGAATACGAAGTTATTGGCATCAGCGGCTATATTATAAAATTCTGCCAATGTGACACATGGGTTTATTATTTTATTGGCTAAAAAAATATCCCTCTAAGAAAAATTCTGGAGCGTAATTAGACAGTGGATTTGACATACATACCAAATTTCAAATCACTAGCTCTTACCAGTGGCAAAAAAACACCAACGGTATATTCAATTGCACCCAAAAGTTTCAGATGGGACCTATAAACCAAGTTTCATCCAAATTTGTCAACGCTAAGCGGCACAAGTACCCATCACGGCGGACAAACGATTTTTTTTATTCGATTTTTGGATTCTTCGTACCATGAAAGGTAAAATGTCAAATTTTGAGTGGGGTATTTTTTTCGTGACGATTCCAAAAGTTGATTATTAAAAATAATAAACCAAAATTGGATAAACAAAAATTCTCGAATGGATTAACGCGTCCGGCAGAATTACCGAACTCACTTCATTGTTTTCTAAAACTTTAACACAGACTTATTTACCTGATAACTTCCTGACACCAAATATCTTAAAAAAGTTAATACTTTGAGTATGTCCGGGACCGGCGCTCCTCTATTATCATTGATGACAGTTTTACAGATTGGAAATACAACATCTCTTAGAAGTTCTTTGGTAATATGATATTTGTTTAGGAAATCCAAATCATTTAATGTTTCCATTGGGTTCAGACGATCTCTTAATTTTTTATTTCTTTGTATTGGCGCAAAAATCATGTCCATTTCGTATTCATCATCTTCGCCTATAAGATCCATAAACTCAATTTCATGATCAGACATAGTTGTCAACAAAACTGTTTAGACAGTCACCTTAATAAAGAACTGCACAAAAATCTGAAATTATAAATTTTAGAAAAATAAATTATAGGTATATATATATA
>CM022880.1:21164877-21214847 GCA_012654025.1 Pachypsylla venusta | reverse complement strand
CCAAGTGTAAAGTCGGTATTACTTTAAGAGAATTGAGACAGAAAATTTAAGTGCGGGATATACAGCAGCAACAATAAACTTGGCCCCAATAATAGATATCACTACTTTCATGGGCAGAATTTTTTGGTTGAATAAGAAGAACTTGGCCTTTTTTCAATGATAATTTTTTGTGATCTAATTTTAAAAAGTCGATCCGACCAATATTAAAATATTTTTTAAAAAATCCCTCAAACAAAAAACTCAAAGTCACCTAAGACATTCATTTATTATAATTATTATTAGGAAGTCATTACAGTATAGATAATCGCTGTGAGACGATGTGAGTCTTCTTTTGATTTGCATTGCTGTATTGATGGTCTTTGGCCGAACATTTTTGAGTGTCTGGGTTGCCCTGGGGACATTCCGAGTTCTATTGTCGGATGCACTAAAATGGTGATCTATATTTTCAACTTCTAATAAAACAATCTAAGCTTAGTAGATTTGTTTCTTTCGATGGATCGTAGCTTGCAAGAGAAGGTTTTAATAAAAAAGAAGAATGTAAGCACCGTCCTTCATCTTGGTGATACCCAAAACCGACATATTCTTTCAAATCTGATGAAAACTTAGCCACAGTCACTTCTCAAAAAGACCTGGGTATCATTGTCGACAGCAAACTATCTTGGTCCTAACACATCGATCATATTATTAAGAAATGTAAACTACCAAAAAATATTTCAAAACAAATCGCAGGAATTTATCAACAAATTATATAAAACATATATAAGACCAATTATTAACTACAATGCTCCCATATGGAATCCTCATTTGATAAAACACATTAAATCTATAGAAAACGTTCAAAGAAGAATAACAAGATCTGTCAAAATTTTAAATTCAATACATATGAGGAAAGATTAAAATCATTAAAATTGACAACACTAGAAGAAAGAAGGCAAGTGGAGATCTCATATATACATACATAATATTAAATGATAAAATGAGCATAGATTTAAAACCAATATTTAACATGGCAATCAACATCAGAACTCGAGGCCACTCTACAAAACTAAAGAAAGAAAATTTTAAGAAAAATATTAGAAAGTTCTTCTTGACATTAAGAACGTATGATATGTGGAACAAATTAACAGAGTATATTGTCTCATCACCTGACAAAAACTCATTCAAGAATAGAGACGACCAATTGATTTTGGAAAAAAGACATTATTCAACAACAAATAGACAATTAATCTGGGCTCAATAACCTTAGCCTTACCAGAAATAATAATAAAATAATAATAATAATAATATATTGCCAAAGTTTGGCAACGAAAACGTAAATTTATACATTCCATGTAGGGCGTACTGTACAATGTAGAAAATTTTATTTCATATTATTATAGCAGTATACAGGGTGAGTCATTTTAAAGGACATAGTCAAATATCTCGAAAACTGTTAGAAATAGGAAAAAAACGTTCGATACAAAAACCCCTTATTTTTAGGGTGAGAAAATAATGGTGACCTTGAAAATTTTCTCCAAGGTCGCCTTCGAGGTTATTTTAAGGCCAACTTTGTTTTTAATAGAAACTTGTATTTTTGATTGTTGTCTTGAATTTTGTATTAAAAATTATTATTATTTATTGTGATTCAGGGGTTAAAAACCGCTGACACATTACACATTTGGGAACTAAAATACTCCCTACCCCTAATATTTAAATAAAAATATAAATGTATATGAAAAAAAAGTTAATCAAAACAGAAAAATAGATTGACAAAATTTGAATTAACTGCAAAATTAAAAAGACCTGTAAAGAAAACTGGAATTGTTATTAGTACCTAAAAAAATTCAATATCTTTTGCTAAAAAAAAATTCGAATTGACTTATAGTTTTCGAGATAATTTTGTCTTTGAGGTGCTCTTAGAAAGATATATCTAACATGTATAGCATTACCGCACGCCTATTTGGAAATATTTGTGGATAAACCCTTGATGTTTCTCTAAAATTACCACATGTGTACCCAAATATTTCCAAATGGGCGTGCCTATAATACTTCATATGTTGATATCTCTTATTCAGAGCACGTCAATGTAAAAATTATGGCGAAAACTGTAAGTCTAATCCAAAAAAATTCTAAGCAAAAAGTATAAAAATATACAGGGTTCCAGTACAGAACCCCCATAAAAAGATGATAACAATTATAAGTTTTTATGCTTCTCCAAATATTTATTTTCTAGTGTGTCAAATCCTTCCTAAACATTTGACTTCCATCAAAACATACCTTCCTTCACTACAGCAAATGGTAAAATTGACATGATCATCCAAGGTTGTACGTGGTACAACATATCAATAGGGTGACCCATGTTGAGATCGGATCTTTGCATTACAAACTGAGCGAGAGTCCATCGTAGTCCACTGAAAACAAAGGTTGAAAACAAAGTTTTTTTAACTCCTGCCTCAAATTGAATTCAAGTTTTTTTAATCAATCATTAATTACACAAATCATTTTGGTAAAATTTTTGGACACTCAAAAGGATTTATTTTGTATGTTCAATGTATTTATTGTCTATGTTTAAAACCTTTTTTAATAAAATATTGTCAATAAATATTTTGATGGTACATGGCGTGACCCTACACAGCACAGCACACGTTGAATAATCCTCAGTCACCTTTCATCCTTCGACTCGACTAGATTGATGATGAATCAAATGATTCGAAACTAGTTTCTTCATAAATAATTATAAATAGTGTTTTTGGCTTTTTGGGAAGTGTTTTCTTTTAGTTTGTTTTAGAAGTTAATATTTTTTAACACTTATAGTTAACATGTCAATCAAAGATTTTTTTCTATAGTAAATATTTCTTGTTAACGCAAATGGACGTCCTTCCTTATATTGGCTAAATCCTTATACTAACTTCCCAGACCAAATGTACTTATACTAACTTCCCAGACCAAATGGACTTATACTAACTTCCCAGACCAAAATGTACTCACCTCTGTCCGTATAGAATTTTCATACGCACCTTGAAAATGAAGCTAACAAAACCAAACTAAAACCCAACCAATTGAACTGAGTGGCTTTATATGTGAACATGACCAATCCTCCTGATATCATTGATACAACAACAAACACAAACCAAGACTGGAAGAAAATTATCAAATATTATATTAATTTGCTAAAACGCCATCGATCTGGACGAGAAAACTAATACACAATCCATATTATATAACCTTACAAAAGCTTAGGACCGTCACCTAATGAAGGTGTCTTGCTCTCTTCCGTGGCTACATGATGCCTAGCCCTAATTTGGCAAATTAAACGAAAATAGCCTTATCTTAAAAACAATTTGACACTTTTGAGTTCTGACGATTTATCTCGAGACTCAGCGAACGTTTGCTTGTTGTGGTGGTCGATCCAGTCTCGTCAATTATTTGATAGATCTTTTTGGCTCGGAAAACACATTTAATTAATTAACAGACCCCTTGGTCTAGTGGAAATCACATTTGAATTGCTATATAGAGTTATTTAGTATTGAGGGTATTGTGGATATGCAAATGGATTGCCGTCGTCAGTTGGAGAAAGAAAAACATTCTACGAGCTGCAATCTCGATGCAGGAACATCCAGAGAATATATGAAAAAATAAAGGGATAGGAAAGAAACAGAGGTCGAGGTAGGAAAAGCACATCCCGGATGTAAAACCTAAGGGAGTGAAACCAATGAGAAGAATTCCTCTCCGTATCAGAGGATTGGGTGGAAGAGAATTCCTCAGGAATTAAACCTGCCCTTTGAATGAATTTAATTAAATTAGCTAAAATGTCTCTTCCCTTCTTCTTTCTTTCTCCCCTTCTCCGTTAATATTGTTAAATCCCACAAAAATATTATCATTGAAAAAAGGCCAAGTTCCAACCATTCTTCAAAAAATTCCGCCCAATGAACTTAGTGATGTCTAATATTGAAGACAAGTTTATTCTTAATGCTGTCAATCCCACACTTAAATATATTATTGTATTTTTTTCTGTTTCAATTCTCTTATATTATAACCGAATTTTGTTAAAAAAAATTCTGAGGAGAATCGCAAAATACTAACTTTTACAACCGGATATCTGATGATGCGAAAAATCCAGTGAATTGCTTCGTGTAAAGATACACTGGCGCTTTCTGGAACTTGGCCTGGCGAACTACCGTGCGCTCAGATTTAAATTTTCATTCCATAAAGTGTACAAAAAAAAGGTCCAACATGAGGACTGCCTAGCCAACATCTAGTAATGGACATGGTAATGGAAGAGGAAGAAAAAGACAAAGGTCGACTAGTATTTGAACGTTTCATATTATTAATTTCGTGTCCGCAGTTCTCATTATTTACCTTTTTCTCTAATTGAAAAATGAGTGAAAAAATGAGAATGAAAACAACAGACGTTGACTTCGTCATTGTGTACCTGAAAACATCAAATGGAAAGTCATTAGTAGGTAGTTAACGCATTAATAATGACAGGAAAACACATTCCATAAAACACAGGGTGATTCAAACCACTGGGCTTACTAGAATTATTTCGAGGAAAGCTTGATTGGTCCATGAAATAAAAAAAACTCCCCCAAATAAACATTTTTTTACTGGATAAAATATACCCCCCTCGCCCCTCAAAAATTTGATATTATGGGTTTCAAGATACGTACTAGGGTCATTCAACAAGTACTTAGCCTCACCGCCCGATAGCACTGTTATACCATGATGCGGTACATTCTTTTAGTAGCCTACTGTCAAAGTTTCAGTCAATTCCCTTCATTCGTTTTGTTTTGATAGCCTTTGGAAGCGAACGTGTTGGTCAGTTTTACAAAAATGTAAAAAGAGCAATATCGTTCGGTGATTCAATTCGTTTTTCTTTTGTAGGCTTTTATTGAGTGGCCCTCGTAATCTAAGAATCGAATCAAAAAATCTGTTCGTACGCAGTCAGTGACACTTACCAATGGGCCTCGGCCAATTTTGATGATGTGGTAAAAGTGCCGCTCACGACGTGACGTACGGATGTATTTTTTATTCGATTTTGGAATTCTATGTACCTTGAAACGTACTATAAGGATATTTGAGAAGGGGGTATTTTTTTATCGATTGTGAAATCGAAGTCGATTCCACCACGAAAGATAACTGAAAATTTCGAAATGTCTTTAATACGATTTCTTGAGAATCTTAAATACAATATGTACACTTCTTATGAGATCTTAGGCGAGACGTTAAAAAAACATATTTACTTAGTTCTTCTTCTTTTTTAACTTCACCCTTTCTTGGCCTGGAGACACAGTGAGAGGCGTTAAGAACGTTAACAACAAGAAAGAACCCCCCATAATACTCACAAAGATACAGCAATCAGTTGTAATCCCCAATTTGAAAATCCAACATCGAGTCCACTTGCAACTCCCGTTGGAGCTATTTGATGTAACTGGTTGTGCCAACATAATGTTACTCGTTTATGGTTGGTTACGGCTTCATATACTTTGCGACATACAAGTGCTACGGTAAATTTGAAGATGAGATGACATACTACTATAGAAAGAGGAAATTTGTGTATCTGAAACAAGGCGATGGGAAATAAGATTGCTTAGGAAAAGGTGGGGCAGTCAAGCCCCTCATTTTTTTAAAGGGGGCTGGAGGTGACGGATGAAAACAGGGAGGGATAGGAGGTAGAGCAGGGGGAACAAAGATGTTTCACTCTTAAGAGCATTTTAACTCCATAAATAGAGAAAGCTATGTTAGAGTGCAACAAGTAGTCCGCTGACATTTTAATCTTACGCCTAAAGCGAAAAATATTATAATAATAATGTTTTTCTTTTTATTATGAATTTGTCCGTGCTTATTGGCCCAAACCTTTAAACGTTCTACCAATGTGACACATGTGTTATTTTACTGGCCAAAAAAATACCCCCCCTCCAAAGTTCTGGGGCGTAATTAGACTCTTTTCACATACATACCAAAATTCAAGGATCTGACTCTTACCATTCCCTTTTTAGACAGGATTATTGAAAACCGCTAAAGAGCGGCAAAAATTGCCAACGTTATGTTCGATTGCACTAAGTTTCAGGGCACAATTAAACCCAAAAAGACTATTACATACCAAATTTCATCCAAATCAGTCAAAGCTAAGAGACAAAAGTGCACATCACGGCGTATGGCGGACAAACGGATTTTATTATTTGATTTTTGGATTCTACGTACCTTGAGAAACGTAAAATATAAAATATTTTGAGGAGGTATTTTTTTTTTTTCGTGACTATTCCAAAGGTTCATTAATGGAAATAATAAACCAATAGTTCAGACAAGGATTTTTTTTTTGACAATTAAGGCGCTTTAACTTCGAGGTCGTTCGCGCCGAATCCCTGGTTCACAGGAGTCTAAAGCAGTCTACCCGTTTAAGGTAGACCACAAGAGTGTCCAACACCCAAGGGTCATCTAACAAGGACGGAGAGGGGAGGAGAGAGGTCATGTCACCCGAAAGAGATGGACAGTGCAGGATATGCTGGACGGATAGCATAGGCCCACATTGGCATATTGGAGGCGAGGTTTTATTAAATAGGAAACCGTGAGTAAGTCGGGTGTGGCCGATCCTCATTCGGGCGATCACAATCTCTTCAGCCCTCGATGAACGGAAGCTAGATGCCCATGGTTCAATAACTGATTTGATGGTCTTAAGTTTATTGGCTGGACTGGTGTTGGACCAAAAACTGGAGATCTCATTATGGATGATGGTTTTAATTAACGATTTAAAATCATCAGGGCAACATAAATTTGAATTTAAAGAATTTATGAGATGTTTAGCTGCTACATCAACAGCCTCGTTGCCTCTGATGCCGCAGTGGGATGGACACCAAATGAGGGAAATATGGACCCCAAGGAGGGAAAGATGTTCCCACAAGGAGTAAATCTTACTAATTATTAGGTTGAAAAAGAGTGGGTTGCGGATGGCTGATAAAGAACTCATGGAGTCAGAGATGATGGCAACGTGTATAGGAAGAACATTATTTGAAATTTCAAGGAGACAGAGATATACAGCCAAAAGTTCAGCAGTAAATATGGAAAGGAAATTGCAAAGGGAAAAAGAAAAAATGTTGTCATTGATACTGAAGGCACAACTTACAGAATCATTGGATTTAGAGCCATCCGAGAAGCATAAGGTGTAGTTTTGGTACTTAGAAGATAAAAGATGGTTAAATTCTACGCGATAAGCAACCGGAAAAGTAACAGATTTTTTGTTTTTTGTTAGAGACAAGGATTTTTTACTTCGCCAAATTATGCGTGTAATAAAATGGAAATGTGGCAAGTTCTTAGAGACACTGTATATAGCAGAACACGGAGAAAAAAAGAACCCGAGTATGAGTTCAAAACATAATGTAATGCGTATAATAAAATGAGAATGACATGAGATCAATATCATGCAATGTTTCAGTAAGATATTTATTTCCAACGGAAGCAACATGTCACGATTCTGTATTTTAATTCTAATTCTTACAACTGGTAAGTACCATGCCGGATTATAGGAAGAGCACTCGCCCTGGGACCTCCACATGTTTTACTAGAGTCATCTTGGTGGCAGAGTGTGAATCATACTCAGATTGCACCAGGGGGGTTCCGGGTTCGATTCCTGGACGGTTCGAAAATTTGGAGAAGGTTTTTGTCGAATTTTCTACCTGGTCTGGTTGTGTTTGGGGGTTTATGAGGTAGATAATATAATACTATATCACTTGACTTGAGTGAAGATATAGTATTATATTATCTCCCTCATTATGGTTTTACTTGACATAGTATCCCAATTTAAAAAAAAAAAAAATGATTTTTTTTTACTACAGTGAAAGTGGAAAAAATAGGAGGTTGAAGAGATGAGAATGTTACAGTGGATGTGTCAGATAAAGAAGCATTCACACTACACAGTGAAAGTGGAAAACAGAGGAGGTTGCAGAGATGGAAATTTTACAGTGGATGTGTCAGATAAAGGAGCATTCACACTACATAGTGGAAGTGGAAAACAGAGGAGGTTGAAGAGATGAGAATGTTACAGTGGATGTGTCAGATAAAGGGGCATTCACATTACACAGTGAAAGTGGAAAACAGAGGAGGTTGCAGAGATGAAAATGTTACAGTGGATGTGTCAGATAAAGGAGCATCCACACTACGCAGTGAAAGTGTCAGTGACGGTGATCTCACAGTGATTTTAATAACAGCCGTCAGTGTTTTCTCCGTGCTCAGACAGTTAACTTGTGCTCGCATATTACCGTAATGGAGATATTTTCATGTTAAATCACTGTAAAGATCACGGTACGGCGTCGGAGAGCAATGTCACTGTGTAGTGCGAATGCTCCTAATTATGGAAAGATAGAGTGAAAAATCAATAAAAAGAAAAGTGCATGAAACCTTTGGGAAAGTTTATTTAAGATAGTAAATTGAGGTGAATCTGCAATATATGAAAAAGTGATAAAAATAACATAGAAATGAAGAAGAGAAGATAAGGTAGAGGAATATTTAGTAGAAAACTGAAAGATTGCCCAGGCTCACAGCAGTGCGCCAGGCCAAGTTCCGGTAGTTATTTACAAGAAATAATTATAATAAACATACCCTATTATTGTACTGATTACAAATCTCTATTGAGATTGGAATTATCACTGCGACATTTCTTCTTTAACTTTACCTTTTCCCAATTCTATTTGGTTTCGGCGCCGGTTTCCTTAATTCTACCAGGCCACAACCTTTTGTTCGGTGCCTACTCTCTTTAGCTGTAAACCTTTCCTGGCACGGTAACCCTTGCCCCTCACAGCATCAATAGAAACTGCGTAGAAACTAGCTTCATGCTGATGATCTTTCATCATTAGATTGAAGCAGAATTTTTTAAAGATTGGATGCCCTTCTTAACACCAAACCTTCTGTATTTACACGAGCTCATGACCGTCACCTAATGAAGCTGGTTTGCTCCCCTCGGTGGCTACATTATCACTGCGACCTTTACTTAAATCTATTGTGACCAGTAGGCGAGAATGCTACTGAGGCTATTACAACATCCCCCAGATCAAGATTATCTTTTTGGGGATATGGCTTCCTTCTCTTCCAAATTTCCGCTTGAACCAACTGAGCTACTGAGGCTATTACAACATCCCCCAGATCAAGATTATCTTTTTGGGGATATGGCTTCCTTCTCTTCCAAATTTTTTGAACAATAACCACAAATAATGAAGACAGGCCCATATCAGAGCCTCGAACAGAGTGAAGGACGCCAAGACGCCCATTATTAATAATCACAAAGCCTTTATTACGAGGAACATAGAATATGCGTCCTGAAGCCCACCAAAAGAAAAAAAAACATATATGGAGCATAGATATTTCTCTCAAAATCAAGATTGACAAAAAAAAATAAGGTGCAAATAGGTTGTTATAAGGCTATTGAAAAGTTTTTAATGGCCTTTGGCTGGAACTGTGATTTGGAAAATAAGCCTTTTTTCATGTAATTCAAACTGCTTGTACCCGTTTTTCTTTTAAAATGCAACTTATAAGAAGTTATCTGTTTGCTATGATTTGTTCAACCCATTATTTTCTGTTAAACTTCACTTTGAACCCAAATGATGTTCATAGAGATTTGTTCAACCCATTATTTTCTGTTAAACTTCACTTTGAACCCAAATGATGTTCATAGAGATTTGTTCAGCCCATTCTTTTCTGTTAAACTTTACTTTGAACCCAAATGATGTTCATAGAGATTTGTTCATCCCATTATTTTCTGTTAAACTTCACTTTGAACCCAAATGATGTTCATAGAGATTTGTTCAGCCCATTCTTTTCTGTTAAACTTCACTTTGAACCCAAATGATGTTCACCTCCAGATAGAATCAGGCCAGTGACTACAAACAACAGAAGTAACAATACTGGGTTTATGATCTCCGTCGACGCACCCACAAAATAGAAAACACTCACTTGTCGTTTCAGGTGATCAGTGTATACCATATTATGGGTTTCAATATGCACCATCCGATTATAGTCAGGAAGTCGTAGAGGATAAGTTAACAAGCAAGAGATGTCAGGACGAAAATAATTTTAGTATCAAACTAGTCAAAGCAAATAACAATGGTAAACCATTTCTACAGAGTCGAGCAGGAGCTTATAGTAAAGATATTCAATCGAGACCACACGGATTTCCTAATTATTTCAGTAATTTAAGAAATGATCAGCTATGGAACTGGATGGTAACGCCAAATGCACAACAAACACATTTATCTGACAAAGACAATGTCAACAAAAACAATATCGGCAAAGGTAAAATCAACAAACACGATATCGACAAAGACAATATAAATAAACACGATGCCGACACAGACGATATGGTTTTTGGCCAGTTTTTTGTCATTCTTGGCAAAGGTAATATCAACAAAGACGATGACAACTTCGGCGATCACGATGTCAACAAGGGAATTGCCAACAACAAAAACGATGTCGATGACAAGGAAAATATGGGCGACGGCAATGTGGACAAAGTCGATGCCGACAAAAACACTGTCAATAAAAACGATATCGACAATTTCAACATAATTGATATCGAAAAAAACGAAGTCAACAAAAACGATATCGAAAAAGACAATGTCAACATAATTGATATAGAAAAAGACGAAGTCAACAAAAACGATATCGAAAAAGACAATAACATAATTGATATAGAAAAAGACGAAGTCAACAAAAACGATATCGAAAAAGACAATGTCAACATAATTGATATAGAAAAAGACAATGTCAACATAATTGATATAGAAAAAGACGAAGTCAACAAAAACGATATCGAAAAAGACAATCTCAACATAATTGATATAGAAAAAGACGAAGTCAACAAAAACGATATCGACAAAGACAATGTCAACAAAATTGATATCGACAAAGGCGAAGTCAATAAAAACCATAACGAAAAAGAAAATGTCAACAAAAACGATATCGACCAAGGCGATATCAACGAAGACAATATTAACAAAAAAGATATCGACAAAGACAATATCCACATAAACTATATCAACCAAGACAATATTAACAAAAAGGATATCGATAAAGACGGAGTCAACAAAAACGATATCGAAGAAGACAATGTTAACAAAAACGATATCGACCAAGACAATATCAACAAAAACGATATAGAAAAAGACAATGTCAACATAAACGATATCGACCAAGGCAATATCAACAAAAACGATATCGACAAAGACAATGTCAACATACTTGATATCGACAAAGACGAAGCCAACAAAAACGATATCGACAAAGGTAACGACAATAAAGACGATACCGACAAAGATAATGTCAACAAAGACGATGTCAATGACGAGGAAATTATCGGCAAAGGCAATGCCGACAGAGAGGATGTCAATAAAGACAATGCCGGCAAAGTCAACAAAAACGATATCAACAAAGGTAACGACAATAAAGACGATACCGACAAAGATGACAAGGAAAATATCAACCAAGGCAATGTCGAAAGGGAAGATGAAAACTTCGATGATGTCAACATGGGCAATGTAAATAAAAACAATGGTGACAAAGACGATTTCTACTGCGTTGACTTTAAAGAACTCACTACCACCAGACGCATTATTGCCAGAGACAATGCTAACAAAAGCTGTAAAACAGTTTGCTTTGATTTTTTCAGATCATGTTTTTGTCTTAATCTTTAGTTTCAACCCGCCCCGATGTTCATCGAGATCATTTATTAATCTGGTAATAGCTAAGGAGCATCCACACTACACATTGACAGTGCTCTCAGGCTCTCACACTGATTTTAATAACACTCGTCAGTGTTTTTATTTTCAACCCGCGCCGATGTTCATCGAGTCTATTTATTAATCTGGTAATAGCTAAGGAGCATCCACACTACACTGTGACAGTGCTCTCAAGTCTCACAGTGATTTTAATAACACTCGTCAGTGTTTTTATTTTCAACCCGCGCCGATGTTCATCGAGTCCATTTGTGACAGTGCTCTCAAGTCTCACAGTGATTTTAATAACACTCGTCAATGTTCATCGAGACCATTTATTAATCTGGTAATAGCTAAGGAGCATCCACACTACACAGTGACAGTGCTCTCACAGTGATTTTAATAACACTCTTCAGTGTTTTCTCTGTGCACAGTTAGTCATTTTTCATGTCCAATCACTGTGAAGATCACAGTACGGCGTCGGAGAGCACTGTCATTGACACTTTCACTGTGTGGTGTGAATGCTCCTTTATTCTCATCTTTATTTTGTTCATAAAATAAAACCAATTCAGCATTTCGCTAAGGTATTGTCAGATTTTTTTCTTCCACAATGGAATGGTGAAAAGGAGTAATTAAGGGAGGAAGAAAAATTAAAGGGAGTAAGAATAGTGTAATTAGAGAAAGTAAAAAACAATTCGTTTGACACAAAGAGGAAAACTTGTTAAGAGAATTCGTAAGTTATTATTTTTGATATCAAACGGTGTTCATTTTATAATAAATGAATGTCTTTGGTGACTAAGTGTTTTGTTTGAGAAAAGAGTTTTTAAATATTTCAATTTTCGTCGGATCGACTTTTTCAAATTAGATAGAAATGATAATCATTTCAGGTTTATCATTTCTATCTAATTTGAAAAAGTCGATCCGATGAAAATTAAAATAGGTGTTCATTTTAGGTTGGGGTTGTCATAGAACCTTTCGGCTTCCTTGCAGCAGGTTTGGGTTCGTTAAAAATAAAACCAGGAGCGTATGCATTGGTGGAGGTAATGCTGCTGTCATAGTAACAACATCGGTGTCCTTTTCAAACTCAAGCATTGATAAGACAAAAAAAAAAAAATCAGAAAATTGGTTCATATAAGGTTTTAATGAGTTTTGTCTAAAACCTGATTGTATCCATGTTCTTTACAGTCGGACTTTTCACAAGTTTACAAGGTAGGTTTTATCTATTAAACCTGAAATGTTTAGTGAATTGTTCAGTACAATATTTTGAATTAATCTTTACTTTGAAGCCGCACAATGTTCATCTCCAGAGAAAATCACGTTGGTGAGCACAAACAACAAAAGAAAGAGAGCTGGTTTTATGACCTCAGTTGACGTACACATAAAATAGAAAACAATCATTTGTCGTTTCAGGTGGTCAATGTAGTCCATATAATGGGTTTCAATATGCACCATCCGATTGTAGTCAAGGGACCTTAGCAGATAAGTTAAGAAGCATTTGTCGTCACGAACTTAATAAGTTTAGCATCAAACTAGGCAAAGCAAATAGCAGTGGAAAACTATTTCCACACAAACAAGCAGGAACTTACGGTAAAGATATTCAATCGAAACCACACTCATCTCTCAACTATTTCAGTAAATTAAGAAATGATAAACTACGAAACTGGTTGGTAACGCCACCCACACAACAAATAGATCTATCTGACAAAGAAAATGTCAACAATAACAATATCGACAAAGGAAAAGTCAACAAAGACGATAACGTCAAAGGTAATATCAACAAGGACGATATCGCAAAAGATAATGTCAACAAAAACTATGTCGACAAAAACATAATTTTTGTTGATATCGATAAAGGTGATGCCAACAAAGACGAAATCGACAAAGGCACCAATATCAGCCAAATCAACAAAGACAATGACAACAAAAACGACATCTACAAAGACAATGTAAACAAAAACCATGTCGACAAAGACATAATTTTTGTTCATATCGACAATGTCTTTGTCGACCAAAACGATATCGACAAAGACAATGTCAACAAAAACGATATCGTCAAAGAAAATGCCAATAAAAATGATATCGACAAAGACAATGTCAACAAAAACTATATCGTCAAAGATAATGTCAACAAAAACAATATCGTCAAAGACGATGTCAACAAAAACGATATCGAGAAAGACAATTTCGAAAAAGACGATATTATTTTTGGCAATTTTTTTGTCATTTTTGGTAAACGTAATATCAAAAAGGATGATGACCACATCGCCGAAGAATACGTCAACATGGCCAATGTCAGCAACAAAAACAATGTCGATGACAAGGACAATATCGGCATAGGCGATGTCAACATGGGCAATGTCAACAAAGACGATATTAACAAAGACTCTGAAATCTTCGGCAAAGACGATGTTAACATGGGCAACGTCGACAAACACGATGTTAACAAAGAAGCTGAAAACTTCGACGACGGCGATGTCAACTTGGGCAATGTAAACAATATCAATGTTATCGCCGGTGATGTCAACATGGGCAATGTGGACAAAGACGATGTTAATATTGGCAATGTCGACAAAGACAATGTTAACAAAGAAGCTAAAAACTTCGACGACGGCGATGTCAACATGGGCAATGTGGACAAAGACGATGTTAATATTGCCAATGTCGACATAAACAATGTTAACAAAGAAGCTGAAAACTTCGACGACGGCGATGTCAACATGGGCAATGTGGACAAAGACGATGTTAACATTGCCAATGTCGACATAAACAATGTTAACAAAGAAGCTGAAAACTTCGACGACGGCGATGTCAACTTGGGCAATATAAACAATGGCAATGTCGACGTCGGTGATGTCAATATGGGCAATGTGTATAAAGATGATGTTAACAAAGACGCTGAAAACTTCAACGACGGTGATGTGGACATGAACAATATAAACAATGGCAATGTCGACGACGACGATGTTAACATTGGAAATGTCGACAAACACGATGTTAGCAAAGAAGCTGAAAACTTCGACGACGGCGATGTCAACTTGGGCAATATAAACAATGGCAATGTCGACGCCGGTGATGTCAATATGAACAATAAGGACAAAGGTTATGTTAAAAAAGACGTTGAAAACTTCTTCGACGGTGATGTCAACATGGGCAATGTGGGCAAAGACGCTGAAAAGACCGACGACAGCAATGTCAGATTCCGCAATATAAACAATGGCAATGTCAACGCCGGTGATGTCAACATGGACAATGTAGACAAAGATTATGTTAACAAAGACGCTGAAAACTTCGACGACGGCGATGTCAACATGGGCAATGTAAACAAAGACGATGTTAACAAAGGCTCTGAAAACTTCAACGACGGTGATGTGAACATGGGAAATATAAACAATGGCAATGTCGACGACGGTGATGTCAACTTGGGCAATATAAACAATGGCAATGTAGACGCCGGTGATGTCAACATGAGCAATGTGGACAAAGACGCAGTAAACTTCCACGACGGCGATGCCAACATGGGGATTGTTGATAAAAGCAATGTTTACAAAAACGATGTCGACGAATCCAATTACAGCAAAGGTAGAATCGTAAAAAGTATTCTCAACAAAGGCTGTATCGGCAAACGCATTTGCAGTGTCAGCAAACACACTTTCGACAATGGCAATGACGGCAAAGGCAATATTAACAAAAACGATGTCAAAAAGGGCAATGTAGGTAAAGCCAATGTCAACAAAAACAATGTCACCAGAAGCAAAGTGAAAAAAAGAAATGTCGCCAAAAACGATTCTATCAAAGACAGTGCCGACAAACGCTATGCCAACAAAGGCTGTATCGGCAAACGCATTTGCAGTGTTAGCAAACTCATTTTTGACGAAACCAATGTCAAAAATGGAAATGTCGGCAAGGACAATATCAAAAAGGGAAATATTGACAAACGCAATGACAACAGGAGCAATGTCAGCAAAGGCAACAAAAACAATGTCTACAAAGACGATTTGAACAAAGACAGTGCCGACAAACGCTATGCCAACAAAGGCTGTATCGGCAAACGCCTTTGCAGTGTTAGCAAACTCATTTCTGACAAAACTAATGTCAAAAATAGAAATGTCGGCAAGGACAATATCAAAAAGGGAAAACGCAATGACAACAGTGGCAATGTCAGCAACAAAAACGATGTCGACGACAAGTACAATACCGGCAAAGGCGATGTCAACATGGGCAATGTCAACAAAGACGATATTAACAAAGACGCTGAAAACTTCAGCAAAGACGATGTTAACATGGGCAACGTCGACAAACACGATGTTAACAAAGAAGCTAAAAAATTCGACGACGGCGATGTCAACTTGCGCAATGTAAACAATATCAATGTTATCGCCGGTGATGTCAACATGGGCAATGTGGACAAAGACGATGTTAATATTGGCAATGTCGACAAAGACAATGTTAACAAAGAAGCTGAAAAATTCGACGACGGCGATGTAAACTTGGGCAATGTAAACATTGTAAATGTTAACGCCGGTGATGTCAAGACGGGCAATGTGGACAAAGACGATGTTAACATTGCCAATGTCGACATAGACAATGTTAACAAAGAAGCTGAAAACTTCGACGACGGCGATGTCAATATGGGCAATGTGGATAGAGATGACGTTAACAAAGACGCTGAAAACTTCGACGACGGAGATGTCAACTTGGGCAATATAAACAATGGCAATGTCGACGTCGGTGATGTCAATATGGGCAATGTGGATAAAGATGATGTTAGCAAAGACGCTGAAAACTTCAACGACGGTGATGTCAACATGGGCAATGTGGACAAAGACGCAGTAAAATTCCTCGACGGCGATGCCAACATGGGGATTGTTGATAAAAGCAATGTTTACAAAAACGATGTCGACGAATCCAATTACAGCAAAGGTAGAATCGTAAAAAGTATTCTCAACAAAGGCTGTATCGGCAAACGCATTTGCAGTGTCAGCAAACACACTTTCGACAATGGCAATGACGGCAAAGGCAATATTAACAAAAACGATGTCAAAAAGGGCAATGTAGGTAAAGCCAATGTCAACAAAAACAATGTCACCAGAAGCAAAGTGAAAAAAAGAAATGTCGCCAAAAACGATTCTAACAAAGGCAGTGCCGACAAACGCTATGCCAACAAAGGCTGTATCGGCAAACGCATTTGCAGTGTTAGCAAACTCATTTCTGACAAAACCAATGTCAAAAATGGAAATGTCGGCAAGGACAATATCAAAAAGGGAAATATTGACAAACGCAATGACAACAGGGGCAATGTCGGCAAAGGCAACAAAAACAATGCCCCCAAAGTTAAAGTTAACAAAAACAATGCCTCCAAAGTTAAAGTTAACAAAAACATTGTCAACCAAGACGAATTCAACAAAGACAGTGTGGACAAAGACTATGTCAACAAAGGCTGCATCGGCAAACGCATTTGCAGCGTTAGCAATGTTAGCAAAGACAATATAAATCCTTTAAATGTTGCTCAAAATAATTAATATTTAATCAATAGGGTTCCTATAAAAAAAAGTTGCATAATTTTTTTAAAATAATTTACATAGTGAATGAGGTTTGGAATTCAAAATTTCATTGAAAATGTGTATAATAAAAGGATGATTCAATGTTGCAAATCATAAGTTATTCCGTCAAATTTTTTTGGCCATTTCCAAGAAGTGGCTCATACAATCTGCAAAGTCCAACACAGAGGAATGTTGGTTATAAAATGTTACGGTGGTAGCGATTGGTGACGCCAAGTACAAGGATCCGTGATCCCTTGTCCTAGGAGACCATTGTGGTATTTAACTCATGGCAAATGGAATATCAACGTTTGAGGAGCGCGGCAGAGCTCCGTTCGCCAAGTCAAATAAAATGAGCGTTGCACAATTGATAAATTACTTCACGTCACAAAGTGCACTTTTCATATTATCTTGATATATAAATCAGAAATTTGTGTGTACCTATGTATGAGGGGTTGTCTGTTACAATACCACAGCCTAAACTGTGGCAGATAGCGAAAAATTGAAAGGAATGGACCCCCCCCCAAAAAAAACATAAATTTAGACCCCAGAAAAATTATCATAGTTCAAAAATATACAACCGTTTTCGAGTTACCGCCGATTTTTCATTTTTGCATTGGAAATTATAGAATACTATTGGAAACGGTGAGTGACATAGAAAATANGGACACAAACCCACACCCCCCCCCCCCCCAATTTCCATTGTCCTTGAAAAACAACACTGGCAATATAAGAATCGTAGCGAAGCACGGGCGAAACAGCTAGTTCAGTATATTGCGAAGAAAATAAAATCTCAATTTCCTTATTTGGTTTCCCGTAAGATTTTTAATCAGTGTCATGTGGGATGTCTTAGAATGCGGTGGGAGCATTCTTGGAGGAATTTTCTCAAGCAGTCAGTGCTCCCTTTTCATGCGTTACAAAGGGGAATGCACGTCTATTGAGGACGTTCATTCCTGTAACACAAGGAACTCCAGAAATATATGAGGTAGAGACGGCCCATCGGGGATACTCCAATCTTTCGTTGTCGGTGACGTTCAATCAAATGTTTCAAGCCCACCATATCTTTCTTGTCGGGATTAACATTGACTGGGGATAATGTCCGCCATTTACACTACATAATAGCTAACTATTGTATCACTTTCTGTAGGCAGGGGACCTGCTCATTAAAATATGAAGAAATGTTCTGTTTTATTTTTCCATTTGTTTTTTACGTGTTATTTACATTTTGTATATTTTTGTATTAAAATAGGATGTAGCGATCTACTTCCCATTAATAAATTCATTTTAGTTTCTTTAAAAGATTTTCAATTATTTCAGAGGTGAAATGGTAAGGAAGCTATTTTCCTATAGTTATTGCAGAACATTATGGCTTCCTCATCAGCTCACCTCTCAACTTGCATGTCTTTAACAAAGACTTTAACAAAGTTCTCCGTTTTCCCTACCCCTGAAAAGAATATTGCAAATTGAGTTCCCAAAAACTTTAGGCACTGTATCCACTCTAGCGTTATAAAGAGTGCATAAAGGAGTATTGTCCCCTGTGGATAGTGGGATTTAAAAAGAGTACTTCCAACGCACCCAAGCCCATACCGCGACGAGGGGCAGAGTCAGAAATGATATCTTTTCCAAACTCATGAAGAAAGCAAGGAGAAGCTACTGCATTATGCTTCTTATGTCCGCTACGGATAGAGGGACTTGAAAATAATTCCTCCAAAGAACCCATGTCCATGCCGGTCGTACAAGGCGACTAAGGGCAGAGTCGGAAACCATATCTTTTCCATTACCCATGCAGAAACCAAGGAGAACCTACTGAATTATCCGCGAGGATTCTTTAGTATCAACAACTCATGGCGAATTGTTGCAAACCAGGCCCACGACTGTTAACCTATGATGATGAAACGTGTATTCGAACGCCAATTTAAAATTGATTTATTTGTAAACAGTAAAACAAATTCTAAACAATCGTATTATTAGTTATGATTTATTATAGCGTGGAAACGTACCTCCTAATCTCGATATTTTAGTACACCGAGACTAGATTTTCAATGACAACCTGTAAAAGAAGAAATAATTGAATTACCTGAAGGAACCATCTCTGATAGAATGTGAGTCCAATCGACAAAGTAAAGTAGCAAGCAACTATGAGCATAATTATGAGGAAACTAAACCACCATTTGGGAGGAGAAGGATGATTAGCTGGTTCCTCAAGTTTTCTGATCACTATTCTGGCCATGATTCCTGCAAAGCAGAGAGAAGTTGATGAGAATCCACGGGTAAACAATACTATGAACAATACTGCTCAGTTAGGTAGATCGGATGGAATCAGGTCTCTTAAGATACAATTCAACTCCGTAGAACTTTCGTAGGGGGAGAATATAAAATTATCAAAATATAAATTAAACTAAAACGCTTATTGTTATAATAATAAAAAGAAGTGATAAATTGTAAAATAAAAAATATAATTTATTTGAACAGATATTATCAACGCAGTGAAAAATAAATGTGGCAAACATTGGCCTAAAATTTTATAAAGTAGGTACAAAATACGGGAAAATCAAAATTTTATCTGGGGTTTTAAGGGTTCTATTCCTGGTCATTATTCGTTGTCTTCTTTCAATCAATAGTTGCATGGTTGTCAGATACATGACACTGCAGCTCCAAATACATTGTTGTATGCACCTTACATCTAATCTTGGAGGCTGATAATTGACCTGAGCCTCCAAAATTATGACAATCACAGCAATATGATTACATCAGGAACAGCAATCATAATAATAGCGTTGCAGAGTTATTTTCTGTGTTATTTTACTTACATAATAGCTTAGGTGGACTCGGCTCTTGAGGATGTCACCGGTCACCCTCAAGTAACTTCTCACAAACTCAAGTATGACGTATTTTTATTAAATTCAAAGTTTGAAGAAATTACTCTTTTTTATTTTCCTACACCATTCGGACAAAAAAAAAAAAAAAAAGAGTTGTTTTTGCCGATAACTCGTTTCCAGATAGAATTACGATTTACTCCCCCCCCCCACCTTATTTCGTACCTTATAATAAGAGGATTCACATGAGTAGAGCTCGGATAATATGCAAAAGATTATTGGAATATTTTTTTGCATACGATTTCCTAGATTTTTGCATATTTTACACATATTCGAATTTTTTAAATTATTTTGAGTATTTTGGGCGGAAAATGTTATTGAAAATAATATATTTCATCAAATATCCGAAAATATTCATCACCGAACCATATTACATAGATAAGAGATGACTACCTCTCAGCGGAGCTATAGAGATTGTAGATTCCGATTTCTTAGATTTTTGCATATTTTACACATATTCGGATTTTTTGGATTATTTCGAGTATTTTGGGCGGAAAATATTATTGAAAATAATATATTTTATCAAATATCCGAAAATATTCATCACCGAACCATATGAAACATGTAGATAAGAGGGGACTACCTCTCAGTGGAGCTATAGAGATTGTAGATTCCTTAAATAAGCTCAACTCAAATTTACCGCTTGCGTATCTTAAAAAATTAAGACGAAAAATTAACGATATTTTTAGTAAAATACCGGGCGTAGAATCTCTAATACGAGTAAATCAATGGAGTAGGACAAGAGTAATTGCAACACAGGTTCGATACGCCTTTGTGTCATTTTCTTTATTAAACTGACACCAAAAATTTAAATACATTTTAAAATACGGAAATTTTAAAATACATTTTAAAATACGGAAATTTTAAAATACATTTTAAAATACGGAAATTTTAAAATACATTTTAAAATACGGAAATGCCTCGAACTGGTTGTTTATCGTTAGTCAAAGGTAAGTAATATACCCCATCCTATCACAAAAAATTTGGGATCAAAAATTACAAACCTAACCGCCTCATAAGACACAATTAACTGATTACAAAATTAAAAGGTTATGAACGGTTAATCTTTTAGGATTGGGAACAATTTATTAAACGAACGGGAAATTTTGAGAGTTCCCCTTTTGGAGTTTTAAAAATACAAACTACCTCTCCGCTTTCGTCTATTAGCTTCAAATATAGTTTTAGTATCCCCATTGATCATTTTTATGGGTGCTCTCAGTCAGTCGCTTACTAACCATCATATCGCAAATCACACATCTATAATAATAAAACTCAATGTAACGATACATGTGTGTGTCTGACTAATTGTTTAGCCAAAACGGCAAGAGATATCGAAAAATTAATGAGAATGAATCCCATAAGCTGAAACTCCAGAAAAATTATCAGAATTCAAAAATGTCGAACCGTATTCGAATTACAGCTGATTTTTCGATTTTTGACCAAATTCAGCCGGTCACGGTCCGATATCTAAATTTTTGTTACGGCAACATATCAACTCAAAGCGAGAAAATTAGGTGGCCCTTTAAGCCCTAATTTAGGACATAGTTTACAAAAAACTGTTCAACCGTTTTTGAGTTACCGCCGATTTTCCACTTTTTCAAAGGGAAAACATAGAATACTATAAGCACGGGAACGGCCATGCCTCTAAGGCGCCAAAAGGAAAAACAAATACACCTGTTCTTATGGGAGTGTGCTAATTGCTCGATCTGCGGACTCTCATGTGTATTTGTTTTTTCCCTGCTCATATAAACAATGTGTGATATGCGATAAGATAGGTAAGTAACCGGCTGTCTGAGAGCACCCTGAGGTAAATTTTGTCCCTAAATTTAAAACTACCACGCCCTTCAGATTGGGAATTGGGAATGTCTTTTAATGAGTGAATTTAATCTATAATAATGCGGAGACTTAGTTCACCCGTAAATTCACCCAATGGTACATACTCGAAGTTAAGAAACTTTTCGGGGGAAATATTTTACTCACCCGATTTTTACCTCGACATTTGTCATTCGTGGAAGTTCATTTTGAAATTAACCTCTCAACAGTATTAGTTATACAAGAAAGGAAAAGATACCCATATGAGCTTTTATGTAAAGAGGTCAAAGTTTAAAATTTAAAGATTAGTCAATGGGATGCCAAGAGGTGAAATGCAAAGTTATTGAGGATATATGCACAGTTGTAAAACTGTACATATATCCTCAATACAGATGTCAACGTGATTTCCTCCAACTCTAAAGATTCTGGGCATCCACTTTCATCTGTTCACAGCTCCTTCGTCTCATAATATCCGTCAACACACCAAATTTTCTTCTTCCTTTAGATCTTTTCTCCTAAAGTCAGGTTTTACCTAACGTTCCATCTCTCTCAATGTTGGCTTTTCCCACTCCAAACCAGTGAGGTCAATATAGATGGTCTGTAAAATCCAGCAAATGGACAATCACAATCTCGAATAAACTTATATGTTTAAGAGTCCTTAAACCAATTAATAATAAGTAAATATGTATTTTTTGGTAACTTTTCAAAAATGGTCGAAAAAAAGAGAGGTATGGCCGTAAAAACGTTTCCTAAACTCTCAATTTTTTAAGCCAAGGTCTGTTACGGCTCCCTTAACCCAATTAGAGAGGTTAGGAAACATTTTTACTGCCATGCCTCTCTTTTTTTTCGACCATTTTTGAAAAGTTACCCTAAAATACATATTTACCAAATAATAACAATGCGAACATGTTTTCAACAAACAACAGAAAAAATATATTTTTAACATTTACACCATAGACCCATCATGCAAATATCCTCGTTCAATCTTTAGGAGCACAAGATACATAAATACCTGTAAGTAACAGATTTCCTTCAACGATTAACTGACAAGGGACTTTCAATTGCTGACAGTATAGACGATGTTTGTAGAACAGTGTTCAGAAAAACACTTACACAGCATACACTGGCATTTGAACTTGGACAAAAGAGAGACACACATATTTCTATGAAACAGGACTAAAAAACACTGGACATCACATGAAATATTAACGTAACCTACGTCATGTTGACGCGAATTTTCTTCATGAAAATTACGTTCACTTTAAAAACAACAATATTGGAAAAAAGAAAAATTCACAGAAAATCGGTGAAATATTCTAAATGAAAAATTACTATCACAATTCAGAAAATACACAATTCGATTATTCTTTATCTCTTTCCCTTTTTGATTGTTTATCAATTAATGAGATGAACATAACAACATTTCTAACTTAACAAGGACTCTCAAATTTCGATCAAGAAAAGCGACGTACTTGTTGGTCGTAGTGCGTGGTAAATAATTAGTAAAGAGGTTCCATTCTGATACGGAAATTTAAGCAACGGAACACTTTTGTATAATGAAGATTTAGGGCGCACACTAGAAACTTTTATTTTATCTGCCGACTTATATGGCAGTGAGTGCGTACAATGGTACAAACAAAAATTACTGTATGTTTGCAGAAAAATCTTAATCATCGATTTAAATTTATAAAATGCCCTAATCATTAAATAGGTACAGTTACAACCCCTTGACTATTGCAGATTGCGAAACATTGATCGCAAGCATAGCTGCGACAGCTCTCTGTTTGACGGAGCATTCAAAGAAGGACAAGAAATTCTCATTGAGGAAGGAAAACATTTTTGTGATATGTGATCTGCGAAGCATGATCCTAATCTCTTTGGATGGGGCAACAGTAAGAATGGCTTGGTGATCACATTTTGGATGTCCTGAAATTTTAATTTCATGTTTGTGAATTTGTGATGAAACATTGCTAGCATCTACTAATATCAATTTTTGTTTCGTTGTCAACACAGAGGTTTTGTAGATAAGAGCACAGATGCCAAACTACAGACCATTGATGTACATCTATGCTATAGACAATGCTAAGTACTTTGCTTTCAACATTATAGAGTTCATTGGCTTTCAATGAATTGATAGTGAAGTGTGAAGTCCACATCTCATAAGTTCATAACCTTTAAACCTTAATAAAATAAAGTAATAAAAGGTAAAATCTAGAAATCAACATATTTATATAACGCAATATCGCCATTTTAGGGATGGTGAGTTCTGCTTTTAAGTTGACGATTCCAAGATGTGATGGAATTTTTTTTTCCGTGACGATAATTTCAAAATTTCATATACCTATTTCCTATTTTTTTTAATAGACAGGTGCTTACTGTGTAACCTTAGGGACGTGTCTTTACATTTGGAAGCGTTTCTGTTCACTTTTTTTAAAACACGTTAATTGGATTCCTATTAGATACGATATTGTATAAGTTAGATTAAGATGAGGTTCCAAGGAATGTATTTTTTTACATATTGTAGATTTCTAACCGGTCATACTCACAGCATTTGTAGGTTGTAAGCTATTATAAGGGACAATAGCACGAAGAGATGGCAATATAGACTATAACTATAGCAGTCTGAGCTTCAGATTGAGTGGAAAAGTTTGCATCTAGTATTATAGAAATCTGTGAGATAAACACAATGAACACGCACAGAGCTAACAGTTTTTTTCATCCACAGAGATACAACTATTTTGCTTCCCCTTATTGAGCTTCTCTAGTTAACGGTTAACGAATAACGGTTTTTATTCCTGAATCACATGGTAACATCAGTTTTATATTTTTTGTCGGATTTTTGAATGTACGTTAATCAAATAAAATGTTCAGTTGTTAATTTGTTTGTTCCTGTGAGAATTACGGTTTTAAATCTTTGAATAACCTGTTAATTATTAGTTATTAGTGTTAAAACAAAACACTGTTTATAAAGAATCTAGTTTCGCATCATTTGATCATTATCAGTCCCGTTGCGTCGAAGGATGAAGTGTGTCACCATCCTTCGACCCGACTAGACTGATTCGAAACTAGTTTCTTTATAAAATAGTGTTTTTGGTAAGTATTTTGTTTTAATTTATTTTAAAAGTGAATTACGATTTTCATATTTTTTTTCTGCTTCCCGAAAACAACCGCATCAGCATTATAGCTACTTTTGTAAATTTATGAAATCACATTGTTCTTTTGTTTCCGCACTACCGAATATAAGGAATCATCGTTGTACCTATTCATGCAAAGGTTGAAAAATGTCAGACATCAAAGAAAAGAAAATTGTGGCTGATTGCATGTCTTGATCCTATTTCTCGTGTTCGACATAACTCTTTTAGCGTTTATCCAAATATGGATTGTCAGTAGGTCCTCAGAAGAAAGTATGAACGGTAAAAAAGTTATGGTGATGTATCAATAAGGACCGAACTTGACAAACGATTTTATACCTAGTTTTTGTTCGAAAAATTAAATTGATAAATTAAACAATATGAACAAATATATAAATTGCCACCTTCGATATTCTTTTTATTATATTATCACGAAAAGTGGTATCACACTATTTTTCATGATTCCAAAATTTTGCAACAATTTATTTGGTGTATATTTGTTGAATTTGTGTGTTAGGTATATGTTTGTGCCCTATCACACTATTTGATGAGACTTTCAAATGAGATTTTATTTGTTGTTATAAATAAAATAAAATCTTATTGCAAAGGAGCCGAGTGGAGCGACGATGGCACGGGCTAGGAAAACGAGCAGCGTATCGATGGATTCATCTCTTTATTTAAGACGTTTTTGGTCGAGGGAAAAGGTCCACTTGCCCGATAGATTCTCGGTCAAAAATCTAAATAAAATGAAATCTTATTTTATTTAGGTATATCATAGCAAGCAGATATTTATCTGTTATTAATATATATTTTGATACTCGTATTTTCTCTTTTTCCAATAATTCCAATACGATTTCTGATCGAAAGTTAATTATTTAGTTTTTCTTGACTTGTGTATTTTCGATAATTGAGGACTTGGGTGTCCACAGACGGCTCAGAAATATTTCTTAAAGGTAAGATTAATGAAATAGTTTTCAAAAACCATCAAACTATGACACACGTTTTTGTTATGCGTTCTTAAAACTTGTCAGACGATTTCGACAAATATAAACACTTTTGTGTTTGATCAAACAAAATCAAATAGCGAGTAGGATCAAATTACATTTATCAATAGTGTGATAGTACCTTAAAACACGGGTACGTATCTTTCGATAAATAATCATTGTAAAAATTGCCGATAAGAATTTGGGTGCACCCCCGTCTGGAATTACAGCTGCGGCCAAGATTTGAAGAAATATAAAAATCTAAAAACTTTATCAAGCGTGTCGGTAGATGGGCGCACGTCTACAGTAAGGGTGCCCTCAGACAGCCGCTTACTTACCTATCATTTCGTATATCACACATTGTTTATATAAGCAAGGAAAAACAAAAACACATGTTCTTATGGGAGTCCACAGATTGAGCAATTAGCACACTCCCATAAGAACTAAATACAGACAAACAGTCAAAACGGGAACCAAATACTGAAACACAAAAAGCAAGTTCATTTTTTTCAATCTCTGTATCATAGTAATAAATATTAAGATAAATAATTAGGAAATATACAAAAGCAATAATTATAAATAATAATAATATAATAACGATTTATATTAAACATTATAAATATGTATATATTTTCCGAATGGTAACATAACAAAATAATAGATAATAATAAACATTAAAAGACAATATCGATTAGTTAATTAAAATTTAAATACTGGACAGGTACATTGGTAAGCTTTTTAGTATACGTAGACCGTAATTTTAAACCTTTTGCAGCCAAATAGATGCAGAACATGAAATGTAGCCAACGAAGGGAGCAAACCAGCTTCATTAGGTGACGGTCCTAAGCCCGTGTAAATACAGAGGGTTTGGTGTTAGTAAGGGCGTCTAGTCTTTAAAAAAACTCTACTTCAAACAAATGATAGATCATCAGCAAAAAGCTGGTTTCTACGCAGTTTCAATTGATACTGTGAGAAGTAAGCTAAAGTTACCGTGCCAGGAAAAGGTTGGAGCAAAAAAGAGTAGGCACCGAACAAAATTTTGTGGCATGATAAAATTAAGGAAAGCAACGACGACCTCCAATAGAATGGGAAAGGGTGAATGAAGTTAAAGAAGAAGACTCAGAATATGACAGCCTCAGTGCAATGTAAGGTTATCAAATTTATTATTACATACCTCTGCGACATTCAAGGGTGCTCTCAGACAGCCGCATACTTACTTATCTTACAGAATAATAAACATTTTTGTTTATATGCAAGGAAAACCAAATATACAAGTTCTTATGGGAGTCTGCATATTTATCGATCTGTGGAGCCTCATAAGAAAATGTATTTGGTTTTTCCTTGCGTTATATAAACAATGTGTGATATGCTATAAGATAAGTAAGTAAGCAGCTATCTGAGAGCAACCTTAGAGGGTAAATTAAAAAATGGCCTCAGAACGAAATCTATATCATCACAAATAGTCGCATTATCATGTACCTAAGTTCAAATAAGTCACTTTTGTTTGACTACCTAAATTGTATTTAATAAAAACTTTAAACGACAAATTGAGTTACTTTTTCGAAAAGTACTTATACATATGTATTTTTTTATATATTAATTTTCGTACATATTCGACTTTCTGAATTGATACTTATCACTATGATGATTTTTTAAATGAACTTATTTAAAAAGTCGAATCAACAAAAAATAACTTGAAAAAAAAAATACCTACCTTACTTTTCGAAAAAAATAACATAAATATATTTAAATTTTAAAAACGAATCGATAATGTCTTAAATTTATTTAACTTTACCGATTCTTAAAAACAATTAATTTTTATTACCTAATAATAATGTTTTTTGAAAACACAAGACGAAGAAAAAAAAAAGAATTTGATTAAATAAATAATTAAGTGTTTTACGAGAAATATAAATAATGTACAGTCGAGTGTTGAGTGAAGTGTTTCTTCTTGAAAGTTCTAAGAAATATTATGTGTGCAATTTCATATTTACGGAACATTGAAATGTAAGTAATTCTTATTTAATTAAAATATAATTAATGCAATATAATGATCACACCCAACATCAATTCTGCTCTCTTTGATTACTTTCCTTATGTTTAGTTAATTTTGAAAATGCATGTTAATAATATTATACAAAGGTGTTTCAATTTTTTTATTACTATTTAAATTGACCATATTCAGTCCATGTTTGAGTTGAGGTTTTTGTAATTCTATAATTTAACAAATTGTAATTATCTAACTTGTAATTTTATATACAAGTAATTTTTCAAGTGATCAGTCATTATTTATCTTTTTAAACGATTATCTATCGATTAGTTCAAGCGCTTTAAAAACAAACAATATTCCAAGACTCCTGGACTATAAGCTCCGTTATTGACTTGTTTCATATCGAAAAAAAACCATTTCAAAATGCTTTACTTAGCTCAATTGAATATGCTTCCTAAGTTCTTTGAGAATCCCCAATAGAAAATTTATTTTGATTCATTGGTAAAATAAATTTTAAACATTCTTTTCATTGGGATTTTATAATGTTTTTTATTTTAAATTGATCAAAGCATTGATCGGCCAGACAAACACTTTGCAAATCCGAATTTAGTTTTAATGGTATCTATGTATGTGTTTTATTTTTTCCCCCACAAAAAAAATGTTTAAAATTCATTTTAAAATCTTTGATGTTTTCTTTGCTGGCGACAACATTTTGTTTGATGCCGATAGGCTTTGTCATTTTGTTCAATTAATCGCATCCAGAAGAGACTAGTCAACTTGTTCAATGTCCTTGTTGATGTGCGCTCGTTCTGGAGAATGGGTTGTTATTGTTTTTTGTTATATCCATTATTATATTGATACTTATGATACATTTGTGGAGGAAAAGATCTCCTGTAGTAATGGTTGAATTCATTTTGGCGACTAAAATTACCATTGAAGTGATTTAAGTACTGTTGACTTCCTCCATTTCCACTGTCATTGGAATGAACAGAACCATGCGATCTGCTCATATAATTTTTCCTCATTTTTCTCCCAGCGGTCTGCTGAGAGATGCCGTCATGAGAGTTTTGTCTTTGCAAGTTAATATGTTCCACGCTGTTTGGAACACAACTGTTATTTGTTACAGTTGATGTCGTCACTGCTGGTACAACTGTAGGTGTTACTTTTTGAAGAGCGTAACTCCAACCGTAACAAATTGCTAGATACAAAAGATTTGCTCTGTCTATTGCGTAATGTTTTGACTTGTCATCAATCACATGCCATTGACTTAGTAATACTAACACTGTATCGACTTCGTAAGCATCTCGGCCAGTTTTGTCTTGTCGTTTTTCCCTCAATGCTTCTGCTAATTCGAAGGCTTTCTCTTCAGATGGCAAATCTATTAAAGGTTGAGAGGATGGGAAAAGTTCTTTCCATTTATCAGTTTGTGGTTTATTTTCATTGAAAGTGACCGTGGGTGTCGGTGTCTCTTCTGTATGGTAAACCTCCACAGTTTCTTTTTGTAAAGTTGTGTCAACTTCCTCAATTTCTTCATTGATGCGCTCGTTGCTTGGTCTATGTTCATGAATAACATACTCAATGGCGTCCAAGTCGTTATTGTTGTTGTTGAAATATGAATGTTTTTCACAGTTACAACTTGTGGAACTATGTCCATCTATATCTGAAAGAAAACAAGACAGTCATTAGATATTATGATATTGTTCAGATGATTTGTGGAACTATGTCCATCTATATCTGAAAGAAAACAAGACAGTCATTAGATATTATGATATTGTTCAGATGATTTGTGGAACTATGTCCATCTATATCTGAAAGAAAACAAGACAGTCATTAGATATTATGATATTGTTNTTTTTTTTTTTTTTTTTTTTTTTTTTTTTTTTTTTTTTTTTTTTTTTTTTTTTTGCAAATTTAGACCATAGGGATTACCTACTTCAGATTCTTATTTTCTCTTATAATGTTGTATACCACCCACCAATGACCTTATCACAAAGTGAACAATTCCCCCTTTTTTTCATCAAATAAGTTTAAAATTATTTTTAATAACCTAAATTTTGGAGAGGAGTAGCAATTTTGGAAATCGAAATTATCGTAAATAGGTATGGTATCAATTGATAAGGTTTTTTCTTCCAGTTAACGTGAACAAGTTCGCTTTGTTTTTATATAACAGTTAGATTTCTGACCCTAAAATTATACGAAATTTTTCCTAAATTTAACCTACCTCCTTGATGAGATTCTGGGGTATCATAAATTTCCATTGATTTGTTCTCCTTAATTTTCATTTCTGACAAAGATTTTGTCAACAAATCAATTAAATTATTCATATTGGGAGAATCAAAATTTACACTTGAATTTACACTTCTTGTATCAACATTGTTCAAAGTTAATAACAAATCCGAACAATACAGTTTAACATGTGTTCCTGCGTGTTGAGAGATCTGTTTGACTCGATGATAGAATTCTTTGATATATTGATAAATAGAAGGAATTACATATTGATAAATGAAAACTTTAATGAAAATATTCATTTGATTCAAATATTTCCCATAGTCATAAGATTGTATTTGAGAAAATAATTTTACAATTAAATGAACAACTAATTCCATGATGTTAAAAACTAATGTGATAAACACATTGCTTGTTTTAATTTGATTGTATTTATGATTGACTGATTGAACGGCTGAGTTCATGATTGGTATTTTGTTCAGTAAAGATATGGCCATATCTTGTTCACACATTATATAGTTAGTTGAGGTTTACTTGGAATTTTTTGCATAGAAACTTTCTGAAACAAAGGATTAAATAGTTTCATTATCACCATTATTTAGTAGCATCATCCTGTTTGGATAGGGGCACTTAGAAAGAATACTTGCAAGACACTCAAGTCCATGCCGATCGTAAAAGTCGACTAAGGGCAGGGTCGGAAACGATATCTTTTCCATTACCCATGCAGAAAGCAAGGAGAAGGTACTACATTATCCGTTATGATTCTCAAGTATCAACAACTCATGGCAAGTTGTTGCAAACCAGTCCTGTTAACCTATGATGATGATGATGCCCATCAATGGTAAAAACAGATATGATACGGTAGTTTTAAATTCACTGAAGTTTAACAACTTTTAGCGTGCTTGTACCATGTGGGTGTCCACGTAGGTTCGGGCCCTCGTGATGCCGGCTATTTTTCGTCCAAACCCAGGCTGGATGAGGTCAATGTGGGTATCTGGTTTGTAAGTTTCCAGCGAAAGGAGGGTAAAACCCCGGTCTCGAATGACCAATAGATGTTACAGGAACATGTATTGCAATAAATCACATCAATCTGTGTAAATAAATAGAAGGATTTTAAAATTACGAAAGAAAGAAGGACAAACGAACAAACACACTCCATCCAATATAATAACTAGTAGTTCTGTGAATTGAAGACTGACTTTGCACGCGGGAAACCCGGATTTGAATCTTGGCGGAAATGGATTTTTTCCGAACTGAATTTGGTTGTTCGAGGCGCACTCAGCCTCGTGAGGACTATTGAGTAGTTACTTTAATGTTAGTAGCCACCAGTGGCGGAATTACAAGAGCAAAGTAATATGTAGTGCAGTGATAATTTAGTGAAGTTGTAATGATATGATACTGTGACAGTGCAATACTATGCGTTAACACAAATATTATCTTCAATCACTTCTAATCCTCATTATGAGGTCTGGTTTGCCCCATTACGGGCAATAACAAATCAGCCAAATTCCATGAACCTAATTATGCCCAAAAACTAATCAGCCAATTAATAATAGACTCTATAATTGACTCTTGAGTGGAAGGTTACCCCACTGGGCTAGGTTAATGCCTGAGGCATTTTCTACCACCTAACCCTTAGAGCTCTATTTTTATGTGGTCAAATACTCAAATTAATGAGGAAAAATTCCTGCCTCTGCTGCTGGGGAGTGAACCCACATCTTCCTGATTACCAGGCGATCGCTTAACCGCTGAGGCAGTTATCAGCCAATTCTATTAACTTAATAAATGTCCATGTTAAAGTTTCATCAAAATCGGACAAAGTGTTTGAGAGTTATCGTGATAAAATAAGACAAACGGACAAACAAAAGACTTTTTGTTTGTTCCGTCACCGATTATTATCAACTAAGAAAAATCCGTCATTCTCTGGGCTCTATTCACAGGCCCTCGACACGAAACCCCATGATTTATCCACTGAGCTAATTAGTTAGGTTATTTTGAGGGTTACTAGTTAGGAGGCAGGCAAGTATTTTGGTGTGACTAAGTTTTGGAGGGCCCCATGGCAGATAGGTATATCCATTGATTGTTCAATGAGTACAACACTAGTTTATGATATTAGTTATAGCATTACCTTTAGAAACGACTGTGCGTACATAGCACTATAATTGAATTAATTAAATTGAAACGTTTAAAGAAAATTAATTAATTAATTATAATTCCGAGATACACAAAACATAATAAATAAATTTAATTGCTGCGAAAATATAAATTTTATAAATTAATGTTAATTAAATCAGACATGTAAAGTGTTGTTGTAATTCGTATGCATTTCAGTTTAATGACTGATTGTTTGATTGAGATAGATGTAAGGATGGACATTTGGGTATCAAATTTTACCTACATTTGTGTATCTCTGTGGGTACCTATAAAGATACTGTGTGGTTCATACAAACATGTTTCCTTCTTCTTTAATTTCACCTTCTCCCAATTCTGTTTGGGGTCGGCAATGCTTTCCTTAATTCTACCATGCGCAACCTTTTATTCAGTGCCTACTCTCTTCTTTAACTCTTCATACTTTCCCAATACTATTTGGGGTCGGCAATTCTTTCCTTAATTCTTCCATGCCACAACCTTTTATTCAGTGCCTACTCTCTTCTTTAACTTTTCATACTTTCCCAATTCTATTTGGGGTCGGCAATTCTTTCCTTAATTCTTCCATGCCACAACCTTTTATTCAGTGCCTATCCTCTTCTTTAACTCTTCACCCTTTCCCAATTCTATTTGGGGTCGGCAATGCTTTCCTTAATTCTTCCATGCCACAACCTTTTATTCAGTGCCTACCCTCTACTTTAACTCTTCACCCTTTCCCAATTCTATTTGGGGTCGGCAATGCTTTTCTTAATTCTTCCATGCCACAAACTTTTATTCAGTGCCTACTCCCTTCTTTAACTCTTCACCCTTTCCCAAATTTTATTTGGGGTCGACAATGCTTTCCTTAATTCTTCCATGCCACAAACTTTTATTCAGTGCCTACTCTCTTTAGCTGTAACCCTTTCCTGTCATGGCAACCCTAGCTTGATTCTCACAGCATCAATTGAAACTGCGTAAAAACTAGCTTTTTGCTGATAATCTCTCATCATTGGTTTGAAGCGGATTTTTTTTAATGGCAGGATGCCCTTCCTCACACCAAAGCTTCGGTATTTGCACGGGCTTAGGACCGTCACCTAATGACTCTGGCTCGCTCCCCTCGGTGACTACGTTCATTTTGACCCAACTATGGTCCACCTAAAACATCTTGTTATGAAATTGTTTGCTCTTTGTCTCTTCTCTCCCCAGAGTTATTTCATTCACTGCTTCGTTTTCCTGGCTATTTGATTTCCTTAGAAGGGTAAGAAAATAGAGAAACCGTAGTCAGAATCATAACATTACAAGGTATTTTTTTAACAATCATTCCAATAACCAAGCTATACTAATTTTACTAACAATTACCTTTATAACCCGATAAGCCGCCTGAAAACGATGATTTAGTTACGTACATCAGATTAGATTATCAGATTTCGGTCATAAACAATGACGGTATATTAAGGAAGGATATATTAATGGAAATTGAGTGTGAGTCTAGGATAGAAAGATAGAGGATCTCCCGGTAAGTCCTTTGATGGTATATTAAGGGAGGATGATCGTTGGAACTTTAGTGAGAGTCTAGAATAGAAAGACGGAGGATCTCCTGATAAGTCCTATGATGGTATATTAAGGGGGGATGATCGTTGGAACTTTAGTGAGAGTCTAAGATAGAAATACAGAGGATCTTCTGGTAAGTCCTATGATATCAATATATAGTCCGGCTTCCTCAGAGTGGTCTAGTATATGCTATCTAACCTTTCTACTATCGTAGGACTTGTGGTCTCAAATCAAATCCAGCCTTTATAGAAGTTGATGGAATGGGGAACGCTCCAGTGGGGTTGCGGAATAACTTATGTGATCTCGTGACACCTCTCTCTGACTTGACTGCCCGTTGGCATGCTAAGCAGTCCCTTATATTTGTCGTTGTTTGCGTTATGATCACTCATAACTTGTAAACATTAATTTAATATTTCACCTCTCATATGAGTGTTGGGATGCTAAGCAGTCCCTTATATTTGTCGTTGTTTGTGTTATGATCACTCATAACTTGTAAACATTAATTTAACCTTTCACCCCTCATATGAGTGTTGGGATGCTAAGCCCTCCCTTATATTTGTCGTTGTTTGTGATATGATAACTCATAACTTGTAAACATTAATTTTAATCTTTCACTACTCATACAAAGTCTTTTTGAACTTCTTTGTGGGTTCTTGTGATGAGTGTTGAAAGATGTCGAGATCTTTATTCACGACGTGATGCACTCAGCCTCACGAGGACAATTGAGTAGCTACTTTAATGTGAGTAGCGGCCAGTGGTTAAGCGCTCGCCTGGTAAACAGGAGGGCGTGTGTTCGATTTCGATACCCAGCAGAGGCAGGATTTTTCCTCATTAATTTGAGTACTTGACCACATAAAAATAGAGCTCTAAGGTTTAGGTGGTAGAAAACCTTCCACTCAAGAGTCATTTTTATTATTATTATAAACTGCTAGTGTAAAGGGACTCTTCAGTCTTATTCGGGCAGTATATATATAAGGACTATTATTATTATTATTATTATTTATTGGACCATCCTGTATAAGATATTCATATATCAAACTTTACAGTACAAGTTGAGAAGATTTCATATCAAGTTTAGGTAAAATATAGACCAATGAATTTTAACCTATGGACTGTGAAGCTTCGTTTGGAAGGGGGCTCGTGAATTAAGGAAATTGTCAAAGGTCATAGGAATAGATTTTTCTCAGACTTTTCATTGATTCGAAAAAAAGGTATGAAGGAGCATCCACACTAAACACTGAATGTGTCAGTGACAGTGCTCTCACATGTCAATGACAGTGATTTTAATAACACCCGTGAATTTTTCATGTCAAATCACTGTGAAGATCACGGTACGGCGTCAGAAAGCATTGTCACAGACACTTTAAAGAGACTTCCTAAGCCCGTGTAAATACAGAATGTTTGGTGTTAGGAAAGGCGTCTAGCCTTTAAAAAAACTCTGCTTCAAACCAATGATGATGGATCATGAGTGAAGTGCGAGTTTCTATGGATACTATTAGAAACAAGCTAGAGTTACCGTGCAAGGAAAGGGTAGGCACTGAACAAAAGGTTGTGGCATGTTCGAATTAAGGAAAGCAACGTCGACCTCAAATGGAATTGGGAAATAGTAAAGATAAAGAAGATAGATATTTTCCCATAAAAAAATAGCCATCGACTTTCAGATCACTAAAGGTCATATCACACTAATTGTCATAATTCCAAATTTTGTCATTTTTTTCGACTTTAAACAGTACTAAACAGAGTGATCAGTGGCGGATTTAAACTTCCCTGGGCAATTTAGAACTTGCCGCCTCTATTTTGACAATACATGCGATTTTCACTGCATTATGCCTCAAAAGTTTAATTACCGCACTAGGCCATGGCCTATGTTGCTTTTACGGTAATCGAATAAAAAAATCTTACTTGCTCCGTCTCTGTAACTACACCGCACACCACGAAATCGAATACTCGTTACTCGATTGGGATACTTACTCGAGTCGTGGTACAATTTAAATACTAGTTATTCGATTAACAAAATATTGTTGTAGACTTGGGGTTTGAAGATTAAGTAGTCGTTGATAAAAAACGCTTTAAATATCAGAACATTCGAATCAAGGAGGTGATGCTATCTAGTGGATACTCTTGGAATTCATTTTCATTTTTTTTCTCTTGTTCTATTCGCTTCAATATATTTACGTAATCGAATACTCGATCAACAAAAGTTGATCTCGTTACTCGATTAGCAAGAGTATTGATAGATATATTTACTTGAGTCCAGATAGTAATCGAATACTCGTTACTCGATTAACAAAAGTATTGATAGATATATTTACTCGAGTCCAGATAGTAATCGAATACTCCTTACTCTATCAACAAAAGTATTGATATACTTACTTGAGTCCAGATAGTAATCAAATACTTGTTACTCTATCATCAAAAGTATTGATGTACTTACTTGAGTCCAGGTAGTAATCGAATACTCGTTATTCGATCAATAAAAGTATTGATATACTTACTTGAGACCAGATAGTAATCGAATACTCGTTCTTCGGACCAGACCCCCCCTGTGTGCGCCACTGAAGAGACTCACTCTCATGACCTTGATGTTAATTTTGAATATTATTTTTTCCCCAATTTAGGCCATAATTTAAGAATACTCAATTCTGTACAATGACGGGTGTAAACCAACGCGAAAGTACTTTTAGCACACAATTAACGAATTTATTATTTTCAATAATGAAGTTTTGGAATTGTCAAGAAAAAGTGGAAATCTGGTATGTACTCCCCATTTGGGATTACCATTAGCTCCGAAACTTTTCGTCACCATACCAGTAAGGTCACTTAGCGCTTGGTAATGAACCCTAAGACCACTATTGCCACTTAGCATTAACTGAGTTTGATTAAATTTGGAATATAGGTCCCGTTTGGGGTCTTATTGTGAAATTGGTCAACGATATTTGGCCAATTTCTTGAATTTGCAATTTTTACAAGAATAACGTCGAATAATAACTGCCATTTTTTTACTTTCCTTATCCTATAAAAGGGAAAGTATTGTAATGGGCTCAAATTTTCGGTGTCGAATATTAATTACCGAAACACATTTCGGGGTTCCCAGATCCAAAAATTCAAATTTTACTTTATAAATAAGGAATGTCGGGTGATGTACACACCAGATTTTTTTTGTTTATAGTACAATAAAAAAATTAATGGAAGGCGAGAGTAGAAGGCTGGCTACCGCTGTTGCGCAAACGTTTTAGGGAACACTTGAGAAATCAAATTATGCAACTCGCACTCTAATTTCAGTTGAAATTTCTGATAACAATATTAAAATTGATCTTTTATTTCTCCCTTTACTTTCCTTATCAAAGTTCTGTAAAATTTTTAATGTTGAGTTTTAAATTTCAAAACACGTTTTGAGGTCAACTAAAGCCAGTTTCAGCCATTGGTCCGTGTGTGTGTAAACAAGATATCTCAGGAATAGTAAATGCTACAGAAATTTGTTTGGCATATAATTTAAATGTGTTTCAATTTTAAATGTGGTACATTCGACACATCTATCGAATGTACCACAAAAAAATGTTCGACAAAGCGCCAAAGGTACATTTGATATATTTATCGAATGCACCACAAAGGAATTTTCGACAAACCGCCAAAGGTACATTTGGTTCATTTATCGAATGTACTACAAAGGAATGTTCGAAAAACCGCCAAAGGTACACTCGACACATCTATCGAATGTACCACAAAGGAATTTTCGACAAACCGCCAAAGGTACATTTGATACATTTATCGAATGTATCACAAAGGAATGTTCGACAAACCGCCAAAGGTATTCTCGACACATCTATCGAATGTACCACAAAGGAATTTTCGACAAACCGCCAAAGGTACATTTGATACATTTATCGAATGTATCACAAAGGAATGTTCAATAAACCGCCAAAGGTACATTTGATACATTTATCGAATGTATCACAAAGGAATGTCCGACAAACCGCCAAAGGTAATTTGATACATTTATCGAATATACCACAAAGGAATGTTCGACAAACCGCCAAAGGTATATTCAATACATTTATCGAATGTACCTACCACAATCTTGCTTAGAAATAGAACGGTAAATGCTACTCTTATGCGAAAGACGGGCTACATTTTTTAAAATTTAAAATCGATTCTTCCGTTGGCAGTTTTTTTCGCTTTTAGCGGTTTTCATGAACTCTGCCCGACAAGAGAAGGTCAGATGCTAGAACCCTTTTCATTACTTTCCTCTTCTTTAATAGATAAAGGAAGTCGTGTAATATTTTTTTATATAAGGGGCCTGATTGTCTTCAATTGTAGATGTTACTGGCAATGTATGAAATCCTCCTATTCTATAGAATGCTTACAAAGAATAGTTAATGTATGAAGAAAAAGAATATTTCATACACTGACTGGGCATTCTGTAGAATGACTAAGACCGTTACTGGCCGTAAAGACTTTTCCTAACCTCTCTGCTTGGTGGGAGGGGTGTATAGTACAATCGTCAAAGTAGGTAAGTACCCTACATCACTATGTGCTAATATGTTATTTTGTACTATTCCATACGATTGTATTTACTAGCCCCCTCTCGCAACGAGAAACGTTAGGAAACGTTTTACAACAATGCCTCACCTTAAAAACTTCTCTGCCTCAAGGAAATACTATGAAATGACTTTTTCCTAGGCCAATATAATTCAAAGATGCGCATTCGACTTATAACACGTTAGACATTATATAGAAAGCCTAGTCATTACATAAAATGACAAGGCAAAATGTAAATAAAAGAAATTATTTAATTTGACTGAAAACGCCCCGCATTCTATAGAATGACTAATCATTCTATAGAATGTCTGAATTTACACATTGACGGTAACATATATGCTATTTTTATTTGGGCTGAAACCTATGGAGTATATAGTAATAAAGTTAAAATAAGTAAAACTTGAGTTTAAAAATAATAACTACATTTAATCAATATAAACCTTTGTACAAAGTGGAATTTAATATCAACTTTCAAAATCAAGCGAAGATGGAATTAGTTTTCATTTTTACGGATTTAGAGATTTTTTGGGATATTTATATTTACCCACAATTACTAGTTATGTTTTTTCTGTGAATTTCTTGATGGTCATAAAAACGTTTCTTAACCTCTCTGTTTGGGGGTAGTAAATACAATAGTAAGGAATAATACAAAATAACATATTAGTACATAGTGATGTCCTCCTTACAATTCCCCCCAACTAGGAAGGTTAGGAAATCTTTTTTCGGCAATACCTCGCCTCAAAATCCTTGTAGAATATAACATCTAAGTATGCGTCAAGAAATTCACTATGGAATCAGTTAATCCTATAACATTTAATAAGACTAGTCTGTTTCTATGCAGCTTTTTACAATGGGCATGAAAAGAACTAGGCTTACTGTAAAATAAAAATAATTCATAGCCAACGCAAACGAGTCCTTTAGGGGGCACGACTGGTTTTGGGCTATTTCAGGATGTTCTTAGTCATGGAGATAATTCATTTCTCAATAAGGCTGTGTGTGACACAGCCAACGCAAACGAGTCCTTTAGGGGGCAAGACGTGTTTTGGCCTATTTCAGGATGTTCTTAACCATAGAGATAATTCATTTTTCAATAAGACTGCAAACGACACCTTTAGGTGGCAGGACGTGTTTTTGGCTATTTCGGGATATACTTAGCCTCGTGCGAACAATTAAAAAGCTGTCAAAGCAAATCAAAGATCTAATACTAAATTCAATTTAATTAGAAAGTTATAAATGGGGGAGAGGGTCTTGCGTATCTTTACTACACGCTCGTTTTATTGTTCTTGGCGTTGCAAAACTATCGTTCACCTTGATACGTATTCCATCTTGCTTCTAAGAAAAGATTGCCAATTATTGTCATTATTTTTTGTTAAAAAAAAAATACATAAAAAAAATATTATCTTAAAAATCAATATAATAAAATTGTAGTTACATTTTCATAATGAAGGCCACGGAATCAATTCCAGGCTAAACGTCTCTTTCAGCGTCTATGGCACATGGCACTTTAAATACACCAGTTTCCGTTAGATCACTGATGTTAGGGCAACGTCCAGTGGGGTTTTACCAAGTGTGTGTACACGTGGGTTTGCGCCTCTTGATGCTGACTATTTTTCCGTCCCAACCCAGGCTGGGTAAGGTCAATGTGGGTAGCTGATTTGCAAGTTTCTAGCGAATGGAGGGTAAAACCCCCGTCTTGAATGATCAATAGATAATAAAGAGACTTTTAACTTTTAGCCAATTTCATTTTTTTTTTTAAAAAAGAAAANAAAAAAAAAAAAAAAAAATAGATGCGATATCTCATAGTGCTCATATCTAGGGTGACCAGACGTCCCAATTTGTGCAAGCGAGTCCTAAATTTAAGCCTTTGTCGACGCATACTAAAATCTCTCGTTTTATGCAAAGAAAAGGCCCACTATGAGACGCTGTATCTGATTTAGTATTTTTTTTTTTTTACTAAATCAGACACAGCGTCTCATTCTTTTTATAGAATGAGAAAAATAATTTTTTAGTAAAAAATATTGTAAATACATACAGCTTTTAATTTTTAATAGTAATTCATCATTTTTTCTTTTCTTTTTAATTTAACTAATGGATTAAAGAAAAAAAAATATAAAGCTAGCTTTCAATATCTCTCAGGCCATTATCATCATGCCAAATTTGACAATCCAAGCTCCATAAATTACAAAAGATATTAACCACGAACGAGAGAAACACAAGCTAAGTAAGTCGTTTTAGTGAACTAAGATGTTGAAGTATGTTGTTATTTGACCTTTCCATTATGTTAAGGTGACTAAAAAAAAATCTCGGGGGAAAAAATTATAAATGTATTATATATGATCCAAAACATTAAAAAATCCTAAAAACCGGTCAAACGTTTTTTGCCAAAAAAATGTCCTTTAAATAGGAATTTATTTATGTTAAGGCAACGCTTGTCACAATGCCTATAGGATACAGATCCTACAGGATTCGTCATCACAATGGCATACGCAGTACGCACTGGGACCACCTCAAACGTATACAATCACAGTTCCAGTCAAATATCTTTACGTAAATTTTATATAAAGAAATGAGGAGTTTGAGAGAAACACCACTAAAACGGGTTACGAATCTGTCTCTACCAGCTGAGTCAAAAAAAAGTATTTTGGGAACACCAATTCCATTGCACAAGCTTTCAGCAGATACCTTGTGTTGGAATAGAAACCGTAGGATAACTTGAAAAAGGTCATCAGAACGAAACAAAACATTTATACGTTCATGGAGACCTTTTAAAGGTTAGAAATGAATATTTTGACACAGCACACAGCCAGATTATCTACACATATGTTTTGTTTTGTTGAGTTATCACTACAAATCAGAAAGATCTTTTGAAAAGGCCTTGGCAATTTCATAGATGGAGGCATAAGTTCCTGTCGTAAAACCAATCAATCCTAAAATAATGGTTAGGATGTCCATAAACAATCGCCAGTTGAGGAAACCAAAATCACCTTCTTTTTTACGAACAGCAATGTCACTTAATGGAGGAAAAATGAGCGCAAGTCCTGTACTGCTAACAGCTCCGACCAGGGAAATGAATAGGCCAAGCTGAGGGATGACTTCGGCCAATATAACTGAAATGAGAAGCAAAGCAAAAAGATAAAGGCAGCCATTATTCTATGAAACCGGCTCGTGCGCACATTGTAATTTACACATTTGCCACTTAGAGTAGACCAATTTTAACCCATTCTATACTAAAATTTTAGTCGTCATCATTAGGTTAACAGTTAAATAACTGATTTGCAGTAGTTCTTCTCTATCATTGTTTCATTTCATTTTTTTTGTGTACAATAATTCAATGGTCTTCCTCTTTTACTTTTCCTGCCTATACCTGCCCCTAGAATGTGTTGCGTTAAACTTTCATCCCTAGAATGTGTTGCGTCAAACTTACATCCCTAGAATGTGTTGCGTCAAACTTACATCCCTAGAATGTGTTGCGTCAAACTTTTATGCCTCCAATGTGTTGCGTCAAACTTTCATGCCCAGAATGTGTTGCTTCAAACTCTCACGCCTAGAATGTGTTGCGCCAAACTCTCACGCCTAGAATGTGTTGCGTCAAACCTTCATGCCAAGAATGTGTGGCGTCAAACTTTCATTCCAAATTTAAAAACTCTGCCAATGTGATACATGCGTTTATTATTTTACTGGCTAAAAAATAGCCCCCCCCCAAAAAAAATTGAGGGGCAGTGCTTTTTTTTCGTGACAATTCCAAATCTGGATTAACGAACATATAATTAGATTGACAAACATAGACAGGATTAAGGAAAACCGCTAAAAAGCGGCAAAAACCGCCACGGGTGTATTCGATTGCACCCGAGGCACAGTTAGAGCCCAGATGGAACCTATATACCAAATTTCATCAAAATCGGTCAACGCTAAGTGGCAAAAATGCCCATCACAACAGAAAACGTTTTTTTTACCGTTTTTTAATTTTTTTCTTCTCGAATTAGTATGAAAACCTATATGATTAATTGATAGCGACGAAAAGTATCGGCACAATTAGACCCCAAATGGAACCTACATACCAAATTTAATTAAAATCGGTCAATATTATGTGGCAGAAGTGCCGCACACGGTAAACGAACCGATATTTTTAGTCTTTGATCTCCGGAATATGTAGACGTACATTGAAACTGTAAAATATCAAATTTTGAAAGAGAGAGAAAGCTTGGTAGATACAAATATTCATTATTAACGCATGTTCACACGCGTGAACACAACAGAGTTACTCCGTGATAATGATTTTCACATGTGCGAACACCTCATAGAAAAAATGGATGAATTCGATAAATACACATTTTTGATTGGTTGGCTCAAGAGAAACATATATTACATTATATTAATATCTTATTAGATCATGGATTTTTGATGTAAAGGCTTAGTATTATAAATTAAAAATTTGGGAAAAATTGCCGTTATTTGTTAAAAATAATGAACCAAAAACAGAGAAAATATTGTACTTACAAGTTATAATAACAAGCACAACCCTCAACACGTATTCACCAATGATTGGATGTTTGAATGGACCAAACCTATCTTCAAGCTCTGCCCAAATAATGGCAACGGGTACATAAAATTGGAGTGAATATGTACAAAGAATACCAAAACCAATAGCTCCCACCACAACTTGGGCTAGTCTGAGAAATTGAACAAAAGTAATAAATGAGATTTCGAACTTGAGTGGGTTCTTACCGTTCTGTTAGATTTTCTAATCAAATATCAACATTTTTTTTTTTTTTTTGAGTGCGAGTTGGAGTGGTCACTACCAAGTACCACTCCGTACTTGGTAGTGAGGCTCGGAAACGTTATTTTTTCCATTACCCATGCAAAAAGCAAGGAGAAGCTGCTGCATTATCCGTAAGGATTCCTTAGTATCATGAACTCATGGCGAGTTCCAGACATCCTCTATACATTTTAGTCTCATATTAAGAGTTCTTTTAGGCAGGGTCGACTCCTATCGACGCGGCAAGTCGCTGAACGAGAACACGTCACCACAAGATAACAATAATAAAAAAAGATGTAAATATAGTGTGACAATATTTGTGAACATCATAATATTATAAGGTATTTTCAACATTCACTCTAATAGCACTAAGTATAAGCTACACTTTAATAATTTTTACATTTTAATGCTACACCTTGGCGCTATTACCAGAGCTACTCAATTGTCCTCAGGAAGCTGAGTTACCCCAAAACACAACCAGACCAAGAAGAAATTTCGAAAAAACCTTCTTCAAATTTTCAACCCGTCTAAAAATTAAACCCTGGGAACCTCCTTGGTGCAAGTCGAGTGTGATGCACGCCCTGTCACGGAGACGTGACATCGTAACAACAATAAAAAAAAGGTATAATATTAAAGTTGTTAATGCCAAATTCTAGGATACAAGAAAGAGAGGAAGACTACGACTGCGCGTACTTGACTGTGACACTAAAATTTTAACGGCTATGGATGTGAGAGTGAGGAGCAGCACGGCGAGTACAGAGTTGAGTGACGAAGGTCCCAACGAACTGTAGCACCGTATGGTGGTAGTGTAGTAAGTAACCTTTCATATGCAAGTACCACCTGCTCATTGTTATTGTAGTAGTAGTAGCAGCAGCAGCAGCAGCAACTTCACCATCGTCATGTCACTCCATCGTCTTCACAGATTGGGAAGTTAAGGAAATTGGCCACATCTACCGGGTTCAGCCACAGGTCCATTGCTGTAAGTGTTGTGGGATTGGCTGGACAGTTGGAGAGGTTGTCAGTGTCGTGGGGGCTTCCTTTACACAAATTGCATTTGTCCTCAATATTTGGATCCATCCTGCTCATGTATGTATTAAGGATTTTGGACCAACAACAGAGCGCAGTTGTGCCAGAGTTGACCTGGTGGCGCGTGGAAGACTTTGTTCATCCGGAGATATCTCTGGTGGTCTGGAGTTAAGAACTCTGTTTATCTTTAATTTGTAATTTCTTATTGTGCTTTCCACGGTTCTGGTGTGAATAGTTTTTGTCAGTATTTTTACTTCTCTGCTGTCCACGCTTGGTCCTGATAGTAGGTAAGTTGTTTACATCTGACTCGTGGATTTTGACGGTTCTACGAATGGCACGAGGAGGAGGAGGTGGAAACAAACCACCTGCTCATTGTTAGTACTTACGGGTCGTGATATCCTTGGGAGAGATTGAGGGTGATACTTCCTTTGACATCTTCACCATATTTGAGGTAGCCAAAAAATCCAATGGACAACATGAGTATGATGATGATGACGGAGCCAACATTGAGCACACCATAGGGAGAGGTGAAATTTTTCCTCTTCTTCATTTCTCTCTGTAATGGCAACACCTAGAACAAAATGGGTTCATTATTTTTTAGTACGGAACCTATCCCATGGACAGCATGAGTAATGACAACGGAGCCAATATTGAGGACAACTTGGAAGAGGTATTTTTTAAAAATGTATTTATTCAACAGTCTACACTTCAATTGTGATGGCGAGTGTCAATCACAACCGAAGTAAGACGCGAGTTGACACACCACTCAAAATATGTTGGTTTTGTCAAGCATGGTATTATGGAGAGCCCTTATGAAAGAGTATACAGGGTGAGTCATTTTAAAGGACTAGGTCAAATGTCTCGGAAACCGTTAGAAATTGGAAGAAAACGTTCGATACAATTCCCCCTTATTCTAGGGGGCAAATTCAATAAAGACCATGAATTTTTTCTGTAAGGTCGCCTTCAGGGTTATTTTAATCAACTTTTTTTTTTTTAATATAACCCTAGAATTTTGATTGTGGTATTGAATTTTGTATTAAAAAATCTTTTTGCTTCCAATCTAGCGGTTTTCGAGATATTTGACCATGTCCTTTAAAATGACTTACCCTGTAGATTTCCCTCTGTTGGGATATCAAGTAGTGCACAATTTGAGGATCTTAATCTCGGATAGGGGATCCGCAGGGACACACGTTCAACAATGTAGTAATGATTGACAGAGAACAGCAGATATTTTAAGCAACTCGCAAATTAAAGGGATATATTTTTTCAAGTTTTTTCCCTTTTTGGGGGAAGAAGAATACTTTGGTAGGTATAAAATTAAATTACAAACAAAATATTTTTATGCTTTATTTTCTGTAATTTTTGGGGGGGCTTTGCCCTTTTGCCCTTAAGGAGCAGCCGCCCCTGCAATCGGGTTTCTAGAACTCATACTAGAGACACTAGAAAATATTTAAAAAAATTGGCTCAGAAATATTTAAAAAAATTGGCTCATAACAAAGTTCCGGATGATTTTCGAAAAATCGGCACAACCAATTTGAACAAATGATATATTTTTGGAATACCTGTTCAATTCTGAATCATATCGACTCGATTGCCTCGATCGGGTTTCTAGAACTTATTCCAAGTAAAAACAGGAAGTTGAGACCAAAAACGGTCGCCATCTTGAATTTGGCCGATANTGCTTCCAATCTAGCGGTTTTCGAGATATTTGACCATGTCCTTTAAAATGACTTACCCTGTAGATTTCCCTCTGTTGGGATATCAAGTAGTGCACAATTTGAGGATCTTAATATCGGATCGGGGATCGGCAGGGACACACGTTCAACAATGTAGTAATGATTGACAGAGCCAATACAGATTTTTCTGAAGAATTTCATCTGTGCTTCCTCTTTTTTTTTCCAGTGTGTCGAGTTGGGGTTGCTCAGTCAATATTTCTTATTCAATATAGTGCGGGAATAAAGGGTAAAAACAATTTAACCAATTTTAACCCAGTTAGAGGTTAGGAAACGTTTTTACGGCCATGCCTCTATTGCGTATGCACAACCGTCCAACATGGACCCATGACGGCCAATAAAGTAGCGAGTTTTTTTTAAATATATTTTTTTGAAAATCTAAGGAAAGGGGTTGCCAGGCACTCCTCTCCGGTTCCAGACCCGTGGCAAAAGTGCCATTTATGGGGCAGAAGAACCATTTTTTATTGTATTCGATAATAAAAAAACATTCGAAACCTGTAACTTGAAATGGAAAAAGGTGAATCAATGATAAAATAGACTTACCAATGCAATTCCTTCAAAGGCGAAAATGATTGTTCCAAAAAACAGAGGGATTTGACCAATATTGCCGATAGGCTCTCTTGATGAAACTGGCGGAAGATCTTGAAGGAGGTAATAATAAATGGCGGCAATACCTAAACCCATAATGAGATTTGCCAACGTTGACAAGGGTGCAATGAATTTGAGATTCCGAATCATCGCTGAAAGCATTATGGGCAGCAACATAATGGCCATATGATATTGAACTTTAAATTCTATGCCCAAAGATTTGCAAATCTGAAATACGACAGAATATCAAATGAGAGGAAAACGGTGGACCAGGTATAAAATAAGTGGGTAACCAAGTGTGTAAATAATGTATGGACATTCCAGGGCAGTACATTATTTGAATGGAGTCTACAGTTCACATGTATGTTACATAAGTATGGGATTAACATGGGTTGGTGGCGTAGTGACGCTCTGACTGGTAAACAGTGGGGCGTGGGTTCAAACCCAGCCAACCTATGGAATTTTATCCTCATTAATTTGAGATATTTAGCACATAATAATAGCGCCCCAAAAACTGCCGGTGTGAAGGGACTCTGCAGTCCTATTCGGGCAGTATAAATAAGGACTATTATTATTAATAAGTACATTTTGGTTTATTATTATCACTAATGAACCTTTAGAATTGTCACGAAAAAAAAATAAAAAAAATACCCCCCCCTAAAATTTGGGGTGTAAATGTGCGCCGAAACTTTTGGGTGCAATCAAATATACACTTGATGGTTTTTGCCGCTTTTTAGCAGTTTTCAGTATTGCTGTCTAAAAAGAGAACTTGAAATTTGGTATGTATGTCATATTTGGGCCTCAGTAAGGTTCGAAATTTTTGGGTGAAATCAAATATACCGCTGGCATTTTCATTAATCCTGATGTCTAGGGTCTAATTATGCACCAGAACTGGGGGCGGGGGGGGGGGNTACTGAACGGTGCAATCGAAGGTAACGTTGGCAGTTTTTTTCCACTTTATAGCGGTTTTCATTATTTATGTCTAAAAAGAGAATGGTAAGAGCCAGAAACTTGAAATTTGGTATGTATGACAAATTTAAAGTCTACGTCCCGGATATTTTTGAATATTTTTTTTTGAAGGGGTATTTTTTGAGTCAGTAAAATAATAATTGGCAGAGTTTTTTACTTTTAAAAAGATTGCACAAAATTTAAAATAAGTGGAATGGTTGTTAACTCGGGTACATACCCTGTATAATGTATTAGATTATTTTTTGAAATCGGATCTGAACTTACTGGACACCCTGTATTGTACTACAGCTAGGTCAGGTTCAACATTCAACATATTCTGTAAATGAATAGAAACCGGCTACAACCAGAGATAAGACTGGTTCAATGCTGCGAGTGCTTTGTGCATGGAAAATACCTAGTTTCAGCTACAAAGAGAATTTACTATACATACCCCTGGCAACAATAGAGTAGGACCCCCCCCCCCTTTTGTTCATACAGGGTTCTAGTAAAGCACTCTCGCAAATTATTTTTGATCGAACGAAGTAAGATCTATCTGGTTTTAGCTCCAAGATTTTCCTTGATACGTTTTTTGTTCATTCACTAACGCTGGTATGGACATTCATTACGTTTTAGGTTCATTGAATTAGCTGATTAGTTTTGGGCCCTATTAGTATTCCGGGGCCCCATAGAAGCTCATCATAGAAATCCAAGTTATCTAATAAACATATTGAAAACACCTTACTCTATCTCCCCCCCCCCAGGGGGTCTAAAGGGGGGAAAGTAATTTTTTCGATTTTCCCTTTACTTACATACTAAGGTCAAATATTTCGCCAAATTTCAGATTTGAAGATTTCTATCTACACCGGAATTGCTCTACAATTTTTATGAGTCAGTGGGTGAGTACCATAGAAACCATTTTTTGAACCCCTGTATCTCAGCGTTTGTTTAACTATGGGGTTTGAAACTTTCGGGCAGTCATTTTGGGTCAGTAAGTAACATCTGTTTCAAATCACAAAACATTATCATAAATAGAGCAGAGTTGTGAGGGGAGTAAAAACATGGCGAAATGTTTCACTGCGTGTGTTAGGTCGAAATTTGGCTTGGCGCACGGGAGTACCTACGCCTAGATACCACTAAGCGTCTTTTACGTTCACCCTATCCCAATTCTATTTGGGGTCGGCGTTGCTTTCTTAATTCTGCCATGCCACAACATTTTGTGCCTACTCTAGCTTGCTTCTCACAGTATTCATAGATACTTTTTTGCTCATAACTTTTAATCTTTGGTTTGAAACAGAGTTTTTTTTTAAAGGATGCCCTTCCTAACACTAAGTCTTCTGTTAGGAACGTCACCAAATGAGCTGACTTGCTTCCCTCGGTAGAAACAAGCCATCTACTATACGCCTTTTCTCATGTTCCAAAATTCCTTTTGCCCAAAATCATTCTATCAATTTTTATTTTTATTGCAAATATCGAAAATTCTGCAACAGTTGGGGAACGAACCAAGAAACATTGGATTTGACATTTTTCCTGAAGGTTTTGGGTACATTAGGACCCAAAACCATTTGGACCATGCAATTATATACCTTAAAAGTATCGCTCTTTTCTAAATAATGGTTTTAGGTACTTGACATAAGTAGATAAACCAAATTAATTTCAGTTACCGGTATTCAAATCGACGATTTGGACAGAATTTAGTCTGTGTGTACAGCAGGGGCTGATACAGAGCGATCATTGAGGTGAGGGGGACAAAAGATATTTGCTCGGAAAATATGAGCGCCGATAAATACTCGGAGTAAATTTAGGTTTCGATTAGCATGACTTCAACTGCTCGAAAAGAACAAAGCGTAGAACCCATACAGATCGACACGTCTCCTCTGATTTGTAAACAAAATTTATATGATCAGTCACAAAAAATGTATCACAATATACTCTATTAGTGAATGCATTTGTATATGCAAATGTTCTCATTCAAAAATTCATTCTTAAAAAAAAAAAATCTAGCCCCACGGGGGAGGAGGGCGATCACCCCTTTGCCCCCACCCTTGGCATCAGGCCAAGTTCCAGAAATTTTCTGGAAAATCAAATAAATGGAGTTTGACACTTTTGAAATCCAGCCTCTCAGTTACTACTCCGGATTTCAACATTACTTTTTCAACAACCCTATATCTAGAGATTCTAAAGTTTAATATGAGTAGTCCTTTGACTGATCATTCTATTTTAATGCTATCCTTCTTATAATTTCTTCAAAATTTAGTAATCAGTTAAAAGTACCAGAAGTTTGTCACTTAAATAAATGCTCTTTCTTTTTGTTATCCATATCCATATCCATACTAATATATAAATGCGAAAGTAACTCTGTCTGTCTATCTTTCTGTCTGTATGTATGTTACGCTTTCACGCTTAAACTACTGAACCGATTTTGATGAAATTTGGTATGGAGATAGACTAAACTTTAGGCAAGGACATAGG
>CM022880.1:21151742-21163205 GCA_012654025.1 Pachypsylla venusta | reverse complement strand
CGCTAATGTGTTGCTGAATGCTATCTCATTCAAAACGCTAATGTGTTGCTGAATGATGTTATCTCATTTAAATTTTTTAACATCATGTTCAATAAAATTACCTTTGTAAAAAAGTTGTGTACCTACATTTATCTATCTTTTAACTAAATGATAATAATTCAACTGGTCTCGCGCCCCCCTTGACTTGCCTTCACGCCCCCTAGGTTGGCGCGCCCCCCAGTTTGGGAACCTCTGGTATAGATTAACGTTCACACACTCTATATAAATAGATAAAAAATTACTCCAAGCACTGATGTGTCGCGGAGCGGGTACATCTACATACCCACTGTGTAGGTAAATATTTAGTTGGGTTTTATAACAGGGTTAGAGTAAATATCCAAAAATTCCATATTTACTAATAGTTCTGTGAACTGTACAACTAAATAAGATAAAATAAACCACTATAAGGCTTCCGGTGGCCCAATGCGTCCAAAACTTAATCAACAGTCGGATATTTTGTTCAAGAGTTATCGTAGTAAAAAAAACTCGGCCAATGTGGTTAAAAAATACCCCTCCCCCTAAAAGTTTTGGAGCAAAATTAGACTCTAAATTTGACATACATACCAAAATTTCAAGTTTCTGGCTCTTACCATTTTCTTTTTAGACAAGCTTAATGAAAACCGCTAAAAAGCGGTAAAACCCACCAGCGATACATTCAATTGAACCCAAAAGTTTTGGTGCCCATTTAGACCCCAAACGGGACCTACGTATCAAATTTCATCCAAATCGGTCAACGCTAATGGACAAAAGTGCTCATCAAGGCGGACGGCGCGGTGTACAAACCGATTTTTTTGTTTACCTACCTCGTATGAAGATTGAGATACAAAGAGAAAATAAACACAGCAGAATCCTAGTTGAGTAATTATAACAAACATTTTGACCAACCGCCTGCAAAACAACAAACATACAACAATTAATATGAAGATTGTGATACAGAGAGAAAATTATAAGAAACATTTTGACCAACCGCCTGCAAATAACAAAAACACAACAATTGATATGAAGATTGTGATACAAAGAGAAAATAATCACAGCAGAATCTTAGTTGAGTAATTATGACAAACATTTTAACCAACCGCCTGCAAAACAACAAACACACAAAATTAATATGAAGATTGTGATACAAAGAGAAAATAATCACAGCAGAATCCTAGTTGAGTAGTTATAAGAAACATTTTGACCAACCGCCTGCAAACAACAAACACACAAAATTAATATGAAGATTGTGATACAAAGAGAAAATAATCACAGCAGAATCCTAGTTGAGTACTTATAAGAAACATTTTGAACAACCGCCTGCAAACAACAAACACACAAAATTAATATGAAGATTGTGATACAAAGAGAAAATAATCACAGCAGAATCCTAGTTGAGTAATTTTAGGAAAATTTTGACCAACCGCCTGCAAACAACAAACACACAACGATTAATATTTATTTGGAGTCACATATTTTCTTGTATCATTGTTATTGTTTACGTTTGATGGCTTAAAATGTTTATAGCGTTTGGCTGTATTAACTACCAAAGAGTGCCAAATAAATGAAATATATATATATATTTCGGGATTTTTTTTTTTTAAAAAAAAAAGGTTCTTTGGACCATCCTTTAAAAAATATCCAAAAAAACTCGTGGGTGAGAGGTTGGCAACCGACCACCATTTTGAATTTAAAATCCCCTTTTTCGGGTTTTCCTTAATAGCCCATTTAAAAAGAGCGATAACTAAATTTGCTACAAAATCACTTCTTTCATTTTTTTTGTAGCTTTAACCGCTTGCAGGAGATGTGAATGTGAAGTGGCAACACAAAAATTCAATGTTCGGAGTGTGGGAAAATCGAGTCTGTGATATAATATTTTCCTATTTTATATTTAAAATCCCAAACTCAATAACGGTCCTAACGATTTCGCCAAATTTGTTATACGGAGGGTTTTCACACTGATTGATCTAAACTGATTACATTTCTGGAAAAATGTATGTTCAACAACACATGCGCTGCCGAGTATACATAAAAAAAAAAAAAAAACAATATAAGAAAAAAAATGACATTTTGAGTATATTTAGCAATCAGAGACGGACAGGCCGCCAAATACAATTTCGCATTTCAAAAGGAACAACAATAACAAATAAAAAAAATCAATCCAGGACAAGTTTCTGTCTCAAGATTTTTTGAATACCTCCTGTATGTCATCAGTATGTAACACAGTTGCTGAATCGAGAGTACAAAATCAGCAAAAAAAAATCAATCCAGTAAGCAGTTGCCGTCTCATCGTTTCTCTTCAGCCACCCAGTCAGTAAATCATATAACTATCATAATCAATGGCCATCGGGTTATTGATGTACTCTCTCTCATTACCTATTAAACCAGTCCTGAGTATTTTTCGAAAATTTTCCTCAAACATATAATTGCAATGTGTAATTGTTACATAATGCTTTTCATTCATAAAACATTCAGATTGGGCGTGTGATAATAAAATGTGTACGCACGCTGACCAAGAAATATCCAATTACGAAATCAGATCAGAGATAGGTGTGTATGTGGGCAACACGTGAGTCAGATAGAGACATAAGACATTAAAGTCTGGTAACCCAACAACTATTCGAATATGACTTTTTACCTCAATCACAAAGTTCACCAAAATTGGACTAATTATTTATTGTACACGGGACAAATTTATTCATTGATGTCTTTTTTTGGCTTAACGTCGAAAGGGGGATTGATCAGTCGAAAGAGGGTAACTCCATTCGCTGGATACAAATCAGTTACCCACATTGACCTCAAGCAGTCTGATGCAATGATGAAACTTGCTTTAGGCATTTATTACGTTCAAATATTTTGATGAAACTTGCTTTGGATATTTACTAGGTGCAAAGATTTTGATGAAACTTACTTTCGACATTTATTAGGTTCAAAGATTTTTATGAAACTTACTTTCGACATTCATTAGGTTCAAAGATTTTAATGAAAATTGCTTGGGACATTTATTAGGTTCAAAGATATTGATGGAACTTACTTTGGACATTTATTAGGTTCAAAGATATTGCTAATTAGTTATTGAACCCTATTGGACCACCCAGTCGGAAATGGCGGTCCAAAGTTCGGTGAGGTATACCAGCCTCGGTAGCTCAGTAGTTAAGCAAAGGCAGGATTTTTTTCCTCATTAATTTGAGTACTTGACCACATAAAAATAGATCTCTAAGTGTTAGGTGTTAGAAAATGCCTCAGACATTAACCTCGCCTGGTGATAACGTTCCACTCAAGAGTCTATTTTATTTTCATTTGTCAGATATTACCTATTTGTGTTTACACAGTCATTGAGTAGGTAGGTACATACGTGTACGTATGTTTATAATAATCAGATCTCAATACGTCAGCACACAAAATATTAATTTGGACCGTGCAAAAAAAAGTTTTCTTACTTACAGAGCATTTGAAAGAGATAAGGCGAAACAGAAAACAGATTGTAGGTAAAGATCATGATGTAACCACGTGATTCAATGATCAAGTGGCGTCCGTGGGTAAAATACACACACCATTGCCATCGAAAACGATGGTGTACAAAACAATTAAAAGGCTGTCATTCTTTTATCTTTAAAAATAAAATTGGTACGATTCTATTTAAAATTCTCGAGAACCTCTTTTATCGAGAATGAAAAATTTGATGAGATGGGCTAAAAGCGCTTGCCTCTATTAGAGACTAATAGAAATTAGGGATTTCGATATAATATCGATATTCGAGGTAACATATCGTATTTTTATATCGATATTAAGATATCAATATCGAAAAAATATCGTTATCGAAACAAAAAAAAAAATATTAAGGCACCTACTTCAGAAATTACGCTGCTAGGGCTGTCGATATTTACATCGATAATATCAAATATCGGTATTAAGATTTCGGTATAACCGATATTTTATATCGATATTCAACCATCCGATAATACCGGTTATCGTAATTAAGCTTCGATAATATCAATATCGGGAATATCGATATTCTTCTTTCGATATCGCAACTCTAATAGAAACAGACTATTGTGGTTGTCTATCATTTGCTATGAACAGAAACGATGTTATAACATTCTAAACAGCGCAGCGGTTCCTGTAGGGACCTCCATGCAGGTACAATTTTCATGTGGTTCCTATAGCTGTACTGCAGAGTTAATATTTTCAGTGCCTGATGAACCTATGGAATCGGACACCAGTTTAATTTCCGATTTTTTTTATTTTATTATAATTATTCATTGTGTTTCAGATATGTCTAACCTCTGACACATTACAATGGAAACTACATTCCCCTATCCTGATCAAAATTAAAGAAAACCAGATAAAAACATAATCTTGTTTAACTTCACCTTTCATAATTCTATTTGGGGTTGGCGTTGCTTTCCTTAATTCCACCATACCATAACCATTTCTTCTTTTAAAGGCTGGAGAGCCCTTCTTATCACCAAATCTTCTGTATATACTCGTACATGGTCTTAGGACCGCCACCTAATGAAACTGGTTTGCTCCACCTCAGTAGATAAAAAATGACAAGGATTACTCAAAATGCCGTCGATGAACTGTGAAATCGAACATGAAACCAAAATAACTACTGGTTGAACTGTAGACCTCACTCGATTTCGACGACTGCGAAAACAGATGAGGAATCATTTGGGATACTTCTTCTTTAACTTCAGCTTTTACCAATTCTATTTGGGGTTGGCGTTGCTTTCCTTAATTCTAGCATGCCATAAACTTTTGTTCGGTACCTACTCTCACAGTATAAATTGAAACTATCTAGAAACTCGCTTTTTGCTGATGATCTCTCATTAGAGTTTTTTTAAAGGCTGGATGCTCTACCTAACACCAAACTTTTTGTATTTACACGGGCTTAGAACCGTCACCTAATAAAACTGGCTTGCTCCCCTCGGTGGTTACATTATGGAATTACCAATGAATAACCCGTATCTGGATTGCGTTGGGTTCATTGGATATTTGAACCAATAACCCAAGCGTGCCTCTCACTGTCCTGTCCCCAATTCAACTACAAAGAAAATAATTCATGAGAGACTAATAAAATTAAGGAATTTTATTTTATCATCAGCCTCCTGCCAACTCAATCGGCACTTCATCAAGTATACAGGGTGTAAAATTGATACAAAAAACTCTGCCAATGTGACACATAGGTTTCTTATTTTACTATCAAATAAACAAAATCTTTTCAACCAATGGTGAAACCCATTCTAATCGGCACAAACCGCCAATCTCCGTCCCTACCCTCATATCTCCCACTATTTAGGTACTACATTTTTTTTTTTAAAAAAAAAACATTCTTTTCTATAATGTATGAAATCCGCCATTCTATATAATGGCTAGTCATTCTACAGAATGCCTACAAAGAGTAGGGGGAGAGGTATAGTACAAGTGTCAATGTAGGTACCCTACATCATTATGTGCTAATATGTTATTTTGTACTATTCCATACCCCACAACCAGAGAGGTTAGGAAACGTTTTACGGCCATGCCTCGCCTGAAAAACTTCTCTGCATCAAGAAAAAACCTATGAAATAATTTTTTCCTAAGCCAATCTATTTTGCATATGAGCATTCTATGTTCTTCTGTAGCTCTTTCTCCAGTGCTTTGCTACGATTCTTATACTGCTATTTTTGTATGGACAATGGAATTTGGGGGTAGGGGGAGTATGGGTTTGTGTCTACCCTGTATAGTGCAACCTTTAAAAAACCAACATTTAAACGTTTTGCCATGGGCCTTAGACGCACGACCATTCCAACTTTTTAGTATTATCCGAATTTTGTCGCGACAAAATTTAAGATATCGGACCGTGACTGTCCGATTTTGGTGAAAAACTTAGGAATTTGGTCGTAACTTGACATATTTTAGTTCTGATAAATTTTTCTGATGTCGTAGACCATGATTTGGGGGGGGGGGGCCCATTCNTCTGCTACCGTTTGGGCTGTGGTATTGTAACAGAAAACCCCTACCACATAGGTACATACATACAAATTTCTGATTTATATATTAGGATGATTAATAACAAGTTAAATATTGCATAGAATGCCTAGTCATTTCATAAAGAAAATATTTAATATTTTTACTAAAATCGCCTCGTATTCTATAGAATGTCTCAGTCACTCTATACAATGACTGAATTATACACATTGACGGTAACACCCTGTATATTAATCATTATAAAATTCCGATAAATGAATCGACTAATATTGGTTTATTGTTTAATTAATTTGTGATTGTGATTGAATCGATTGATTTATTAATTATCATCAATTTCATTAGATAACATCGTATTTAATGGCAGCCGTCCGCTCGCTGTAGCCCTCTTTGTTTGCTTCTCGAGTTTTTTTAATGACTAAAAATTGACAAAAACATTCCAATCGGCGTGGCGTTCTGATTTCTTCCAATCTTGCCAGCCATGGGGCTGGCTTGCAACAACTCGCCATGAGTTGTTGATCTTCGCGGATAATGCAGTAGCTTCTTGCTTTCTGTATGGGTATTAATACGACTGGTATGGACTTGTGGGTGCCTTGCAAGTAATCTTTATAAGTCCCCCTATCCACAGAGGACTATAGTAGTGAAAAATGAATCGTATGATAACGAAACGACCTTCGTTGTCATCATAGGGTTGTCGTATCGGAAGAAGAATACCGATATTGATATTATCGAAAGCTTAATAACGATAAGCGATATTATCGATACAAATATCGATAGTCTTATTAGCAAAGTGGTTAAGCGCTGGCCTGGTACACAGGAGGGCGTGGGTTCAATCCCCAGCAGAGGCAGGATTTTTTCCTCATTAATTTAAGTATTTGACCACATAAAAATAGAGCTCTAAGGGTTAGGTGGTAGAAAATGCCTCATGCATTAATTAACCTCGCCCAGTGGTAACCTTCCACTCAAGAGTCTACCGATTTGGATGCAATTTAGTATATAGGTTCCATATAGGCTCTAATTGTGCCCTGAAACTTTTGGGTGCAATCGAATACACCCTTGGCGGTTTTTGCCACTTTTTAGGGTTACGGCAAAGTTTAATNAATCAAAAAAAAAAAAAAAAAAAAGTCTCCCGAAAATGGAAATCAATAAAATCCAAAATTACAAGTATTATTGCTGCACCTACCAATTGTCAGGTATGATTTTTACCTTTTATTATTTTGATTACAATTGTGGCCAATTCATTCATTCATGCCCCCTGTCAACAATGGCCTCACATATATTGTTAGTGTCGCCTTTGTCAACACAAAGATAAACACCATCAACACGTCGTTGGACCCTTGTTAGGACCACCCTTGTTGACTTCATTTATAAAAAGATTAAGTCACCTTTCTTGTTTAAGATTGAACCTAGGGGGTTGTTAAATTGGATGGATCATTGAACCATGTGAGATCAATTATTATGCTAAACTTCTTTCTTGTGGTGTTTGTATACCTCGATAACTCTCGAACGCCGGGGTAAATTGTGGCCATTTTAACTGAGTGAGGTCTACAGTTCACAGAAATATATGCAGTCTCAGAAAATCGTTCCGACAATCTCAGAAAATATCGATAAATATTTCCGACAATCTCAGAAAATATCGCTAAATTTTTCTGACAATCTCAGAAAATCTCGATAATTTTTTCCTTCAAACACAGAAAATCTTGAAAAAAATTCTGACTTTCTCAGAAAATCTCGATATATATTTCCGACAATCTCAGAAAACCTCGATAATGTTTTCCGACAATCTCAGATAATCTCGAAAAAAATTCTGACTATCTCAGAAAATCTCGATACATTTTTCCGAAATGTATATCCAGAGACCAGAGATGATGAGTCTATAGAAACTTGTATGTTGATAACCCCTGATTTTTGAAATCCAAATAATTATTTACTTTTGGTTGGCAGGTTGTCCCGTGTTCGTGTCACAATGCTGGATAGATGAGATTAAGTTCGGGTCCTAATTCAAAACAAAGACCTCACTACCCGTTATAATATTAATTTCATAAAGTCTTCCTGTATTAATAAGATAAGGGTCGAGAGACAAAATGTCCACCACAACCAAAGATAACAACAATTGGGCCTCCAGATCGTGAACCAAAATACGACTGAAATTATTAAAGGGTCGAGAGACAAGATGTCCACCTAAACCAAAGATACAGACTATTGGGTCTTCCGATCGTGAACAAAATACGACTGAAATTATTAAAGGGTCGAGAGACAAGATGTCCACCTAAACCAAAGATACAGACAATTGGGTCTCCAGATCGTGAACCAAAATACGATTAAAATTATTAAAGGGTCGAGAGACAAGATGTTCACCTAAACCAAAGATAAAGACAATTGGGTTTCCAGATCGTGAACCAAAATACGACTGAAATTATTAAAGGGTCGAGAGACAAGATGTCCACCTAAACCAAAGATACAGACAATTGGGTCTCCAGATCTTGAACCAAAATACGACTATTAAATTCTGTTTGATCAGAAAAGATCTGCCTCGAACATAACACGACTTCCCTTATCTATAAAAAAAAATCTGGTGTGAACATCACCCGACTTTCCTTATCTATAAAAAATCTGGTGTGAACATCACACGATTTTCCTTATCTATAAAAAAAAATCTGGTGTGAATATCACACGACTTTCCTTATCTATAAAAAAATCTGGTGTGAACATCACACGACTTTCCTCATCTATAAAAAAATCTGGAGTGAACATCACACGACTTCCTTATCTATAAAAAAATCTGGTGTAAACATCACACGACTTTCCTTTCCTATAAAAAAGTCTGGTGTGAATATCACACGACTTTCCTTATCTGTAAAAGAAGAAGAAAGTATTGTAATGGGCTACCAAATCGTGTGTCATTCATGGCATAAAACTGACACACATAATCTTCTTCACAAACAGATAGACCTCACACACCGACCAATGGCTGAAATTCGAGATTTGGGTCCTGGGGACCCCAAAACGTGTTTTGACATTGAAAACACGACATGGAAAATTTCAGCCCATTACAATACTTTCCTTTTTATAGGATAAGGAAAGTAAAAAAGATGAAAGTATATTGTAATAATAAACTTACTATACTGCCTTACTATTAAGTCCCTTAAGGGTCTTGTTCTACCAGCAGTAAGTCCAACTCATATTGGGGAACCCGATTTCAATACCCGGCGGGGTAGGAAAATTTTCGAGTTTGTGCTTATGAGTTAGGGGTGCACTCGGCACCCTGAGAACGATTGAGCAGCTAATTTATTGTGAATAGCGACCATTGGCGGCATTACCAGAGTAAAATATTAGAAGATTGAAGATATTATTAGTGCATGAGGTTCTTAGTAATGCTGTGATAGCCACAAATCTGCCTGGATTACCAGGCAGATGCTCGTACATACCAAATTTCAAGACTCTTCATGGAATTTCATGCTGTTCGAAAGGATGCGCCTGTCAGTGTCGCCTTTTTTAAATCTCGTTGAGACCAAAATAGGGATGGGATTTTCGACTCAGGTGAGTCAAATTGACTCGACTCACAAATATGAGTCACCTCTCGACTCACATCGAGTGACAATTTTCAAAAACACCTTATTTGATCAGAAAGACATAATAAAACCAATTGACAAAAGGAACATATACCAAATAAACGTCCCCAACTTCGGCGAATACAATAAAAATGTCCACAATTTCTGCACGATTACAATACTTTATCTTCTATAGGAAGAGAAAGTAAAAAGACGTCACAATCAATCGTCACCAGAATAAAAGAACATTTTCCTTCAGTAAACAACAAACAACCGGAAACATTGGTCTCCCTTTATTATCTTTATCAGTCAACAAAAAAAAGCTACTCGTAAGTCATAAGTCGACTCTTTGAAGAGTCGACTTATTTCAAAAAGATGATTCGACTTGTGAGTGAGTCGAGTCGTGGGTCGACTAATGGATGACTAGCCCATCCCTAGACCAAAATTCTTTTCAGAAATAATGGTGTTGCTGATGTTGGCTTTTGATGTTGGTGTTGTTATCAGAGGGTTCATCTCAACACAATAAACCATGTCAACACTCAACGCGTGAGTAAGATAAGACCATCAGAATTATGATTTACAATGTTTATATCTGGTCTGACGGTGTCTTTGTTATTGCAGAGTTCTTTAGATCCTAGCATAAGATAGTTGGGTCCTCTGATGTAAGCGACACCTTAGCTGACACCTATCCAAATCTCTGGACACATCAAATTTAATAGTCGCATCACATTTGGCTCATATCAGAGACGTATTAGGTTTGGTGTTTGTTTGAGATGTCGCTTGATCTTCAGATACTAGCATGAGATAGTTCGGCTCTCCGATGTAAGCGAACCCTTAGCTGACACCTATCCAAATCTCTGGACACATCAAATTTAATAGTCGCATCACATTAGGCTCATATCAGGGACGTACTAGGTTCGGTGTTTGTTAAAGAGTGTCGCTTGATCTTCAGATACTAGCATGAGATAGTTCGGCTCTCTGATGTAAGCGACACCTTAGCTGACACCTATCCAAATCTCTGGACACGTCAAATTTAATAGTCGCATCACATTTGGCTCATATCAGAGACGTACTAGGTTCGGTGTTTGTTTGAGAGTGTTGCTTGATCTTCGGATACTAGCATGAGATAGTTCGGCTCTCCGATGTAAGTGACACCTTAGCTGACACCTATCCAAATTTCTGGACACATCAAATTTAAAAGTCGCATCACAATTTTGGGTTGGCGGTAAGAGCAGCTAAAACTTGAAATTTGGTGCCTATTCATATGAATCAAAACCTCCGTCTCGAATGACCAACACATGTTAAAAAGACGTTAAGCCAAATTCAGGGGTGTAGCGGGTGGGGCGATGATACCCCCCACTCGCTACGCCTCTGANAGCCGAAGGCTGCGAAATCTTTTTAAAAGAATGGTCAACATCAACAGAAAATAGAAATATAACAATAACGAAAATATATAACTTAAAAATTTGAAACTTTAGAAGAACAACATCTGCATTCGGTGGTAGTCTGATGGAATGATTAAGGAAGAGAAAGTCTAGTATGGTTTTCCGTACCATTTATTTTATTTTTTTAATGTTTAAATGTTTATTTATTTAAATTTTTCTTTACAATGCATACAAAGTCCTTTCCCTAAGTTAAAACTAACTCGAGTTTTGAGCTCTGGAGACCTCGAAACGTGTTTTGGTATTGGAAACTCCACGTCGTAAATTTCAGCCCATTACAATACTTTCTTATTTTAGATTAGGAAATTCGTGATTTTTTTTTTTTNATTTTTTTTTTTTTTTTTTTTTTTTTTAATTTCAATCATGGCCAACGATCATACCACGTTGAATACACCAGTTCCCGTCAGATTACTGAAGTTAAGCAACGTCGGGCGTGGTCAGTACTTGGATGGGTGACCGCTTGGGAACACCACGTATCGTTGGCT
>CM022880.1:21115813-21144872 GCA_012654025.1 Pachypsylla venusta | reverse complement strand
TTATTCAATAAAACTAACCGTAAGTCGGAAAACAACAGAATGGCGGATATCTTGTAGCGTTTCATCTTGAGACAAGTAGGAACAAAGTTATTCAATAAAACTAACCGTAAGTCGGAAAACAACAGAATGGCGGATATCTTGTAGCGTTTCATCTTGAGACAAGTAGGAACAAAGTTATTCAATAAAACTAACCGTAAGTCGGAAAACAACAGAATGGCGGATATCTTGTAGCGTTTCATCTTGAGACAAGTAGGAACAAAGTTATTCAATAAAACTAACCGTAGGTCGGAAAACAACAGAATGGCGGATATCTTGTAGCGTTTCATCGTGAGTCACTCTGTAGAATTTTAGCATAAGCTTGCAAGGGTTAAGTCACTCTGTATAATTTTATAGCATAAGCTTGAAAGTGTTAAATCACTCTGTAGAATTTTATAGCATAAGCTTGGAAGGGTTAAGTTACTCTGTATAATTTTAGCAAAAGCTTAAAAGGGTTAAGTCACTCTGTATAATTTTAGCAAACGCTTGGAAGGGTTAAGTCACTCTGTATAATTTTAGCATAAGCTTGTAAGGGTTAAGTCACTCTGTATAATTTCAGCAAAAGCTTGGAAGGGTTAAGTCAGTCTGTATAATTTTAGCATAAGCTGGGAAGGGTTAAGTCACTCTGTATAATTTTAGCAAAAGCTTGGAAGGGTTAATTCACTCTGTATAATTTTAGCAAAAGCTTGGAAGGGTTAAGTCAGTCTGTATAATTTTAGCATAAGCTGGGAAGGGTTAAGTAACTCTGTATAATTTTAGCATAAGCTTGCAAGGGTTAAGTCAGTCTGTATAATTTTAGCAAAAGCTTTGAAGGGTTGAGTCTGTCTGCATAATTTTAGCAAAAGCTTGGAAGGGTTAAGTCAGTCTGTATCATTCTAGCATAAGCTGGGAAGGGTTATGACACTCTGTAGAACTTTAGCGTAAGCTAGGAAGGGATCATTCACTCTGTAGAATTTTAGCATAAGCTTAGAAAGGTTAAGTCACTCTGTACAATTTAAGCATAAGCTAGGAAGGGTTAAGACACTCTGTATAATTTCAGCATAAGCTAGGAAGGGTTAAGTCACTTTGGAGAAATCCAATTAAAAATTATTGTGTCCACTTAGCATAAACATTGGACACACCCTAACCAGTCTGAATCAAATTTATTTGATCACATTTTAGTTTCAATAAACGCGGCGGCATCAATTTTTTATGATTGTAAAAAAAATTAGTCAGCTGAACCCATTTTGGTGTCGGCGGTCTCAACAGTGTTTTTCAAACTGGGGCTCCAAACCCCTGGGTGTGTGAGTTTTCTGGAAATTGAAAGATATCAAAATGAAATCATGCCTTCCCCCCCCCCCTCCATCTATTGTTTACTAACTCCTATCAGAAAGGAAACCATATCTGACTGAGAATGTGACTGAGTGACTGATGTGATGTGATGATAGTGATTTTTTATTTTTATTATCGTCATTATCAATAGTGACATGATATTTTCCGATGATAGTCACATGTATAAGACATCCGCTCACCACCGAAAAATGACTACAATCGAATGATTATCCGGTAATGTTACGAAACGGTCGCTCAACATCAACTGACTCAAGATTTTTTATAAATGTTAAACTAGTAGCTCTTTAAGTTTTTTGTTTGAGGAAATAATTTTAAATAGATATTTTAATTTTCGTTAAATCGACTTTTTCAAATTAGATAGAAATGATAATCTAATATAATTTTGGTCGTTTTGGGCGGTTTCTGTCGTTTTTTAGCGGTTTTCAGTATTTCTGCCTAAAATGGTAAGAGCTAGAGATTTGTAATTTTGTATGTATGTCATAATTAGCAACCTTTTGGGTGCAATCAAATATGACGCTGGCAGTTTTTACCGCTTTATAGCGGTTTTCATTTATTTAGTCTAAAAAGTGAATGGTCAGACTTGAAATTTTTTAAGCGTGTCAAATTCAGAGTCTGATTATTAGTTGTGATGGTAGGGAAATTTTTACTCATTTTTGAATAATTACTTTAAAATATTGAAATAATTCATGTAGATAGGTATGTATGGTTGTATAGAATTTTCCTATGCCAATTTACAATTGTTTAAACAGGGACCTCAGATATTCGCTAGCAAGCGTCTATGGCACGTTGAATACACAGGTTCTGAAATAGATCACTGAAGTTAAGCAACGTCCAGCGAGGTTGTGCCATGTGGGTGTCCACGTGAGTTCGCGCCCCCATGATGCTGGCTATTTTTTCGGCCCAACCCAGGATGTGTGAGGTCAATGTGGGTAGCTGGTTTGCAAGTTTCCAGCGAATGGAGGGTAAAACCCCCGTCTTGAATGACCAATTAATTTTAAAAAGACGTTAAGCCAAATTAAAAAAAAAAAAAGATATTTGCAAGACACCTTGTATAAGATTAGATACAAGCTAAGAGTCGATTTGACACATAGGCCCAAGGACTGTCTAGATTTGCCTACAAACAGGACCGTATCCAAGATTTTTTTTCCGGGGGGAGGGGTCCAAAGGATTGACATACAAGATTATGTTGTTTTCGTTGATGTTGCAGTTGTTTTTATTGTTGCTGGTGTTGTTGTTGATTTTGTTGTTGTTTCTGCTGTTATTATTTTTGTTTCCAGCGAATGGAGGCTGCTGTTGTTGTTTATATCGCAATTGTTTTTGTTGTTGTTACTGCTGCTGCTGTTGTTGTTGTTTTTGTTGTTGCTGTTTTTTTAAAAAAAATATTATAGGTGACGTGCAAAGTAGAGGACCTATTTTCATTAAAAAAAAAAAAAACGATTGAAATTTCGGAGGGGTCTGGACCCCATGGACCCCCCTGCATACGGCCTTGCCTACGAAGATATATATCTACGCCCTTTCTCCCCATTAGATGAAAGTTTAAACAATTCTCCAGATTAATCTTTATTACTAAAACCGGTTTATAACAATCGTGTGCAATTAAACGAACAAGTGTACATTAGGTTCAAGTTTCAGTGGATTAAGCAGGCGAGTCATTGAAGCAGACAATTTGAAAAAGATACTTTCCAAATGAATTTTCATTCATTTGTACAAGTGCAAGTTGTACGTACGGTAGAACCTCGATTACTCGAATTAATTGTGACCAGGGGTAAATCGGATACTCGAGGTTCCATCTAGAAGAAGGAGAATCATGCCAGAGAATTAGCTGGGATGTCCTATGTAATGTGAATCATGTAAAATTTTGTGTGAAAGTTATTCAATAAAAAACAGCAAGTCGCAAAACAACAAAATGTCGGGATATCTTGACAATCACGCGAGATCGGTCATTTTGTATGGAAATATTTTTTGTTGGAAATGGTCCAATCAGCCCTAGACCGTTATCAGTAAGTGTTCAGGACGCCCTGATTGGGATAAATTGTATTTACCGCAACGATAAAGGAAAAATAATTATCATTTTAAGTTACAGCTGATTTTCCAATTTTTGGGTATCACTAAAAGTTTTGCCAAAACATTAAGATATATCAAACAATTTATGAGCATAGACCCCTAAATATGCACTGAAACCTCAGGAATGTTAAAAAAAAAAAAAAAAAAAAAANAAAAAAAAAAAAAAAAAAAAAATCGTATCGATTTTTGTGTGGAACTTAGAAAATTCTGTTTGTTCAGCAATTGCGGTAAGAGATATGATATGGAAAAAATAATCGACATAGACCCATCGAAAAAAAAAAAACATAGGCCAAGATACCAGAAATATTATCAGAATTCAAAACTGTCCAAGCGTTTTCAAGTAACGGACGATTTTTCGATTTTTGTACGGGGATATTAAAAATTTGTGGGAGGGATATCAAAAATTGATGGGAATACCCCCCCCCCCCAAAAAAANCCCCCCCCCAAAAAAAAAAAATATAGAATAAGACCCCAGAAATATAATCAACATTAAAAAATGTCGAGCCGTTTACAGACGATTTTTTGTGGAACAATGTTAGAACGGGAATGGCCATAATTCTAATGCGCTAATCGAAATAGACGCAGAATTCTGGCCATCAGATAAATTATCAGAACTAAAAAATGTTAAATCGTTTTCAAGCTAAAGCTAATTTTTCGGTTAAATTCTACAAATTTTAACCATGGCGAAGCAACGGGCACAACTGCTAGTTTCTCAATAAAAGGTTTATTTATTCATCATCTTTGTTTGTAAGGTTAACCATGGTGTGATATTAATCGTACGTAGATTAGGAGTATGAGTCAGTTTATCAACTGGACTTTGCACTTTATGAGTGGTACTAGCCCAAGTCCTCAACTATCGAAAATACACATAAGTGAAGAAAAACTAAATTAACTTTCGATCAGAAATCGTACTGGAAAAAGAAAAAATGTCAAAATTATATTTATTACAGACTAGTTCGCTACGATTCTGATTTTTCTATTATTGTTTTTCAAGGACAATGGAATTTTCTTTGGATGCACTTCCTAACACCACATCTTCTGTAATTACACGGGCTTACGGCCGTCACCTAAGGAAGCTGTCTTGGTCCTCTCGGTGGCTACATTACATTTTCAAGCGTATAAGGAAACTAAAAATATAAAGAACCGAAAAAGGGCCTATGGTCCCAGAGGCTCTTGTTACATTCTACTCCTCAATTGTTACGTATGAAGATGACATTGACATTGTGAAATGTGAAATGAACTTTCCTCTCTGAAAGTCGGAATCAAACTGACGTAATATAATGATAGCATAACGTCCCATGTGCTGTAGCAACCTACACCCGGGGAAAATACAATCGTAAAGTTATATGCATTGCAATTCTCTCACGCGTTACATAAACCATCGTGAATTTGGGATGGGCCTCTTTCATCCTTAAGTCAACTTTTCGGATTTCACAAACAAGTCCATTCGTGGGTAAATATTAACCACAGAACTTGGTGTCAGGCTTTGCGGATTAATCTAAAACTAATAGAAACACTAAAGTTTACGAATAAGACAAACCCAGCGTTAGGTTGTTAGATAGATATTCTTTCTTGTTCAATTTTTCGGTTAGAAACCAGCGACAGTGGCGAGCCTGAGACTTCTGACAGGACATGAAGCCTGAAACTTCTGACAGGACATGATGCCTGAATCTTCCGACAGGACATGATTCCTGAAACTTCTAACAGGACATGAAGCCTGAGACTTCTGACAGGACATGAAGCCTGAAACTTCTGACAGGACATGATGCCTGAATCTTCCGACAGGACATGATTCCTGAAACTTCTAACAGGACATGAAGCCTGAAACTTCTGACAGGACATGATGCCTGAAACTTCTGACAGGACATGATGCCTGAAACTTCTGACAGGACATGAAGCCTGAAACTTCTGACAGGACATGAAGCCTGAAACTTCTGACAGGACATGATGCCTGAATCTTCCGACAGGACATGATTCCTGAAACTTCTAACAGGACATGAAGCCTGAAACTTCTGACAGGACATGATGCCTGAAACTTCTGACAGTACATAAGTGTCTTGCCCAGAATTTCTACCGATTATATTTGCCTTCTGTGTACTCAAAACGTAAACATGAATGCAGAACATTTGGCAGTGTGCCCAGACTTCAGACATAACGATAATATGTAGCAAAATATTGGGACACTAGAGGAAAAAGGACCTGATGGTCAAACCTAATATAAACTAAAGGGGATAAGTAAATAACAGGTCGGCGCTGTGCCGCTACCTCAAAATAAGCTGGTTTCCTATTAGCATATCAAATCACAATTGGTGATTATTGCTGCAGAGTCAAATTTCCGGCATTTGAGACAAACAAACAACAATAACACTGCAAACTACAAAGTTAATTACAACAAAATAAATCCTGAACAAGAAGACAAATGCGACTAGTGTGTGGGCCTCCACAAAGCACTGCTCACCACTTCAAATGTCCCGAAAAACCCACCGCCCTTACCGTTATCGACCTTTGGCGGAACCCAGTAAGAGTGGCGGAGTTCCTTGAGCTGCTAACTAACTCACTTTGTTATCATCGTGTTGCTAACGTTGTCGACGACTTCACTCCTCCTCATCCACTTGAAGGAAAGCTGCTGTCTCAATAGGATTCGTCCACAGAGACTCAGGTGTTAGGGTAGTAGTAGCAGAGGTTTTTCTCACGAAATCAACCGTTCTTCCCATTTATAGATGCATGATTAATTAAAAGAAACAGATTGATATGAGTTTAGCGAAAATATTTTTTTTCAGGTGTTATGGCGGTGGGGTTTGCCTGACCGTGTGGGCAGCTGCTTTGCATAGAGGGTATTTGTCATATTCCATTGTATTTATTCTGGCGTTGTAACTCTGGAGGAGGATGCATCATCTAGAGCGGAGTTGTGTCAGCCTTGACCCTGTTTTTCTGGAACTGATTTTCGTCGTCACTGATTTACTTGAGTGGGTGTGTTCCGACGACACACCCACTCAATTTGTTATGGAAAAACCTGGCTGATCAAGATATGAGGATTGCTACAAAAAAAATTATCAAAAAAAAAAAAATTGTAAATTAACTGACCTAATAGTGTCCGTAAATCTTTGAAATTGTCTTGGTCCCGTTAGAAATGAAAGTTCCATTGTGTCCGAAAATCCTGGGAATTCATCGAGTTTCAATTTGGCATGAAGCTTTTGAGAGTTTCTGACCTGCGAAAAGAAGAAGAAAATACATTAGAAAATGAGATACATCGGGTAAATAATGTGGGATACACGAAAGTCTATTGAGAACAAAACCAGGAACAAACAAAACCAGAATTTTCATTGCAGGGGTTATAGGAAGAGAAAAAAAATGGGATATAAAGGAAGGAATCAACAACTATTGAATGTGGGATAAAACAGTTTTTATTTGAATAATGAATTGATTTATTATCATTTATAGAGAGAACAAATTTTAGAGGGAATAAGGGAGAAGGACAAAACAGTTTTTATTTGAATAATGAGTTGATTTTCAATTGATCCCCGACATGACAGCAGCACCGAAACAACCACATCTCAATGGCAGAGCCATGCCTCGAGGGCGATGTCCCCATGTACCGATACTAATTCTTTAATATCACAAAATTTTGTAACTCGTTTTCTTGTGTCAGTGATGTACTGATGTGTTGATTGTTATGGCGGCTCATGAAACTGGACACAAAATAGAAAATAGCATACCTACCAGCATGTATTGATTGTCATGGCGGCTCATGAAACTGGACACAAAATAGAAAATAACATACCTACCAGCATGTATTGATTGTCATGGCGGCTCATGAAAATGGACACAAAATAGAAAATAACATACCTACCAGCATGTGTTGATTGTATAAACTGATGAATCCAACAAACACTGTGATTGGAGGTGCCAATAAAATACCTCCATGTCTGAAAGCGTCCCCCATGGCAAGCAAACCTGATCCAATGTTTCCTTTCAAGAAATGCATCATGGTCTCCAAATATCTGAAAGCAGAATTATCGTATTATAATCTTAGTTTTTTTCGTACTTATTGAAAAATCAACGGAAATGCCTGTTGCGGGGCCCGCCTTGAGGTATCAACACCAAAATACTTTTCTGCCCCTGAATTCAATAGGTTATGTTGGGTAAAAAACTGTCTTTCATGTTGGGTAAAAAACTGTCTTTAATGTGAAAATCCACAATACACAGTGAAAGTGATTTTAATAACATACGTCAGTGTTTTCTCCGTGGTTCGCCAGTAAAATATTTTCATGTGAAGATCATGGAACGGCGTCGGAGACCACTGTCATTGACAATTTCACTATGTAGTGTGAAAGCTCCGTAAATATTGTCTTGGGGATATTTCTACACTGGTCACCTGACGATGGCGAGTCTCTTTTCTCTTTGACTGACTTCTCTCCGAGAAAATAGTGCGAGTGTGATGGCAACTCTCCCCGCTTCCAATACCTTAGATGAGGTATTTTATCTATATCCATGGAGGATAGTAATGAGTAACGTTAGATCGCAGTACGACCTAGGTCACTGATAAGGTCGTGGTTTTTTTAATGTATTGCTAAGATCTAGAAATTTTGGCGTCTCTTTGAGTAAAATCCTATGCGCACTAAACACAAAAAAATTTCCTAGCTTCCCACTTACATACGATTATCGGGTCACCATATTAATATCACCAGTGGATTGAAGGAGGAGATCGCCCCAAAATTGGGGCGATCTCCTCCTTCAATCCACTGGTGATATTAGGAATGATATTCCTTTGACGTCAATCATCAAAATTTGAAAAGGTTGCTTAGGATGGACAGAAAAAAATAGAGAAAACTGATATTAAGAGGTCCATGAGGGCTGTTTATGATTAATTGTGGCGGCCTTTCCAAGTGCTGCGTCTACTAGTTAGGACTATTGCAAACCGAGGCCCGTTCAGAACGAGGCAAATATTTCAAATATTGGACAAATATGACACTTACTACGCATAAATACCATGCAAAGAAAGCGAGGCCACGCTGGTAGCATTATAAGGTAAAAATTGTTAAAGTGAATCTTGGGCATATTGGAGTAAATGTTAAACATACCTACCTTGTAATGCTATGATGCCCATAAACATTGTTACATAACACAAAGAAATATACATACACATTCGCATACATCTGACTATGTACCAGACGTACCCACCGAAGGGAGCAGACCAGCTGCATTAGGTGACGGTCCTAAATACAGAAGGTTTGGTGTTAGGAGGAAGGGCATTCAGCCTTCAAAAAAACTCTGCTTCAAACCAATGTACAAAGATCATCAGGTAAAAGCGAGTTTCTACGCAGTTTCTATGGATACTATGTGAAGCAAGCGAGGGTTAGCGTGCGAGGAAAGGATTACTCCTAAAGAAAGTAAGTACTGAACTAAAGGTTAAGGCATGGTAGAATTAAGGAAAGCAACTAGAAGGAGATTGTGACATAATATTACAATAATCGAAAAGGTAAAAAATACTCTTTTTGTTCGAATGCCCATTGTACACGTTCGTCACATAATTACGTAACATAAATTAATTCCCCCTCTCCCCATCGGTAAAACTATCATTTTTGGCGAAGTATTTTGCCATTTTTAGTATTTTGCCATTTTTTTTTCTTCTCTATTTTATTCGCCGTTTAATAAAAAATAATAGTTTGCCAAATGCGACGCCAAATCAATTACTCCGTCAGAAATTCTTTTACACGTCACCTGTCAGATATGAAGTTAGAGAGATAATATGAATTTTATTTCGAGTTACTGTCACAAAACAAAGACGTACATTCATTCTGTAACAAGACGAATGAAACAAGACAGATAGTGTTCTTTAAAACTACCTTGTAATGCTGTAATGACAGTAGAAAAAAATAACAATTTATGGATTTATCATATAAATACCTAAAAAAGAAAAAACCCTCCCTAAAATTTGATATTTTACGTTTCATGGGATATAGAATTAAAAACTAAAATAAAAACCGTTCGACAGTTGTCACCACCTTTCGTACACCACAACGAGGTTTACCTTTTGGTTTATTATTCTCAATAATGAAACTTTGAATCGTCAAGGGAAAATATCAAAATATGATATTTTACGTTCCAAGAACGTAGAATACAAAAATCGAATAAAAACAATCCGTTTGTCCGCCATGATGAGCATTTTTGGCACTCAACGTTGACCGATTTTGATGAAATTTGTGGTATGTATGTAGATGTTGATGAAAATTTAAAAGTCACGAGTTTTTTTAAAAAAATTTATTCGATTTTTTAACGGTAAAATAGGTATCAAAAATTTTGAAGTATTTTTCGAGGTCGCTTCCAAAAGTTCTTTATTCAAAATAATAAAACAAAGGCTTTGGTTTCCAAACCAAAGGCGGAGGTTGAAAAAATCTTCTCACAGAATTAAAATATTTCGCTCATCAGGTTAGGTTTCCAAGGGGTACCATTACACTTTTATTTGGATCAACGCTTTTGCCAGGACATACGAGAACGTGATTTTCTCGAACGACCCCACAAATCTTGGCATTCACCCAAATTTAATTTTATTACCTACCGAAAGGCGTAATTTCTTCCAATCCATTTATGACTTGCTAACTTTCCATGAGGACAAGTAAATCATACTTGAGATTGTAAGAAGTTAGTTGAGGGTGATCCTCACGGGCTGAGTTCATCTGAACTGATGGTGTAAAATAACACAGAAAGCAACTCTGTAATATCATTATGTTTGTAACAATATTGTGTTACTGACGTAATTATATTACAGTGATTGTAATGGTTCTCCAAGAATAGAGGTGTAATGACAATTATAAACTTTATCAGCAGACTACAACCCATCTGTAGCTGCTGTCTCTTACATCTGCCTACCATCGGACACGATGATGTCACTATTTAAGTGTAGAAAAAGTTTAATATAGACTTTAAATGAGGAAAACAGTAAAGCTTCACCACCATTTCAACTCTATAGACGAAAATACTGAAAAAACTCATATAGATTGATTAAATGGCTATTCTAGACAGCGTCTATGGCACGCTGAACACATCAGTTCCCGTTCGATCACTGAAGGTAAGCAACGTCCAGCGTGGTTGTTTCATGTGTGTATCCACGTGGGTTCGCGCCCTAGCCCAAACCATTTTAAAAGGTTTTTCAAAATGTATCGAACATCGATGTTTTTGTTACGATACATCGAGTAGTTGATGTATTCGTAGTCGATATATCGAAAACATCGATGCTTATTTGTTTCGATATCCCAACCCTACATTAGTATTATCGAACTATTATGAAAAATGGATATACGATGGACCGTTTTCGAGACATAATAGCCGGGCAATGTTTCTTAAAGTGTTACGAACACAAGCCGCCGCAAGTAATGCTAGGTATCTTAATAATTACCATAAAGACTGTATGACTGTATTGAATTTTTGTATGTTCCACAGTTCAATTGCATAATTTACTCAACAAGTATTATGCTGACAGTGAGAGCATAATATCATCATACATCATCATTTCAAGGACTTGCTTGGGTTTTTCATGCATAGATATATACCTACAATCTTATCCTACGCTACGCGAGTAAAGCTTCGCCCCCCCCCCCAAAAAAAAATGTGTTGAGCTAGTTTAGAACAAAATCTATATCAGTTTACATGTATGTACCTAAAGATTACAATGGAGAGGGAGATTGTAGAAGTCTTTGAAGGAAGCATAGCGGTGACCCAACGATCAAAAGAATCACACAGAAGAACGTTTTATCAGTGACAATCAACGGGACGATAATGTCCCCTTTAAACAATGAGAATCAGGGATATCGACATTCAGGTTTCGATATAATCGATATTTTATATCGACATTAAGATTTCGATAATATCGAAAAAAATATCGCTATCGAAAAAAATTTTTAAGGAAATTACGGTGCTTTGCTGCTTGCTAGAGTTAGGGTTGTCCATATTTATACCAATAGTATCGAATATCGATATTAGGGTTTCTATATAACCGATATTTTATATCAATATTCGTCCATTCGATAATAACGCTTATCGATATTAAGATTTCGATAATATCGAAAAAAAAATCGCTATTGAAAAAAATATTAAGGAAATTACAGTGCTTTGCTGCTTGTTAAGAGTTAGGGCTGTCCATATTTAAACCGATAAACGATAATATCCAATATCGATATTAGGGTTTCAATATAACAGATATTTTATATCGATATTCGTCCATTCGATAATAACGCTTATCGATATTAAGATTTCGTTAATATCAATATCGGTAATATCGATATTCTTCTTTCGTTTCGGCAACCCTAAAAGTAAGTGAATCATACACCAACCAAATCAAGATTATAATTAATATCTATTCGCACCTAACAGAACACCAACACCGTATCTAGGTAGACAACGGATGTCGAGACAGTGTATGCACATGCTAGTACCGGAAATGAAGCAATTCAGAAATCAATATTTACCTACTGATAGTAATAACTTTACTTTAGAACGTTACAATATACAGAGTGGTCCACAAACTTACTGACAACGGCTTAAGGGGGGGTGGTGATATATTGGACCATTTCCAACAAAAAATATTCCCATACAAAATGGTCGATCTCGCGTGGTTTTCAATATATCCGCCATTTTGTTGTTTTTCGATTTCCTCTTAGTTTTTATTGAATAACATTTCTTCTACTTGTCCTACGTTAAAATACTTTTCTTTTTCGGAATTAACACAAAATTTTACATTAATTAAAGTTAAATCATGCTACAAATAAATGTTTACGTCTTTTTAAGAGGCACATGGGTAATTCATGTGGTCGTCGTTTCCTCATGAAACTTTGGACTCGATTCTCTCAAAATGTTCCCTCGGGAAAAATCTGGCACTCATCAGGAAAAACATGTCCGTTGTATTAAAATATTATTTGCCACAAAATCGACAAGTGAAACCGAAGTTTAGTCATTTAGCGTTGATTCCGAAAATGAGAAGCGTTTCATCGTGAGACAAGTAGGAACAAAGTTATACAATAAAACTAAGCCTAAGTCGGAAAACAACAAAATGGCGGTTATCTTGAAATCTACGCGAGATCGGTCATTTTGCAGGGGAATATTTTTTGTTGGAAAATTGGAAATGCCCAATATGACGCCCATAGGCCGTTATCAGTAAGTTTCAGGACCACCCTGAATAAAACATCTGATAACACTACATAAGATGCAAGGCCGAATTTTGCTCTTTTTTCATTAGTGCGTTATTAACGAAAAAAACCAAACGGGGCCGAAAGAAGAAAATTTCGGCTCCATTTTGCTGTTCTAATTGCCTACTAAAATTTTAGTATGGAACCCTATATAAGTGACTGAAGGTGACTGATAGTTTCGGGGCACAATTACACCCCAAATGGGAATCAAATTTTATCAGAATCGGACCATGTTAGTCGCGAAAGTACCCTTTAGGGTGTGCCGGTGTCGAACGGACTTCTTTTATTCAACTTTTGAATTCTCCGTATATTGAAACGTAAAATGTCAAAATTTTAGGGGGGGGGGGATTTTTTTTTTTTTGTTTCGCCTGGAAAATAATGTGCCACAGAGTAGGATAAGATGTAGACATGTTTTGTCTTAAGAATATTAGTGTTTTGTTAATAATGTTGAATGTCACAAGAATGGTTCTGTTGACAAGAATAAGGATGTTAATTGAACAATTCTGCATCCTTCTTAACTAATAATGAACATTTTAATTCAAATAATCACTACCCAACCCAATTAGAAGATACACATCTAAAGAAGCGCGTGGAACACTAAAATAATTTTTGACTGAAACTGCAGAGAGAAAATTTCAAAACGTTTCTTAATTTAAAGACATTTATTTTAAAATATACAAGACACATATATATGTTCAATGTTCTTGTTTTCTTCTCGAATCTCAATGAATGCAAGACGGTGGAAGCTAAAATCACGTTCCAACCCTGTATGCCGACATTTTCTTGTATCAATTTTGGCCACCTGATTTTCGATATGAGATTTATTATCATGGATCATATTTTTTTTAATTTCACGCCTCTTTGACATCTAAGGTGATTCGAGACGGACGTTTTAAGCTGCTTTCCCACTGCACGCAATATTTGTTGCCGCACCACGATGCAATAAACCAGATATCCACATCCGATAAAATCTATTTTTTTTTTTTTTTGCATAACGTCTCTTTGACATCTATTGTTCATTCAAGACGGAGGTTTCACACTCAATTCACTGAAAACATACGAACCAGCTACCAACATTGTCCTCACCCAGCCTCGCTGGACGTTGCTTAACTTCAGTAATCGAACTGGTGTATTCAACGTGCCGTAGACTCTGGCTATATTTCATGTTTAGTCCACTGCGTTACGTTCGCTTTTCAGTCGAGTTAGTGTTTACCTATTTACCTTAGTTTACCCTTTAGTTTGCCCAGAAACAAATTACACAGAAATCCGCTAAAAAGTATTATTTTTGGTGCTGACTTGCATCAACTTAAACTTTCCATTTTTTACTTTCTCATTACACACCTACACACTAAAAGGAATCTGTGTGCCAAAATTTCTGTGTCTCTACGTTTAGCCTTCGTGGAACTACGTTGATTATCAATCAGTCAGTCAGTAGGGGCTTTGCGTTTTATAATTATAAGTATATAGATAAACAATTTTTCGTTCAAACTCAGGTAGATAAAACAGATTTTATTCGTATAGAGAAAAAATTCCTCAGAATTACTGCTGGAAATTCTATTTAAGACATCCAAATTTCGTTTCGAGTGTGTCTGTACTGTCTGTCCGTCCATTGTAATCAATTTCTTGTGTTCACCAACTCAGATACTAGGATTGTGTGTGTTAGGGGTCTCCAGATGGTCCCATACGCAAACATGTTTTCCTTGGAAAAATCATGTCATCAAAATTGTTGGTCCGATTTAGTAAAAATTTGGAGGGTCCAACTATTTAAACACCAAATGGGTCGCTGTGTGATACATGTTTTGTATCATACACAATTTTTTTAGGAGATGACGGAAATATTATCAAAAACAATTCGCGGATTTCGTTTACAAGCTAACCTTATTTTCAAATTTGCTCCAATTAATTAGGACCTGACGATAATATTATCAAAAAACAATTCGCGGATTTCGTTTACAAGCTGACCTTATTTTCAAATTTGCTCCAATTAATTAGGACTTGACGATAATATTATCAAAAAACAATTCGCGGATTTCGTTTACAAGCTGACCTTATTTTCTAATTTGCCCCACTTTATTGTCTTTTAACACTCGAAATGTTTGTCTGTAGGTAACAAATACTTTGAACTCAATATTACGATAAACACAGCATGTTCTCTATCAATCCCAATGATCCGTGCTAATCTAGTGGCGATAACACATCTCATCAAACATTTCCGATCGAGAAGAAAAAAAGAAATGAGACCACGACTGAAGCTTAGTATAGCAACTATAGGATGTCTTCGTGGCAGCCAAACGTTCGGCTTCGGCTTTTGAAAATAATGAAAAATGTCCTGCTTTTATAAATTCACACAAAAACACTTTCTAAGTGTTAAATCACCTGTATACAAAATACAGTATACACAATCCATCTCTCTGAAGTATAACTTCAGTGAGATGGATTGTGAACCCTAGTGGTACAAGGAAGGTACCGAGTCCGAATTCCGAATCCTGGTAAGATCAAAATCTCTAGAAAGGTTTATTTTTCAAAATTTCTACTCGCGGTGAATGGTGCAAGAGTTTATACCAAAAAAACAACTTTATCATCGAGGCGGTCAACGTTTCCTAACCTCTCTGGTTTGAAGAATGTTCAACTTAACGCTTATATTGATAAAATAAACAAACTTGTTCTTCTCATGAAGTCGTTTATCCCTAAAAACTCTTACACCATTCGGAAAAACTATTGTTCCATTCGGGCCTTGTGCCGAATACGAGCTAGTAGTGTTTAGGATGTCGCACATGCGCAGTCAAAACAACTGAAGTAAATGAAATATGGATATCTGGAGACCTAACCCCCCTTCACCAAGTACAGAAAATAATATCAAAGTCGAAAAACAAATACATAACAGATGCTATGTTGAACACAAGAAATTGACTACATATAGTACACACAGACACGGGGACGAAGTAAGGTGTAGTTTTAACACGGCATTTTTCCTTCCGTTTTTCAGTTTGTCTCTCTGTATTGTACCACGGTACTCCTTGTCCGATTTTAGTAAAACTTGGTATGGATGGTCATTTTGTTCATAAAAATAGGTGATAGGTCAAACACATTTCATAATTATTATTAAATATTATTTGGGGGTATACCTACGCAAGTATGAAGACAATAAGAAATTTGTGCGAATTATAATGTTTATAGAAAACTATTTTTTACTCAAGGATATTACTTTTTGTAATATCCTTGAATAAAACATTTTTGTACCGAATTTCAGCTTTTTTGCTCATCCCCAAGAAGTACTTCTCAATTCCGATTTTTCGGTGGCGAAAACCGGAAAATCGGGGAGAAATCGGAAAATTTCAATTTATATATATATGCGTATATACTATTTTGGGAATTTTCTTCATAGTCGTTGAAATTGAGTGAGGTCAATTCACTTAATCAATAGTATCTAAAATTCAAATTGCTAGTGTGGATTTCCCCTGGCAGAAACCAAGAAAGGAAAACATTTGTCACGCACCTACATGGCATGGCAAATTCACCACAAGTCTTAATCTTAAACGGTTCATCCGATTTTGTTGAAATTTGGCATTGTTCGTATAAGTTATATATGGTACCATATCATTGTGTCATCAAATGTTTCCAAAGAGAAATCAAATGTTTCCAGAAAATACAAACAAACACAACAAAATGATTCGAACCAAATATGTTGCCCAATGTCTGGCAACAAATTTTGCGAGAGGAAATTTTAAATTTCCGATGATATTTTAAAAGACTTTCCATTCTATTGATCTGTTATCAATATTATCTACCTATAATTATAAAACGCAAAACCCAGTCGGTATACTGACTCACAGACTGACTGACTCATAATGGCTAAACCTAGAGACTTGAAATGTGAGGGGTCCCCAGAGTACAAATCTCGAGTTTCAGCTATTGGACCAATTCATATCAATTTCATACAAGAAATTGAAAAGTTGAAGGCCGCTTTTTGCGGTTCTGCTAAAACCAGAATAGAAAGAGCTAGAACTTGAAATTTGGTGTATATTCATATCAATTTCATACAAGAAATTGAAAAATACAACTTAGGTTGAAGTTTAATATTTTGTTGGTCGCTAATTAGCAGTTGAAGCCCGCTTTTTGGCGAAAGTTGTGTGATGTTCACACCAGATTTTTTTTTCGTATAATTTCGTAACCTTAGTTAAGCACGGGCAAACGGCTAGAGTCCTTTCCTGAAAGTATGACGATGCGGTGGATGAATGAAACAGAAGTTTTCCATAAATTATTTATTCATGGACTCTGATGGTTGCCCTCACTTGACACGAACTATTCATTTATATGTACAGGGTGATCCCACAAGATGACATCATTGCAAATGAAATATGATTTCTCCATCTATTCAGGATATACGTAGGGATGAAGGTAGTGTGGGTTGAGGTGATTTTCAGAGTGCAGAGCTCTGAAAAGTATGGGCCGTAGTTGTAAGTTTATGACAACAATATACAAACACTGTATTGCATATACAGGGCGTCCCATTTTAAGTGGTCATCTCAATTTATTCCGAAACCGTTGGAGTGATAAAAAAATTATTCTGACCGAATGTTCATAAAAAAGAGGGGGACGTATTATGATGATCTTGGCTGACTTGTCAAAGTTGTCCTTCAAGGTCAGATGAAGGTCAACTTCATTTTCTTAAATGAGACGACCTGAATTTTATTAAACACGTTTTTGTCAAACTTTTTTGCGCCAAATTTTGGGATTGTTTTTTGGTCTGACATACCCGTGTGGCATATTGAATGAACACTCCCGCCATTTCCTATACGATGGTTTCCTTTTTTCACTTGTTTGTTCATTTTATAAAAAAAACTCTCTCGCAATGCACTTCAATATGCCCCACGGATATGTCAGACCAAAAAACAATCCCAAAATTTGGCGCAAAAAAGTTTGACAAAAACATGAAGTGAATAGTCAAATGAACGTAGAATTAACTGGGGAATCCGATGTAATAAAATTCAGGTCTTCATTTAAGAAAATGAAGTTGACCTTCATCTGATCTTGAAGGACAACCTTGACAAGTCAGCCAAGGTCATCATAATACGTCCCCCTCTTTTTTATGAATATTCGGTCAGAATAATTTTTTTGTCACTCCAACGGTTTCGGAATATATTGAGATGCCCACTTAAAATGGGACACCCTATATGTAAAACTTTTTTATATCATAACTTGACACGTCCTGTTTTTTACTTTCCCTATCTTTTAAAAGGAAAGTATTGTGCTGGGCTGAAATTTTCGATGTCGAGTTTTCAATGCCAAAACACATTTTGGGGTCCCCAGAGCCCAAATCGCGAGTTTCAGCCATTGATCAGTGTGTGTGTCTGCCTGTCCATCTGTCTGTCTTTGAACAAGATATCTCAAGAACGGCAAGTGCTAGAGATTTGAAATATCAGTTTTATGCAATGAACGGCAAAATAAACTTTTCGTGGAAATCAAATATACCGTTGTCAGTTTTATGCCGCTTTTTAGCGGTTTTCGCATATTCTGTTTAAAATGAGAACAGTAATAGCTAGAATTAACTTGTCTATTCACATCAATTTCATACAAGAAATTGAAAAATACAACTTTGGTAGAAGTGTAATATATTGTTCGCCGTTAATTAGCGGTTGAAGACCGCTTTTTGAAGGTTCCGTCTAAAACTACAATGGAAAGAGCTAGAATCAACTTTTTGGCATCGCTATTGAGGGAATTCATATTAAATCTACGATGGAACAGAACTCATTAGGTGTTTCGAAGTAAGGAAGAGTGGATAGCGGGGCCAAAAATAGATTTCATATCTTTTTTGGGCTGATGACTTGGCGGGAATTTTTTATAGCACGCAGTGGTATTTTTAGGGAATTATTATAAATATCAACAACTTATGGCGAGTTGGTGCAAACCAGCCACATGGCTATGATTATGATTTTACTACAATTTGAGTAAATCACCGAGAAAGAGAGGAAGATCAAAGCAGCTACATGGCTCATAACCTATGATAATGATTTTACTACAATTTGAGTCAATCACCGAGAAAGAGAGGAAGATCAAAGCAGCCACATGGCTCATAACCTATGATTTACTACAATTTGAGCCAATCACCGAGAAAGAGAGGAAGATCAAAGCAGCCACATGAAACAATCAACAATCGAGAAAACTAGAAGAGTACAGAAGAGGACACGATTTATAATCTGCAATCAAGAAGAGCCGAATAGAGTATAGCGCTAACTGATGAGGGTCAAGGCCAGGGAGAAGAAGATTCTTCTTAATAATGGAGTAAAATTCAAACCACGAATCGAATAATATACTAGGTGTGTCCGTGGAAAAAACGGATAGAGCTGGGATGACACATCGTTTGAAGTATATTGATAAATCGAATTTCAAAATATATCGATATAAATCAAGTCACAACATAAAAACAACTTTTGAAAATAGTTCTTTTGATTTTCTTGAAAAAATTAAAAAAATTCCACAGTTTGAAAATTTGCTGTCATGTTTCTGGTCCATTATTTTCAATGATGAATATTTGGAATGCTCACAAAAAAAATCCCCCCCCACCTCAAAATTTGATATTTTACGTTTCAAGGTACGTAGAATCCAAAAATCTAATAAAAAAAATCTGTTTGTCCGCCACGCCGCCCGCTGTGATGGGCACTTTTACCACTCAGCGTTGACCGATTTAGATCCCATCTGGGCTCTAATTGTGCCCCCAAACTTTTGGGTGCAATCGAATTGGCGGATTTGCGCTTTTTAGCGGTTTTCACTAATACTCTCCAAAAAGAGAGCTAGAGACTTGAAATTTGGCATGATGTCATATTTGGGGACTCAGTAAACTTCAAAACATTTGGGTGCAATCAAATATACCGCTGGCGGTTCTTATACGCTTTTTAGCGGTTTTCATTAGTCCTGCCTAAAAAGAGAATGGTAAGAGCCAGATACTTCAAATTTAGTATGTATGTCATATTTATGGTCTAATTACGCCCCTCTGGCGGGGGGGAGGGGTGTTTTTTTAGCCAGTAAAATAATACACCAATGTGTCACATTGGCAGACTTTTCTTTACAATTTCCTGATATTAAAATTGTTATCAAAATAATTTAGTTAGGCCTGACGTCTCATCCGGTTATCATCGGAAACGATGATATCCCCTGTCGATGATGATGATGATCTGTTTTTATAAAACGACTCATTCACTTACCCATTACCAACGTAACTCCACTGCTTCTTTCACGACAACTCACGAACGATTTTAATGAAATCTGTGGATTTGTATGATCAATTTAGACCACGGGCAAATAATAATAAGCGTTTAATAAATTTAATGAGAATGGACCCTACCAAAAATGGGTGTATGGAAAAAATTAAACGTAAATTTTACCCAGGGTGTCTACCAAATCGTCAAAGTGAAATTCCCTGACATTTCCAGTCTCCTAAAATTCCCTGACAATTCCAGGTTTTCCAGTCTGGTAGACACCCTGTTTACCGGTTCGTTTAAAAGTTATGACCGATGTTGAATAGGTTTTCCTCTCCCAATCGGAATTTTAACGAATGGTATAATTCATCAGAGATTAACTTATTTTTCAAAAAAATAAAATTTCCATGTTCTTTTTAAAATGAAATCAAAAATATTTACAACATAAAAAATTCTGCCAATGTGACACATGGGTTCATTATTTTTATAAAAAAAAAATTAATATTTTAAATTTCAAGGTACGTAGAATCCTAAAACCGAATAAAAAAAAATGCCGTTTCTCCGCCAAACACCATGATGGGCACTTTTACGACTTAGCGTTGACCGATTTGGACGAATTTTTGTATGTAGGTCAGTTTGTGCGCCGGCAACCCCCTCCATAACCTTTACGTTGTGATAGTAACTTTTGCCACTTAGCGTGGACCTATTTAGATAAAATTTGATATATAGGTCAAATTTAGGGTCTAATTGTGCGCCACAATTTTTCGTCACCGTCAGACACATATACAGGGTTCCATACTAAATATTTAGAATGGAACCTTATATATGCGACGGATGCCACGGAGACCTCAAATGGAACCTACGTGCCCAATTTCATAAAAATCGGTCAATGCTAAGTGGTAAGAGAAGTGCCCATCACGGCGTACAAACGGATTTTCTATTCTATTTTGGGTTCTAAAACGTACCTTGAAGCGTAAAATATCAAATTTTGATGGGGGGGGGACCACGACTNGGGGGTATTATTGTTTTCGTGATGACGATTTCAAAGTTTCATTATTGAAAATAATGAACCAAAAATCATGCCTTGCTTCAGGCCCAAGACGTTCATCGAAGATCGCGATTTGTTCTTTGTTGACTCTCGTGTCTGTATGAGTAATGTAGAATACAAGTATGTACCCTGTATTCTACATTAGTCATAACTCATACAGACACGAACATACTGCGTTGACCTGGTTCAGACAGGCGGGAACATTTATTTCATGTTTTCGGATATGGAAAAGTACTGGCTGGATTTGGCGGCTTATGTAGTGAGGTATATTATACAGTATCAACCATACAGACCAAGTGAGGTATATTAAACAGTATCAACCATACAGACCAAGTGAGGTATATTATACAGTATCAACCATACAGACCAAGTGAGGTATATTATACAGTATCAACCATACAGACCAAGTGAGGTATATTATACAGTATCAACCATACAGACCAAGTGAGGTATATTATACAGTATCAACCATACAGACCAAGTGAGGTATATTATACAGTATCAACCATACAGACCAAGTGAGGTATATTATACAGTATCAACCATACAGACCAAGTGAGGTATATTATACAGTATCAACCATACAGACCAAGTGAGGTATATTATACAGTATCAACCATACAGACCAAGTGAGGTATATTATACAGTATCAACCATACAGACCAAGTGAGGTATATTATACAGTATCAACCATACAGACCAAGTGAGGTATATTATACAGTATCAACCATACAGACCAAGTGAGGTATATTATACAGTATCAACCATACAGACCAAGTGAGGTATATTATACAGTATCAACCATACAGACCAAGTGAGGTATATTATACAGTATCAACCATACAGACCAAGTGAGGTATATTATACAGTATCAACCATACAGACCAAGTGAGGTATATTATACAGTATCAACCATACAGACCAAGTGAGGTATATTATACAGTATCAACCATACAGACCAAGTGAGGTATATTATACAGTATCAACCATACAGACCAAGTGAGGTATATTATACAGTATCAACCATACAGACCAAGTGAGGTATATTATACAGTATCAACCATACAGACCAAGTGAGGAATATTATACAGTATCAACCATACAGATCAAGTGAGTGATATTATACAGTATCAACCATACAGACCAAGTGAGGAATATTATACAGTATCAACCATACAGACCAAGTGAGGTATATTATACAGTATCAAACATACAGACCAAGTGAGTGATATTATACAGTATCAACCATACAGACCAAGTGAGGTATATTATACAGTATCAACCATACAGACCAAGTGAGGAATATTATACAGTATCAACCATACAGACCAAGTGAGATATATTATACAGTATCAACCATACAGACCAAGTGGGATATATTATACAGTATCAACCATACAGACCAAGTGAGGTATATTATAAAGTGACAACCATACAGACCAAGTGAGGTATATTATACAGTATAAACCATACAGACCAAGTGAGGTATATTAAACAGTATCAACCATACAGACTAAGATTTGATAAGATCCAGATTTTGATAAGATCATGTTTTCGGATATGGAAAAGTACTGGCTGGATTTGGCGGGTAATCTAGTGAGGTATATTATACAGTATCAACCATACAGACCAAGTGAGGTATATTATACAGTATCAACCATACAGACCAAGTGAGGTATATTATAAAGTAACAACCATACAGACCAAGTGAGGTATATTATACAGTATCAACCATACAGACCAAGTGAGGTATATTATACAGTATCAACCATACAGACCAAGTGAGGTATATTATACAGTATCAACCATACAGACTAAGATTTGATAGGATCCAGATGATCCGAAATCGAACTACAGTATTAATTATCTATCCCAAGTACATTTAGTGGAGGTGCTTTGGGGCATTTATACCAAAAACATATGTAGTACCTTCTTAGTTGGGTTTGGGTCACGTCATTAGAAAATGTGGCCCTGGAGATTGTCTAATCTTATAGGCAAATCCCAAAGATTTTTGTGAACTACAATCAGAAAAAAAATATACAATTCGGTTGTGAAACTACTAGCTTTTTAATAAAATTATAAATGGGTTCGGTTCATATACAAATTTCCACAATTTTTTTAAAAGAAAAAACCAATTAGAACAAAAACAATTCTACTACGAGGGAATTCACAAATTCATTCGTGAGCATCAAGTATTAATTAATAAAGAAACTCCTACAGATTACTTAAAATGGAGACGCGGTTGACCCAACAGAGCCCAATCATATCTAATCAATCAATTCAATGAAGAAATACGAAATATTGGAGGTAAATCAAGATATCTCTGGAACCGCGGGAGCTATCGAAGAACGGATTCGTTTTTTGGACTCAGTACATCAATTGTCGGTCAATGTATTCCTATTGACTCACTTAATCACAGACTCTGTTACTTACTCAATCACAGACTCACTCAAACACTAATAAATGTCCATATCAATTTTCATCATACTCGGTCTAAACGTTCGAGAGTTTCCAAGGTACAAGAAGACAAGCAAAAGAAAAATCGTAAAGTTCAAACTAGACCTCACTTTGTTCTGTGAAAACTCAATTATGTATGGTGTTGTACGTTATACAATTTTAGATCTCTTTCTCTAATGAACCTGCCAATAGCACAGTACAAAGTATTCGATAAATACATTACTGATCAACTCAAAACATTAAAACTTTCTTTTTCAGACCAATGAACGGAAGGTTAGTTAATAATCATATCATAAGATTATTTTTATTGTACAAATTGTGTTCTTAAAAGAATTACGATTCTCATTAATCGATCAATAATAATTATCGCGTATACATTTACAATGTGAATAATTGAATATAATGTGTATCACAACATAACAATACTGTCAGACACGCTATTAAAGTTAAACTTAGGCATTATTACATACGATGTATCTGCTATGATACTTGATGACCATGGCAAATTGCAACCTTGCTACAGATAAGATACAACAATATAAAATATAATGATAAAAAGACAAGGGAAGAATTACAAATATAAAAAAAGATCAGGAATAGAAAAACTATCAAAATCATCTTGAAATCCTAAAAGGCGAGGGAAAATTTAAATGCACAAAATGATGGCTGAAAATGTCTGGAATAGAGCCAACATCGTCTATAAAAAATAGGACAAGTATTGAAGTAATCCGAAAAGTCGAGGAGAAATTTGAAAGCACAAAAGAATCGGCTGAAGAGTCTGGAATAGAACCAACATCGTCCTTAAAAAAAACAGGAAAAGTATTGAAGCCATTCGAAAAGGAAGAGGAAATTTGAAAACACAAAAGAATCGGCTGAAAAGATCTGGAATAAAACCAACATTGTTTATAAAAAAAAAAACGGGAAAAGGCGAGGAAATTTGAAAGCACAAAATGATCAGCAGAAAAGGTATGGAATAGAACCAATATCATCTATAAAAAACAGAAAAAGTATTGAAGCTATCCAGAAAGGAAGAGGAAAATTGAAAGCACAAAATGATCAGCTGAAAAGGTGTGGAATAGAACCAATATCATCTATAAAAAACACAGGAAAAGTATTGAAGCCATCCAAAAAGGAAGAGGAAAATTGAAAGCACAAAATGATCAGCTGAAAAGGTATGGCATAGAACCAATATCATCTATAAAAAACAGGAAAAGTATTGAAGCCATCCAGAAAGGAAGAGGAAAATTGAAAGCACAAAATGATCAGCTGAAAAGGTCTGGAATAGAACCAATATCATCTATAAAAAACAAAGAAAAAGTTTTGAAGCCATCCGAAAAGGAAGAGGAAAATTGAAAACACAAAATGATCAGCTGAAAAGGTCTGGAATAGAACCAATATCATTTATAAAAAACACAGGAAAATTATTGAAGCCATCCGAAATAGAAGAGGAAATTTGAAAACACAAAAGAATCGGCTGAAAAGGTTTGGAATTGAATCAATATCATCTATAAAGAAAAACAGGAAAAGTATTGAAGCCATCCGAAAAGGCGAGGAAATTTGAAAGCACAAAATGGTCAGCTGAAAAGGTCTGGAATAGAACCAAAATCATCTATAAAAAACACAGGAAAAGTATTGAAGCCATCCGAAAAGAAGAGGAAAATTGATAGCACAAAAAAATCGGATGAAAACGTCTGGAATAGAACCAATATCATCTATAAAGAAAAACAGGAAAAGTATTGAAGCCATCCGAAAAGGAAGAGGAAATTTGAAAGCACAAAAGGATTAGCTGAAAAGGTCTGGAATTGAATCAATATCATCTGTAAAGAAAAAGAGGAAAAGTATTAAAGCCATCCGAAAAGGAAGAGGAAATTTGAAAGCACAAAAAAATCGGATGAAAACGTCTGGAATAGAACTAACATCGTTTATTTATAAAAAAAATTCCGTGACGATTCCAAAGGTTCATTATTGGAAATGAAAAAAAAACAGGAAAAGTATTGAAGCCATCCGAAAAGGAGAGGAAAATTGAAAGCACAAAAGGATTAGCTGAAAAGGTCTGGAATAGAACCAATATCATTTATAAAAAACACAGGAAAATTATTGAAGCCATCCGAAATAGAAGAGGAAATTTGAAAACACAAAAGAATCGGCTGAAAAGGTTTGGAATTGAATCAATATCATCTATAAAGAAAAACAGGAAAAGTATTGAAGCCATCCGAAAAGGCGAGGAAATTTGAAAGCACAAAATGGTCAGCTGAAAAGGTCTGGAATAGAACCAAAATCATCTATAAAAAACACAGGAAAAGTATTGAAGCCATCCGAAAAGAAGAGGAAAATTGATAGCACAAAAAAATCGGATGAAAACGTCTGGAATAGAACCAATATCATCTATAAAGAAAAACAGGAAAAGTATTGAAGCCATCCGAAAAGGAAGAGGAAATTTGAAAGCACAAAAGGATTAGCTGAAAAGGTCTGGAATTGAATCAATATCATCTGTANCATGTTCCTTACAAAATAAGGAATTAACTAACTATCTGTAAAATAATATAAAAAGATAAAATTATGAGGAAAATGATAAAATATATATTAGGGAGACTACGGTGCTGATATCAAAACCTTTCCTCTCTCATTCTTATTAAGCGCACAGGAGGGACATGCCTACGAATTGACAAGATAAGCGGACCCCAAAAACCCCGATCATGCTTCAGAATAGTTCATGAAAGGAAGACTGACAAACGACGTTTCCTCTTGTACAGATATTGCAGCAGTACGAATAACAAGTATCTACCAAACACAATGGATAAATAGTTTGGGGGACTTGAATAGGGAGTAAGGGTTTGTCTCACATATTGGGGGTTACAAAACCTAAAATTATATTTTGAGGGGGATCTATCCTTCACAGAAGGGGTTGATTGATTCAAACAATGAAGCGAAGAAACTTCTATGTTGTTATAAATCTACTGATGCATGGAGATCTGTCGTGCTTGTCAATAATCCACAGCGATATCGCATATCGGAGATATAAATTTTTGTAATCCATTACTTTTTTGTCAAATCTTGAATTAATCCCTATCTATTTGGACTGTGGGGGTAAAGGGACTCTACAGTCTCATACTCGCAGTATAAATAAGGTATAATTATCTATTGGAGTGTGTTTTGAATTTTCTAATTGTCTTCATTCTCCATTGGGATTTTCGGTGATCCTGGTCCAAAAATTATGTTCTATCGTTGCAATGAATTTCGTGTACACTAGCATCTCAATTATCTGAACTTTCTTTGCTAAAGAAGAAGATGGTGATGCTAATCTTGACTTGGAAATACGACAACCATCTACTTAGCGAAGCGTTGAAAACCTTGAGAAGGTCTGAATTTCCTTAGCGAAGCGCTGAAACCCCTTTTATGTCGCCTTCAAACCATCTACTTAGCGAAGCGTTGAAACATCTTTTATGTCGCCTTCAAACCATTTGCTTAGCGAAGCGTTGAAACCTCTTTCATACCGCCTTCATATGTAAAAAGAAACGGATTTGAAGTTGCTTCAGCTCAAGAAAATGAAAGATGGAGGATCTCGAATTTTACATTATTTTTATTGTTTTACATTGACAACCCCTACACAATATCGGAATCTTTAGGGAAACCCCATTGTGTTCACTATGTGGGAAGGAAAGGGAAAGAGCCTCTCATGTGATCTTTGATTCCAGTGCCCCACTCAATTGAAGAGATCAATCTGGTAAGAAGATTGCTCAAACTCTCTGGGCAGTTGAGAAATAGGCTTAACCCCAATACACAAAAATCCCATGAGACTGAGGTTTCCAAACCTAAGGAGGTGAAGCTCAATGAAAGTAGATAAAAAGATACGATACAGCTTATGTCATTCTAGAAGCGACCACACAGCATACTCCGCTATTTTTTAAAATGAGATGTATCCCCCCTTCACGAGTCAGGAGGTAGTGGCTCTGTTTTATTTTCTAGAGAATGTTGAACTAATTTTGATGGGAACACGTGATACTTATTAATATGTATTTTCATTCTCTCAAAAAGAAAACATCTGTAAGCTCTGACAAGAAAACAACTGTCGCCAGGGGCGTATTTATGGTCAGTCCCCATGTAAACCCTACCAAGAAAACAACTGTCGTCAGGGCCGAATTTATGGCCAGTTCCTATGTAAGCCCTGACAAGAAAACAACTGTCGCCAGGGACGTATTTATGGTCAGTCCCCATGTAAACCCTACCAAGAAAATAACTGTCGTCAGGGCCGAATTTATGGCCAGTTCCTATGTAAGCCCTGACAAGAAAACAACTGTCGCCAGGGCGGTATTTATGGTCAGTTCCTATGTAAGCTCTGATAAGAAAACAAATGTTGCTAGGGCCGTATTTATGGTCAATTCCTATGTAAGGGACAGTAAAACATAACTCCACGATTAGGCTACAGCTGTCTGTATGTACCTATGTACTATGAACAGAAATTATAAGTGTTAAAAATATTAACTTTTAGAGTCAACTTCCATCCTTCGACTCGACTAGACTGATGATGAATCGAATGATTCGAAACTAGTGTCTTTATAAATAATTATAAATAGTGTTTTTGGTAAGTGTTTTGTTTTTATTTATTTAAAAGTTAGTAAAATATAACTCCACGATTTGGCTCCAACTGTCCGTAAGTACTAAGTACCTATGTAGTATGAAAAGGCAGCCTCTCTGGCGTAGTGGGTATTACACTGGTTTTGCACGCGGGAGACCCAAGTTCGAATCCTGGCGGAACTGGATTTTTTTCGAAACTGTGCTTGGTTGTTCGGGGTGCACTCAGCCTCGTGAGGACATTTAAGTAGCTACTTTAATGTAGAATGAGCGACCATTGGCGGGAATTACAAGAGTAAAGAAATATATAGTGCAGTGATAGTTTAGTGTAGTGGTCCTTGTAATGCTGTGATACCCACAGAGCTAGGTTGTGACAATGCAATACTATGCGTTATCACAAATCTGAGCGCACGGCAGTGCGCCAGGCCAAGAGTTCCGGAAAGCACCAGTGTATCTTTACACGAAGCAATTCGCCAGGTTTTTCACACCGTCAGATATCCGGTTCTGCAGGAGATAGGTCATTGAAATTTTGAACATACATTCCGTAGTATAGTACAATACTACACGAAAACTTCAAAATTTAATGTTAACCCGGGTAGGAGATAGATGATTTCAAAGTTTGCACTTTTGGATACTCACTGACTGACTGATTGACTCACTCATCATCAAAAGTTTCAGGCACTTTCCGTACACCTAGAGCGCTGAAATGCATGAAGTTAGCAATTGACATCCATGTAAAGGGAAAAATCCGAAAAATTGAACTTTTTAACTGTAAGTGCTCCAAAACGGTGTCGCTTTAGGGAAGACAGTACAACGTATTTGAATGTAGTTTTAACTGGTAAAACACTGAAATCTTGCATAAAGTTAGATATTTACATGCAATATACCAGGAAATAATTTATATTTGAACTTTTTCACTCCAAGTGCTCCAAAACGGTTCCACTTTAGGGAAGGAGATGGTCGAAAACTAGTTTAAACTTGTAGGACGTTGAAATCTTGCATGTAGGAAGATATTCACATACAATGAAATGAAAAATAAATATATTCACTCTTTTACTACCAGTGCTCCAAAACGGTTCCGCTTCAGGGAAGAAAATGCACGAAATCTAGTTTCAACTGCTAAGACTCTGAAATCTTGCATGAAGTTAGAGAGACTTAAATTCAATTAAACC
>CM022880.1:21078918-21114198 GCA_012654025.1 Pachypsylla venusta | reverse complement strand
ACAAAAACTAAGATGGAAAGATAGGATTGAAGAGGACTTAAGAGAGAAGGGATGAGAATTATATTGGGAAGAACGTGGAGACTTTGGAAATAGAGGGAAGAAGAAAAAGTGAGAGACAAAAACTAAGATGGAAAGATAGGATTGAAGAGGACTTAAGAGAGAAGGGATGAGAATTATATTGGGAAGAACGTGGAGACTTTGGAAATAGAGGGAAGAAGAAAAAGTGAGAGACAAAAACTAAGATGGAAAGATAGGATTGAAGAGGACTTAAGAGAGAAGGGATGAGAATTATATTGGGAAGAACGTGGAGACTTTGGAAATAGAGGGAAGAAGAAAAAGTGAGAGACCAAAACTAAGATAGAAAGATAGGATTGAAGAGGACTTAAGAGAGAAGGGATGAGAATTATATTGGGAAGAACGTGGAGACTTTGGAAATAAAGGGAAGAAGAAAAAGTGGGAGACAATAACTAAGATGGAAAGATAGGATTGAAGAGGACTTAAGAGAAAAGGGATGAGAATTATATTGGAAGAAAGTGGAGACTTTGGAAATAGAGGGAAGAAGAAAAAGTATTAGACCAACACTAAGATGTCAAAAAGAGAGGGGGTGGAAAAAGAAGGACTCTTCAGACTTTAAATAGGGACCTATGGAGGAGAAGAATCAAACGGGGTAACATCGGCGCTAAGTAAATTTAGGAAAAGTTGCAGTAAAAGTAATGAACCTAAGATGTCTGCCCGTCACAGCACAATAATGATATGTGAAGAGACAGTCAAAACATTAATTGGAAACTATTTTGAACCATTTTTGTTTGAAAACGTATCGTAAAGGTGGTATCACTATTTGTCATGATGCCAAAAAAATTTCACAATTTATTTGATGTATATTGGTTGAATTTGTACGTTTGGTATATATTTGTCTAATTTATGTATCACACTATTTGATATTTGTCTATATGTATATCACACTATTTGATGAGACTTTCAAATATGAACTGTAATAAATATAATTTTCATATTTCCTCTTTTTCCAATACGATATCTGATCGAAATTTAATATGACAAATGTGTTTGTTAAACCATATCAGACTATTTAGACAAATTTTGATCACTTTTGTCAAACAGCAAATTTAATCAAATATATTTGGCATCAGGACAAATAGTGTGATACCAACTTGAGTTTATTTAGTGTTTTAACAAACGTTTTAATACCTTATTTTGTGATAAGTTATTTTCAATTAAGAGCCTACGATTGACATTTTAGTCATTTGATAATAGATAGGGTTCTGTATCGAAAGTAAATCAATGGATCTCTTAACAACCTACACAAACTCGTCCCTGATTTTTCTATTGTCTAGTGGAGATGACCTGTTTGAAGCATGCATTTTATTTCACCTTCCCGTTGTTTGTATCGGTCTATAACTCTCCCCCCCCCCCCCCCCCCCCCCCCNCCACACACACAAGCCTCATGAAACACACATACAAAATAAAAATTGACAATTTTCCAAAGAAATTGTTGGAATGATTGTGTATCTGTCCACCGCTAAAGTGGTTATAAATATTTTTAGACATAAATAACACAATAAAAAAAAAATAGATGCTAGCAGAATATATGTAGAAATACGGATTGTTAATCCAGCATCTATGGCACGTTGATTATACCAATTTCCGTTGGATCACTGAACTTAGAAAACGTCCAGTTAGTTTTTGGAATGTGGGTGTCCAAGTGGGTTTGCGCCCTCACGATTCTGGCTATTTTCCATTCCAACCCAGGCTGGGTGAGGTCAATGGTAGGTAGCTGGTTTGCAAGTTTCCAGCGAATGGAGGGTAAAACGCCGACCAATATATGTTAAAGAGACGTTAAGCCCAAAAAATAAAATTGGGTTGATGGTGATGTCACGGAGCTTGCGCTCTAAAATATTGTAAGGACCACACAAATCACCCGCACACTATATTGGCCAACTTAATGGGCATGCAACCATATTATATGAATAACACATACGTCGTTGCCCACACTGTACAATCAAAGTGACAGTATGTTTGCCTTTCTGTTAAGTCGGCCGATTAAAATTTTTCGTATGCGCTATCCCTACAACTAATCATACAAGTTGAAAGATATAACAAATATTAAGTAGGTACTTAAACTGATTTTTTTTATATTTTAATCTGTTTGTTCCATGATAACATTCGAAAGATAAATTAAAAAAAAAAGTGAATCAAACTGCAAATATAAAAAAAAAAATCACGAACGCTTTCGTCAGTTACGACATCATCTGGTTGGACGGACGAAAGCGTTCGTGACTCTTTTTTATATTTGTAGTTTGACACAAAAAAAATTTTTGAGCGCTTGTGACTGTTTTTTATATTTGTAGTTTGATACACAAACATTTCTTTTCAATTTACGAGTATATTAACTTTTTTTTTAATAAATTATAACAAAACACTTGCCAAAAACACTATTTATAATTATTTATGAAGTTGACTGGAGTCAACTTCCATCCTTCGACTCGACCAGACTGATGATGAATCGAAACTAGTTTCTTCATGAATAATGTTTTGTTTTAATTTATTTAAATTAAAAGTTAATATTTTTTTAACACTTATAATATACATGGTATTCAAAGATTGAAATAGCCAGCGTCTATTGCACGTTGAATACACCAGTTCCCGTCACATCACTGAAGTTAAGCAACGTCCAGTGAGGTTTTACCATGTGGGTGTCCACGTGGGTTCTCGCTCTCGTGATGCTGGCTATTTTTCCGGCACAACCCGGGCTGGATGAGGTCAATGTGGGTAGCTGGTTTGCAAGTTTCCATCGATTGAAGGGTAAAACCCCCGTCTTGAATGTGACCAATAGATGTCAAAGAGACGTTAAGCCAAATTAAAAAAAAAATTGAAATATATATTTCAAAATGACTTCAAAAATTCTAAATATTTTATCTAATATTTAGAATTTTATTTTGTGATGAAACTTACTATGGACATTTATACAATTGACTGATGGGCCAATCGGGTGTTCATGACAGGTCTGTACATTGAGTGAGGTCTACAGTTCATAGAAATATTATCTAAACTGTCGGTTTTTAAAGAACCCCGTATAAAAAGAATCTATACTTATAAAACTCAATTTCCAGTATTCCAGTTGGTGTACTGACTGACTCATAATAAACGTAGATCCGACATGGCTATACGAATAGACTTGAAATTTGACACACAGAGTCCTTTTAGGATGTAGTAAGGAAAAATCCAATGTTCATGCTAGTATCTAATAAAACTGAGATACATTTTAATTTCCTGGAACTGGTAATTGAAGGATTAGCAACCAGTTTCTACGTTTATAGGACACATGCTCTGAAGCTTCTAATTGGAAAAACGCTTTAGGGAAGCGACATAACTTGGTGAAGATTGAAAGCAGAATTTCGGGTCTCCTTTATTGAAATTCTGCTACTCTGGTGGTGCTACGTTAGAGATTTTATTTATATTTAATTGGAATAGGTGGTTGATGTGTGAGTGAGTGAATGTCACGTGACACATCTTTACTGTCTCCAAACTAGCAAAGGTAGCGAGAGAAGCTTTGCATTTACACAGGAGTTGATATTCTTAGAATTGAAACAAATAATTTACGTGTTAGGGTCGTTGTCACCGATGAGATATAATTCTTTGGATATGAAACTACCTATCCCTAGTAACTCTTTTTATTTTTGGGCCGCCATTTGGGACCAGGTGCCGCATAGGCCAGAACGATCGAAGACGTGAACCAAAGTGGTCACCCACTTAGTAAAACCCCGCTGGACATTGCTTAACTTCATTGATTTAACGAGAACTGGTATTGTATTCAACGTGACATAGAAAATGGGACTAAAATTGGCCAAAATATAACGAAAAATAAATATAACTGAAAAATCACAGAATTAAAACAAGACCTCACTTCGTTGGGGGGGGGCAACAATTCAGTTTAACCAAGTACTGTATAGATATCTGTTTGAATAATTCTTATTTGCTTGCTCATCCTATTTTGCTTGGAGAACTTTGTTCTCTGTCAGTTTAACGTCTCTTTAATTTTAGTCATTCGAGACGAGGTTTTAAATTCCATCCACTGAAAAAGGAAACTTACTAACCTGCTACCCACATTGACCCTCATCCAGCCTGGGTTGGATAGGGAATAGCCAGCATCGCGATGGCGCAAACCCAAGTGGCTACCCAGTAAGAACAACCCCATTGGACGTTGCTTAACTTCAGTGATTTAACGAGAACTGGTGTGCGTGTATTCATTAACTTCTGTATTCTGACGAGATAAGTCATTGGCTAGATTATTTACAGAAATTATAATTTTCTTATAATAGCCAGTCAACAGCAGTAAAAGTAAAATCATAAACCTATATGGTTTGCACATTTTTTTTTTTTTTTGAACAGATATCGTCAGTGATTAAACTGGAATATTGACAAAACGAAGTGAGGTTTAGTTTTAACTCTAAGATTTTTGAGTTAGGAAAACGTTGTTACATTGCCAATTTTAGGCCAATTATGAACAAACTTGTTTTAAAATTATGTCTCTCATTTACTATTTACATGATCATTAGTCCATGTGTTACATTTAAACGGCCATGCTCGCTCCTTTGAACATCAATTTTTTGGGGTAAGGACCTGTTGGAAGTAGTATTGGATGCTGAGTTTAGGCTGGGTTGCCTGGTTCATAACGTCTCCGGCCCTGATTTTCTACAAACATCTGTTTGTTCCACGATATCTCTCGAATACATTGAAAGATTTTGGTTATTCAAAGAATCTTCTTACGCCCATAGCCTACAGAACACCTCACAAACTTCAAATTTCAATGTTCCGTATATTTAGCCGGCGCTTATGGCGCATCGAATACACCAGTTCCCGCTATATCACCGAAGATAAGCAACATCCTTCTAGGTTGAACCATGTGGGTGTCCACATAGGTTCGCGGCTTCGTGATGCTGGTTACTTTTCCGGCCCAACCCAGGTTGGATGAAGTCAAAGTGGGTAGCTGGATTGCAAGTTTCCAGCGAATAAAGAGTGAAATCCCCCCTGTCGAGTGACCAAAAGATGTTAAAGGGAAGTGAAGCCAAACAAAACAATAAAAAAAATTCTCACAGACATTAATAGGCCATACTTCTAAATAAAATCAGTAGAGATTTTATTACTAGTAGTTCTGTGTACTAAAGATCTCACCAATTTAAAATGGCGACCATGTGGCACCGGGTAGCCGAATAGACCATACTTTAAGCAAAAATCAAGTACTGAAAACTAGATTTCACTTAGTTCGGCCAATATTTTTTAAAAAAAATACGAATAAACTTACGAGGTCTGATGTCTACTTGGTATGAATGCATGACTTTGTCCCATATGAGCTGGTTTATTCCTTAATTTGGTAATCGTATCACTATGATACATTTGACTAATATCTTGCTCTTTATGTTCCATTTGAAAATTGGTCTTAATCGTTATCATGGCTTCTGGTTTCAACATAGGTGTCCCTTCGATGGCATTATTGACATTATTAATCCGTTGATGATCCATGATTACGAACCGTTTAAAAAAATCAATTAACCAAAAAAAAATATATTTTCCTGAGAAAAAATAATAAACCAAAAACAATTTAAAGATTAGACAGTCAAAAACAATTTGAAAAAAATATTTTTTTTTATTTAATTATTTTTTAAAATTTAAAAATCACTCCATTTTTGACGGGTTAATTTATTAATGAAATAAACAAATCCCCAAGTACAATAATTACAATATGGGTACAACGTGATCATAATATTTTTGAAAAAATTTAAGTTGATTGCTTCGCGGTTAGTTTCCAACTGAGTAACTGTCTACTGAGAGCGGAGCAGATCGAGACCAGACCAGAGACATCCGAGTGCGAATGCGGAGACTCACATTGAAGTTTGAGACAAAATTATAAGATAGATAATAGCCTCTGCACACGATCAATAATGTTGCCATTACTGAGAGCTATTTGCTATATTAGAAGGGATAAGTTACCCGGCGTTTATGGCAGAGAAAGAGACCGGAGACATCCGAGTGCGAATGCGGAGACTCACACTGAAATTTGAGACAAAATAAAATTATAAGACAGAACTCTTAATACCCTCTGCACACGATCAATAATGTTGTCATTACTGAGAGCTATTTGCTATATTAGAAGGGATAAGTTACCCGGCGTTTATGGCAGAGAACGAGACCGGAGAGGGAGAAATATTTTTCCGGGAGTTTGTTGTTTATTGAAGGAAAATGTTCTTTTATTCTGGTGACGATTGATTGTGATGTCTTTTTAATATAGGTATTCACCGAAGTTGGGGACGTTTATTTGGTAGATCCCTCTTTTTTCATTTGGTTTTATCGTGCCTTTCAGATCAAATAAGGCGCGTTTGAAAATTATCACTCGAAATGAGTCGAGATCGAGAGTCGACTCATTGAATCGACTCATATTTGTGAGTCGATCATGTCGACTCACGTAAGTGAGTCGAAAATCCCATCCCTATAAGTTACCCGGCGTCTATGGCAGAGAACGAGACCGGAGACATCCGAGTGCGAACGCGGAGACTCACACTGAAATTTGAGACAAAATAAAATTATAAGACAGAACTCTTAATACCCTCTGCACACGATCAATAATATTGTCATTACTGAGAGCTATTTGCTATATTAGAAGGGATAAGTTACTTGGCGTCTATGGCAGAGAACGAGACCGGAGACATCCGAGTGTGAGTGCGCGTGCGGAGAATCACACTGAAGTTTGAGAAAAAATAAAATTATTCATAATACCCTCTGCACACGATCAATAATATTGTCATTACTGAGAGCTATTTGATATATTAGAAGGTAAAGGTTAGCCGGCGTCTAAGGCAGAAAGCGAGACCCAGAGACACCCGAGTGCGAGTCTGGAGACTCATACTTTAGACAGGATTAATGAAGACCACTGGAAAACGTTTAAAAGCGGCAGCGGCAGATATATTTGATTGCAATCAAAAATTTCAAATCTTACTGAGACCCCAAATATACCAAATTTCAAGTTCTTATCATTACCATTTTAGACAGGATGAAAACCCCTAAAAAGTGAAAAAAAAAAACGCTAAGGCTACATTCGATTGCAACTAAAAGTTTCCGGGCACAAGAGATAGGTTTTGGTTTATAGGTCCATAAGTTTTGGTATATGGGGTAAGACCCCAGCTGGGACCTATATACCAAACTAGCTGTTTCGCCCGTGCTTCGCTACGATTCTTATATTGCTATTTTTTAAGGACATAGGAATTTGGGGCGGGGGNGGGGGGGGGGGGGTATGAGTTTGTAATTACCCTGCATATTGCAACCTTTAAAAAAAACAAGATTTAAACGTTTCGCCAGGGGCCTTAGAGGCACGGCCATTCTGATTTTTTGGTATTTTCTAAATTTTATTTTGCCTGTTCCCGGTTTCGACCCTGTAGCTCTGGAATGGCTGGCCATACCTTTGCAGAAAATGTCCTAAAATAAGGACTAAATGGGCACCTAAAACTTTCTCGCTTTGAGTTGATATGTTGTCGCGACAAAATTTAAGATATCAGACCGTGACTGTCCGATTTTGTTGAAAAAATGGTCATCACGGTTTACGGCGGATAACGGATTTTTTTAAATTCGATTTTTGGATTCTACGTAACTTGAAACGCAAGAATCAAATTTTGAGGAGGGTTTTTTTTTTCTTGACGATTCCAAAAGCTCATTATTGGTTATAATATATAATAAACCAAAAACAGACGTTTAAAGAAAAAACATCGGGATAAATCTAGATAAAAGGCCATGCGTATAGTATACTAATACTCGTATATATGGACCGAAACCCGATTATTACTCTTAATTTCACAAGGAAAGGCTCATTGTGAAAATTTTCACTGATGCCTACTTCTTATCATTCCTGAGATAGCCCGGTGACCCGTGAGTGAATGACGGACAGACATTGTAGGCTGATATAAATGTACATTTCTTTGTATTATTATTGCACACTTTTTGTGGACATCATAGCATTACAAGGTTTTTAACAATCTAAATATATAAATCAGACATTTGTGTGTGTAGTTTGTCTGTTCAAATACAACAGCTCAAACGGTATCAGATAGCCCCCCCCCCTCAATAAAAAATCATGGTCTACGACCCCACGAAATATCAGAACAAAAATATGTCAAGCTTTTTTCGAGTTATCGCCAAATTTCTAATTTATTCCCCAGAATCGGACAGTCACGGTCCGATATCTTAAATTTTGTCACGGCAACATATCAACTCAAAGCGAAAAAGTTTTAGGTGGCCGTTTAGTTCTCAATTTGGGATTCTAAGTATAACACATTTCTGCAAAGGTATGGTCAGCCATTCAGGGTTACAAGTTCGAAACCGGGAACGGGCAAAACTAAATTTAGAAAATAATAAATAGTCAGAATGGCCGTCCCTCTAATAAGGCCCCAGGCGAAATGTTTTTTTTTTTTTTTTTAAAAAAAAAAGGTTACAATATACAGGGTGGTCACAAACTCATCATACTCCTCCTTCCCAAAATCTGACTGTTAACCAGTCGGGCGTGGGTTCAAATCCAGACATCCCATGGAATTTTATCCTCATGAATTTGATATATTTACCACAAATTAATGGCATCCAAAAAAAACTGACGGTGGTCGAGGGACTCGTCCGTCCTATATTAGAGCAGTATAATAAATGAGGACTATTATTATTATTATAAACTGCCGGTGTCAAGGGATTCTTCAGTCCTATTCGAGCAGTATAGATAAGAACTATTATATATTTATCACTGAGCCTAACAATTACCTTATAATGTTACTACATGTCGCTATTACCATAGCTACTCAATTGTCCTAAGGAGGCTGAGCTACCCCCCAAGCACAATCAAGCCAAGTCAAAAATTCGAAGAAAAACTTTTTGATCAGGATTCGAAATCTCCTTGGTGCATGCAAGTCAATTGTTTCGCGGAAACGTCATACTTCATAGGCTTCTTGTTGATAGAGCTCTGTTGACTAAAAATAAATTGTCCGATTTTGATGAGTTTTTGGCTCCTATTGAACCATTTAAGGTCAAATTACGGGGCAAAGCTTGAGTATCGATAGTTCTGTATAATAATACATTTAATTAAAGCCCATAATTAATGGCCATCGAGAGTTATAGATGAACGAGCAGACAAACAAAAAGAAAAATTCTGGAGATAAAACTCGACCTTACCTCGTTCCAGGCCCGTATCCAGAGGGGTTCATCTAAAGATTTTATTTCAGGAGGAGGGAGTCATGTAAAGGGAGTTTTACCATATAGGGATTATAGGAAAAATGAACCTTTTAAAAGTTTCGGAGGGGGGTGAACCCTTAAACCCTGTCCTGGATATTGGCCTGCCTCGTTCGGTCAACAAGAATGAAGAAAAAAACTCCGCCAATGTGGCACATGGGTTTATTATATTACTGGCTTTGAGGGGTTGGCTTTAAAATACCCACCCCCTCAAAGTTCTAGGGCATAATTAATAATTAGACTCTAAATTTCACATACATTCCAAATTTCTGTCTCTTATACCATTCTCTTTTTAGACAGGATTAATGAAAACTGCTAAAAAGCGGTAAAAATCGCCATCAGTAAATTTGATTGCACCCAAAATTTTCGAAGCTTACTGATACCCAAATATGACATCTTTCTTTTTCTTTTCTGTGGCTGGGGCCTTAGCGACCATAAGCTTTCTCAACAACCTCTGCCCAAACTCTCCTTGGGCAATCTCTTTCCAATCTTCTGGGTTGATTTCCATCTGTTCAACGTCGTCTCTAATATTGTCTTTCCATCTTGCTCTGGGTCTTCCTCTCATTCTTCTTCCTCTGTCCAAATATGACATTCTCTTTTTGAATTATCTTTTTGATCACAGGATAAGAAAAAACCAATAAAAAACGGAAAAAACAGCCATTACTAAATTCGATTGCACCCCAAAAACATTGTTTTTCGGCGCACAATTAAACCCCAGGTGGGAACTACATACATTTGATTCAAATCGGTCAACGCTAGGTGGCAAAATTGTCCATCATGGCAGACGGCGAACGGAGTGTGTTTATTCGATTTTTGATTTCTACGTATGATAATGTAAAATGTCAAAATTTAAGGGAGAGTATTTTTAATTTTTCGTGACGATTCCAAAGGTTCATTTTCATTATTGAAAATAATAAACCAAAAAACATTACGTATATATGTACAGTTGTACAGGTACAAAATGATTACCAAGGATTCCAATTATTTTAATAATACCTATTTAAGGGTGCCCAGGCATTTTATTCTTTTTTTTGCTTAACGTCTCTTTAACATCTAATGGTCATTCAAGACGGCGGTTTAACCATCCATTCTTTGGAAATTTGCAAACCAACTACCCACATTGACCTCACCCAGCTGGGTGGGTTGGGTCGGAAAAATGGCTAGCATCACGTGAGCGCTAACCCACTTGGACACCAACATGGAGGAATCTCGGTGGACGTTGCTTAACTTCAGTGATCTAACGGGCCACAGGCGCCTTGGTATCTGGGACTAGTCACAAAATTTAAATACCCAAATGTCCCTGAACTAGTGGCAGTGGCAGATATAAGATGATGTTTCTATTAGATCAAACTGTGTTTTACCTGCTTTTACCTATACGTACGAAGTATATATTAAGTATTGTGAATTGGTCATCATAATTTTCTTGGAGCAAAGATTCAATTTACTCCTTATCCTTATAGAAAGGGAAACCTTCAGGACAACAACACGTCAAACAGATGTGTGTTTTTACAATAAAAAAATGAAATCCTCCTTGTTTACATTAAAATACTCCTTAATTGCGAAAGCATATCAATTTAAATAAAACCTCATTTGAATTCAAAATTAAGAAACATAAATATTAATTCTATTGATCCCCTGATAAGTAATGTGAAGTTTATTCTAGAGCAGAGCACCTTTAACTATGCTAATGCGTTCTTTGGAGCCAATTTAAAACCGATCCGAGCCAACTATCATACCACGTTGAATACACCAGTTCCCGTCAGATCACTGAAGTTAAGCAACGTCGGGCGTGGTCAGTACTTGGATGGGTGACTGCTTGGGAACACCACGTATCTTTGGCTCTTCTTTCCAGCCCAACCCAGGCTGGGTGAGGTCAATGTGGGTAGCTGGTTTGCAAGTTTCCAGCGAATGGAGGGTAAAACCCCCGTCTTGAATGACCAATAGATGTTAAAGAGACGTTAAGCCAAATTAAAAAGAAAAGCGATCCGGCTTAGAATACAATGCATGCAATCAAATTTACCGCTTTTTAGCGATTTCAATAATACCGTTTAAAAAGAGAATGGTAAGAACCAAGGACTTGAAAATTTGCATTTATGTCAAATTTGGGGTCTCAGTAAGCTTCAAAACTTTTGGGTGCGATCAAATATACCACTGGCGGTTTTTACCGCTTTTTAGCGGTGTTCATTAATCCTCTCTAGAAAAAGAATGGTAAGAGCCAGAGACTTGAAATATATGCCAAATTTAGGGTCTAATTATGCCCTGAAACTTTGTGGGGGGTGGGTATTTTAAAGCCAGTAATATAAGGGGGGGGGGGGTATTTTTTTTAGTCAGTAAAATAAAAAGCCATGTCACATTGGCAGAGTCCGTGTGTTACGTATGAGCATACCTAATGGCAAAAAAGGAATAAGAAAGACGTGTGATGTTCACAACAGATTTTTTTTGAAAAACATATAACAGATTGTGACAATTTGATAACAATGGGCATTATTTGACGCAACAAGATGCACAAAAATTAGACGTCCTTTTCAGTTTAATTTGTATCTTATTAACGGATGTTTTAAACCTAAATTGACCTCAATAATCATCATTTCTTCTTTTTAATGTTTCTGATTCTGACGTTATTAGGCTGTCGAGAGCCTATTACCGATTGCTAACATTTCAAAAGAACAGTCATATTATTAGATATGATTGATTGATATACAGGATGTACCTGAAAAACGTTATCACAGAACTAGGGTAGTAGGGTTGCCGTATGGAAAGAAGAATATCAATATTACCGATTGTTAACATTTCAAAAGAACAGTCATATTCTTATATATGATTGATTGATATACAGGATGTACCTGAAAAACGTTATCACAGAACTAGGGTAGTAGGGTTGCCGTATCGAAAGAAGAAGATCGATATTACCGATTGCTAACATTTCAAAAGAACAGTCATATTATTAGATATGATTGATTGATATACAGGGTGTATCTGAAAAAACGTTATCACAGAACTAGGGTAGTAGGGTTGCCGTATCGAAAGAAGAAGATCGATATTATCGATTGCTAACATTTCAAAAGAACAGTCATACACCCCTATAGGGTGGGTAGAACACATTATTTCCAACAAAAATTACTCTATTGAGCATATGCCGTTTTCACTTCGTTTCCAAGATGGCGACCATTTTGCGAATTTCGACCCTGCCCAATAAAATGTCTTATAATTTTTCCTGGCTTCAGATAGAAAAACATAATTTGAACCAGTCATTCTTAAATGCCTTTTGGGGACACTTCTACACAGATCATCTGGAAAGCCCCGCTCACGCTCTTTTCTCGTTTAAACGAGGAAATAGTGCGAGTGTAATGGGAACTCTCCCTTCTTCTCATGCGTTGGATGAGGTATTTTACTGTAAATGAAAATTTTGAAAAGTACAAAATTGTCGTAAATAATTACAAAAGAAAGTTTCGAAACTTTTCTTTGTAATTTTCGACAAAAAGTTATAAGCGATTTCGTGGGGTTATGTCGAAATTTACAAAATGGCCGCCGTCCTGAAAACGAAGCGAAAACGGCATATGCTGAATAGAGTATTTTGTGTTGGAAGTGACCTGTTCTACCCACCCTGTTATTGTGATATCATTTTTCAGGAGGTTCACCCTGTATAATAGCCCCCTAACCAAAACACAACAACAACATCGAATGAACATNAAAAACGTTATCACAGAACTAGGGTAGTAGGGTTGCCGTATCGAAAGAAGAAGATCGATATTATCGATTGCTAACATTTCAAAAGAACAGTCATATTATTAGATATGATTGATTGATATACAGGGTGTACCTGAAAAAACGTTATCACAGAACTAGGGTAGTAGGGTTGCCGTATCGAAAGAAGAAGATCGATATTACCGATTGCTAACATTTCAAAAGAACAGTCATATTATTAGATATGATTGATTGATATACAGGATGTACGTGAAAAACGTTATCACAGAACTAGGGTAGTAGGGTTGCAGTATCGAAAGAAGAAGATCGATATTACCGATTGCTAACATTTCAAAAGAACAGTCATATTATTAGATATGATTGATTGATATACAGGATGTACCTGAAAAACGTTATTACAGAACTAGGGTAGTAGGGTTGCAGTATCGAAAGAAGAAGATCGATATTACCGATTGCTAACATTTCAAAAGAACAGTCATATTATTAGATATGATTGATTGATATACAGGATGTACCTGAAAAACGTTATTACAGAACTAGGGTAGTAGGGTTGCAGTATCGAAAGAAGAAGATCGATATTACCGATTGCTAACATTTCAAAAGAACAGTCATATTATTAGATATGATTGATTGATATACAGGATGTACCTGAAAAACGTTATTACAGAACTAGGGTAGTAGGGTTGCAGTATCGAAAGAAGAAGATCGATATTACCGATTGCTAACATTTCAAAAGAACAGTCATATTATTAGATATGATTGATTGATATACAGGATGTACGTGAAAAACGTTATCACAGAACTAGGGTAGTAGGGTTGCCGTATCGAAAGAAGAAGATCGATATTACCGATTGCTAACATTTCAAAAGAACAGTCATACACCCCTATAGGGTGGGTAGAACTCATTATTTTCAACAAAAATTACTCTATTGAGCATATGGCGTTTTCACTTCGTTTCCAAGATGGCGACCATTTTGCAAATTTCGACCCTGCCCAATAAAATGTCTTGTAATTTTTCCTGGCTTCAGATAGAAAAACATAATTTGAACCAGAGAAACAAGAGTACAAAGAAACAAGTCAGGAATACAAGTTATTCCTAAATGCTTTTTGGGGACACTTCTACACAGATCATCTGGAAAGCCCCGCTCACGCTCTTTTCTCGTTTAAACGAGAAAATAGTGCGAGTGTAATGGGAACTCTCCCTTCTTCTCATGCGTTGGATGAAGTATTTTACTGTAAATGAAAATTTTGAAAAGTACAAAATTGTCGTAAATAATTACAAAAGAAAGTTTCGAAACTTTTCTTTGTAATTTACGACAAAAAGTTATAAGCGATTTCGTGGGGTTATGTCGAAATTTACAAAATGGCCTCCATCCTGAAAACGAAGCGAAAACGGCATATGCTGAATAGAGTATTTTGTGTTGGAAGTGACCTGTTCTACCCACCCTGTTATTGTGATATCATTTTTCAGGAGGTTCACCCTGTATAATAGCCCCCTAACCAAAACACAACAACAACATCGAATGAACATTTTGTGTAACGCAATCTTATACATATCAATCAATCTATTGTGGCATCCTCGCTTTCGATGATACCACAATTGAGTCACATAAATGAAACGGATCTTTATATCATCATCAACAGTGACATGATGTTTTTCGATGAGGACTTAACGTCTTCAGAGTTGACAGTTTGAGCTCACATAATGACGGAATATTCTGAATTTTAAAATTAATTGACCGAAGGAAGTAAAGGTCTTTTTTAAGTTACGCAACGTCCAGCGAGATTGTTCCATGTGGGTGTCCTCAAAATATCTGGGTTCAGTGGAACCCGAGATATGATTTTTATTTTAATCAATCTGAGATACTTTCTGTGTAGTTTAACACCATCAGCTCAAGTAAATTCGGACATATCTTCACAATTAGACCCACCTGTGATGTATTTTTCTTATGAAAAATTTCAAACAACCCCAAATAGTTTCAAACAATATCAATTACCAGTATTACTGTAAATTGTAGACCTCGCTCACTTAAAATAACCACCTTTTGGTCCCGGCTGGTCCAAAAACAAATCAGCAGTTTTTAAAACTAGACCTATACTTCTTCTTTAACTTCACACTTTCCCAATTAATTTTTGCGTCCGCGTTGCTTTCTATAATTTTACCATGCCACAACCTTTTCTTCGGTGCCTATTCTCTTTAGCTGTAACCCTTTCCTGGCGCGGTAATCCTAGATTGCTTCTCACAGTATCAATTGAAACTGCGTGGAAACTATCTTTTTACTGAAGACCACCCAGCGTTGGTTTGAAACAGAGTTTTTTTAAAGGCTGGATGTCCTTCCCAGCACCAACCCTTCTGTATTTACACGGACTTAGGACCGTCACCTAATGAAGCTGGTTCGCTCTCCTCGGTGATAGTCTGATGTATGCTAATGTAAATGTTTATTTCTTTGTGTTATTATGTGCTATTACTATAGCTACTCAATTGTCCTCAGGAGGCTGAGTTATGCCCAAACACAACAAGACTAAGCAGAAAATTCGAAAAAAAATTTATACAATTTTCAAACCGTCCAGAAATCCTACCTGGTGCCTCCCTGGTGCAAGCTGAATGTGATGCACACTCTGCCACGAAGACGTCTGATGTATCCTGAGACTGTATAAATAAAACCATAAAACACATTTTGGTTTATTTCTAGTACCTTTGGAACGTGGACGAAAAAAAACTTCTAAAAATCTGTTAAATTACGTTTTAAGGGACGTTAAATCGAATTGAAAAAAAAAAAAAAAAAAAAAAAAAAAAAAAAAAAAAAACGTACACCCCGCCGTAAATGGCAGTTTTGGAAGGTGGGTTTGGTTCGTAGGTAATCCTCGAAGATTAAATCCAACATAATCTTCGCGAAACTCAATTGGGGTCTTTGTTTGGCTGTGGCCGGATAAATATTTGCAGCTCGGTAAGTGGGGTTTATCTTTAAAGATTCCCATCCTCACCTCCCCCTGTTGTCAGCAAAATCCGTAAAAATAATAAACCGACATTGGCAAACTCTGCCAATATGACACATGGGTTTATTATTTTACTGTCTAAAAAAATAGTGCGTAATTGGATCCTATAAATTTCACATACATAGCAAATGTCAAATCTCTAGCTCTTACCAATCCCTTTTTAGATAGCAATACTGAAAACCGCTAAATAGAGGAAAAAAATTACAAAGATTGTACTCAAAATTTTGGGGCAAAATTAGACCCCAGATGGAATCTATATGCCAAATTTCATCCAAATCGGTCAACGCTAAGTGGCAAAAGTGCCCATTACGGCGGACGTNTAAAAAGCGACTAAAGGAAGAGTTGGAAATGATATATTTTCCATTACTCATCCAGAAAGCAAGGAGATGCTACTGCATTATCCATAAGGATTCTCAAGTATCAACAAGTTATGACAAGTAATTGCAAAACAGTCCCACCGCTGTTAACCTATGAAGATGACGACGTAAGATCTTGTTATTAATGTACCTAAAGGGTTACTCCCCAAGGAGGTGGAATCCTTTCCTGCACCCGACTACGTGTCAAGCGACACAAGACATCTAGCCGTGATTAGGACAAATATGAACTAGTCCCCATAGACAGTGTGGTGTTAGCCCAATATCCACCAATTAGGTGTTAGGTGATGCAAAGTGATTCACCCCCCTTAATAAGCATAAATCACCTGTCCGGTAAACCACTAGACATTCTTTCGGGCATTTTTATGTACCTCGTCATGTGTTACTGTTGTGTCCTAATTATCATAGTATATTGATTGATAGGGTTTTGCTGTTTTGGTGACCCATGTCAATAATTAGCCTCCAACAATAGACTAGATGGAACTAAGTAAGGGTTCGCCTTGTTCTTAATGTACCTAATATTGTATTACTGCTTGAAGGTAGGGTCCTAATTCTCATAGTGTATTGATACATAGGGTTTTGGTGACCCATGTCAATAATTAGCCTCCAAGAATAGAATAGATGAAGGTTCTCCCGAAATGTCCTTCTATAAATGGACAAACCAATTGGGAGCCATCGTGGAATTAACAGACTTTTAAAGAAAATCATGGAGAGTTAAACGTACATAGATGTAGATCTCACTTCGTTCGATTCCGACAGGTGAAACAGACTTGTTGCGCGACCGGAAGTTAAGGTCATATTTGGTTTTACAGGTTCCCCTGATTTTGGTGAATGTGTTAATGGCTATAGGAAGTTAAAAAAGTATGGTTATTTGTAGTCGAATTTTCAAAATTTCAATGTCATTGCGCGAACGGAGTTGACATCAAAATTTAACTTTTATTTTGCTTTTAAATGTTCATCTGGTCCATTGAAAGTTTAACCTGTTTAATAAATTGGCCAAATATTTTTTTTTTTATATTTTTGTCGAAAATTCAAAATTTCATGATCAGAAGACATGGTCCGATTTTAAATTTTTTGGCTAAAAAGTCTTATCTCGATCAGACACACCTTTTTAATTCGCGCTATAGCGTTAATTAAAAAAAAAAAATTGTTTTTTTGACCTAACCGTACTCTTCAGTCCCATTCGGGCAGTACAAATAGGAACTATTAAAATTGTTCATTTATAGATTCAAACGAACGAGTGCAGGGCCGTAGACAGAAAATCCGGGACGGGGGGAAAAATTTAGGGGCCTTCTATTACTCTTTCATCCAAAATCATCGTATGGGCAGCAATAAGTGTAAAAGTAGGCAATTCACTTAGTTGATTTGAAAAGGGGTGTACGCTTCTTCTTGGCAACAACTAATTCGATTATCAGGTGTTAATGTTTACGAAATATACCAATATTTATGATTGCTGTACAAGCTGAAAGGTCGCACTATTATTTAAAATCAGTGTCTTGCAATAGCCATTGTCCCATATTAGCCCACTATAGGTAAACTTTTGATTTTGTGTGTTTTTATTTTTTTCAAAACTTTTAAGTTGATTTATTTATTATTCAGAAAAAAACATGAAACATTTCATTATGATAATTTTCTCACCAGGCCTCTTAGGAAACCCCGGGCCTGGGGGGATTCCCGCCATTCCCCCTCCCCCTCTCGTCGGGCCTGGTGTTTAGGAAATAGACTTTGAAAAAATTCCTCATTTTTAAAGAAAAAAGGGAGAGATTTGTGCTGTATTTAAGTTAGATCAAATACATGTGCTGCACTCAATGTGTGAAATATGAAACTTTTTCAAACAAAATAATGTTATCACAAACCCGCCAAAAATTTAAATTTATAATTTTATATTTCTAAATTAGAAATTTCGATGTCTGGCGACATTCGAAATTCGGAAGAAAGTTAATTGTTAAATTTGTTTTTTTAAATTAAATGCTTTTATCTGTAGGAAGTGGAAGACGTTTCTAAAAACTATTTCAATAACTTTTGAATCTATTATTTGTTTATCTGCACGGAATTCATGCAGGGGACAGATGTGTTTCAACCCCGTGAGCAATCGGGTTCAAGGGGAACTGGAAATACCCCTGGCGAGGTAAGATAAATTCTAATTTTGGGGGGGGGGGCATTTTTTGGTTACAGATAGTCAGATAGGTTCGTAAAACACGAGTGATTGAGTAAACTGTCGACCTCACTCTATACACATTATAATTTATGAACATCGTAATTGTGAATGTCAAACTTTCAAGATTTTGAACTTCTAATATTTAGTTAGTTCACTTAATCGCGACTTTTTATCTCTTCCTCCTTCATAATTTTGATTCTCATAATTATTCAATACGCTGCGTGTGCACTCATTTCACATAGCTGTGAACATATTTATGTAGGTACCCCTTGAATTGAGCAACTATCAAATGTTTTATACAAGAAAAATACCATTTTAAAGGACAGTTAAAGGTGTGCTACTTATTTGGCACAAGTTGGTCGATATTCACTTAATTTCATCTATATCAGACAAGGTGTTCAAGAGTTTCCGTCAAAAACAGCTTAAATTATTGAGGAGGGTCCACCAGTTCACATTTGATGTATGATATTGTTGCTCTGAAAAATGGAGACCTCTGAAATACAACAGAAATACGTCTTGATGGTCAAGATGAAAGACAACGTTTAAACGTTTTACGAGTATGATCAATTTAGGAAGTTTACCGAAACCGTTTACGTCGGTAAACTCATATCAATCTGTTTCTACCATTTTAATTAATCATGCATCTATCAGGGTGTCAACCAGACTGGAAAACATGGAATTGTCAGGGAATTTAGGAAAAAACGGCAAAAGTCAGGGAATTTTTCAAATTTTTTTTTTATCTCAATGGCCAATTTTATGCGAGAACATGCTTTTCCTGAAAAATTTCGCCTGCGGCGCTTATTATCGTTTTCCTCTAAAAATTTTGCCTGTGACGTTTAAGTATTGGAGTCTTGTGTAATTTTTTTCAATCTCAAATGCCAATTTTGTTGTACATATGACTTTTTTTTCTTTACGAAAATTCCGACGTGGGGATGTGATGACCCCATCGCCCAATACATTGTACAGAGAGTATTGCAATCAGTCAATAACGTACCCCTCCTATTAACAAGAATCCTTTTCCCTTTACCTAGAAAGTAATTGTGAACGTTAGTGAACTCCACTTTCGACTTCCATATACTTCCCGAAATGCACTTGTATATATGTATGTATGTTACGCGATACAAGCCACAATTTTCATCCGATTCCGGCGAAATTTGGTATACATGTTTAGGGTATGAAGGAAATTTTCTGTATAGTTTTTGGGGGCCTTGGGCCCCCCGGGGCCCCAATATTGTGTTTTTGGAAAATGATTTTTATCTTTTTAGCGGTTTATTGCAGAAACGTAAAATTTTGATATGTAATGGATGGTGTTAAGGGCTTTTCGATTTTGAACATTGTGGGGGCCCCCAATATTTTGCTTTTTGAAAATGAAACTATTTATTATACTATATTTGTTTTAAACCGAGGTCGGTTTAAAACAAATATAATGTAATAAATAGTTATCGCCCTTTCTTCTGAATTTCTCAGAAAATTGCGAATATTGAAGATAATCTCTCATCGGGCACTATTGGTAGGGGTTTAATGTAATTAAAAATAAATTTACTTGTCCATATATATAACAGCTTCTGTTTTGAACTGCTTTGTGCAGCATTTGGTGAATCTCTTATAACACGTCGGTGTGGGTCAGTGTTAAAACTTGAAAAAGTACACTGGAAAATCTGGAAAAGTAGACTGGAAAACCTGGAAAAGTCAGGGAATTTCATTTTGACGGTTTGATAGATACCCTGATCTATAAATGGGAAGAACGATTGATTTCGTGAGAAAAACCGCTACTACTACTACTACATCAATTTAGGAATTGATTAAGAAAAAAATCTGCCCACTATATTTTCAGCGTAAATGAGGATTTTTTATATTAATCATTTTGCAAACTCTTTAAGGAACATTTACACTACACGGTGAATGTGTTTCTGTTTCAAACACATTTAATACTTATATTGATAAATGTGTTTGCATTTCAAACACACTTCATACTTATATTGATTATTGATAAATGTGTTTCCATTTCAAACACATTTAATACTTTATATTGATAAATGTTTTTGCATTTCAAACACATTTAATAGTTTTATTGATAAATGTGTTTCCATTTCAAACACATTTAATTAATACTTATATTGATAAATGTGTTTGCATTTCAAACACGGACATGGAAAGTAAGTAGGTACCAGTCCATTTAATACTTAATTACAAAGTCTCTACAAAGACAATGTTGCAATTTGAGATCAACCCCCCCCCCTCAATAAAAAAATCTAATCCTTTTTATAAGATTTTAAAGAGTATTTCGAAAAAAATCTTGATAAATCGTGTCTACCTAATGGGAATAACGATGCTTTCGTGGCAGAGTGTGCATCACACTCGGCTTGCACCAAGGAGGTTTCGGGTTCCATTTCTGGGCGGCTTGTCGGTAACTCAGCCTCCTGAGGACAATTGAGTAGCTATAGCGCCAAGTGGTATCATTATAAGGTAAAAATTGTTAAAGTGTAGCTAAGGTTAGTGATATTGATATTGTAGTTCATGTTGAAAATACCTTTTAATGCTGTGATGTTCACAAACAGACATAATAACATAAAGAAACATACAATAGGAAGAACTGTCTTCCAAATTTGGTGAAAATATTTATTTAGAAGCTCAAACTATAATGAATTTCTCTCTCAGGTCTGTCTGTTCAGGAGAAATATTTCCTTTCTCTTTAGTTTCAGGGTCCATATCAATTCTCTCCAGACGAGTTAAGAGTCCTCAACGAATGTAACAGAGAAAGTTTCTTTAAAAGATGTTTGCCTTTTGGATCGATGTTAGGATTTGGGGCTTACTATGGAGTTAGAATTGGTAATTATTTTCATCATCATACGCTCGTCCTCGCGACACACCAGGACGAACACATAGCATCACAGTTACAGCCAGGGACATCAAAACCTTTTCCGTAATCGATTTCCATGGCCGAGTTGTTGTTAAGACCATTGAAACTTGGTCCGAAGGTTGTGGGTTCGAATCCGGCCGGAGTTATAATTTTCTGATCGAATTTTCTCGTTTCCGAAATGGAATGGTTGTAAAAAGGAGTGCCCTGATTCCTGAAGTAATGTCAAGCGATTCCGAGGCACAACATTTTTTTTTTTTTTTTTTTTTTAAAAAAAAAACACTTGATTCTACCATTTTTCCAAACCAAAATCTAGAATTCGGGATTAGTTGATTTTAAGAGGAATCAACAATAATATCATCATATGCTATCTATCAACTACGTCATTCCTCTGTGAGCAAATTGCCGACCTCAAACCTTACCTCAGATTCTGTTTAATCGATTAACTCACTAAAAGGTGTTTATTGGCCTTTATGAAAATTGAATGAAGGGTGGTTACCTGTCGCTGAGAGAAAAATCTCCTTATAGCGGACTAGACAAATGAAACAAGTCATCCATATGAATAAAAGGAGGCGTACCAAGATATACATAAACGTTGTTGTTGTTCTCGCACGCTGTTCTCAAAACAAAGGGGACCACAGCCCCAAAAGGATCACTCCAGAGGGTCTACATTAAAATTAATGGTTTTCTTATGCGCCGCATTTCGGGTAATAGATTTATATTGTTTGATTAGTACCAGCTCTACTGGTACTAGAGATTACGATCCCAGGATCCCGCCCGATGGCTTAAATTTTGATCCTGGGATTCGCCATCCAGTCCCGGGATTTTCGGGATTGACAGTGATATAATAAAAACAAACAAAAAACATATTTTTTTTTATTGAATTTGAAAATGGGGCCCCAATACATCAACCTTGAACGTTACATAAAAGTCGATGTGCTGCCATCTGCAATGCAATAAAAAAAATGCAAGACCTGTTTAAATCCTTTTCTTCTTTGAGTAGACCGAATGAACCGATGTGTTGTTTGTATGACTCATGCGAATTATCCAAAAATGGCCTTTTGGTAAAAACAAAAGAGTCGGTATTTCACTTGAAAGAAGTTTCTTTTTATCTTCTGACTTGTAAAAGTGTGCAAAGGATTAATTTTTAATGGTCTAATATATTCTAACATTTTTTTGAACGTAACAACTTGCTTTCGGTTTGACTTTAAAATGGACGATTTTACATCGCACAAAAATATTCAGATCCGATGTTTGGAGTCATTTTTTAGTGCCCAAAGACGGTAAAAATGCGAAGTGTAAAAAATGTGATGCTATTTTGAAAACTCGTGGTGGTTCCACAAAAGAAATGCACACACACACACATCTCTCAAGTTAAAAACTTGATTTTCTTCTTTTTATCTACTTATTATAGTAACTACCTACTTCTACTTAATTTTTGGAAGGTTTCCAATTTTTTTTTAATCCTGGGACCAGTATCATGATCTCGGGATTGTGATCGTTACAGTCCCGAAACTTCGGGATTGTCAAGAAGGTTCGGGATCATAATCTCTAACTGGTACTTACTTACTTTCCGTGTCCATCGCTGAAAGTGATGGATGTGGAAGGGTTGGGTAGAATATTGCGCTACTCTGAAGGCACCGAACTTGATGTTGATAATCCCGGCCCTTTCCATGTCCACCAATAGTGGTGAATATCTCAAATTAGGATGAAATTCCATGGGTTGCCTAGGTTTGAACTCACGCCCCACTGTTTACCATTACACCACCAAACTATCTTCTGGTATTAAGATTTGATTGAATTTACATCTTACTTAGAGATCAGCATTTTGAGTAATTTAGTTGTGTAACGTAGAGGCAATTCCGATTTGAAACAATTCTCATTTGGTACTTAGAATCAAACCGTCTGCGAAGTCCATACATCTAAATATATACATCAGACATTTGTGTGTATGTCCGTATGTGATAGGGGTTGTCTGTTTCAATACCATAGACCAAACGGTAGCAGATGGCAAAAATTGACGGGAATGGACCACCCCAAAATCATCGTCTACGATCCCAGCAAAACTATCAGAACTAAAATATGTCAAGCCGTTTTTGAGTTACTGATGCCTGATTTCTAATTTTTTCACTGAAATCTGACAGTCACGGTCGGATATCTTAAATTTTGTCGCGACAACATATCAACTCAAAGCGAGAAAGTTTTAGGTGACCGTTTAGTCCTTATTTTAGAATGTTTTCTTCGAAGGTATGGCCAGCCATTCCAGAGTTTACGAGTTATAACTGGGAACGGGCAAAATAAAATTTAGAAAATACTAAAAAATCAAAATGGCCGTACCTCTATGGCCTCTGGCGAAACGTTTAAATCTTAGTTTGCATTATACAGGGTGCACACAAACCCATACTCCCCCAACCCCAAATTTCATTGTCCTTGAAAAACTGAAATAGCAATTTTAGAATCGTAGCGAAGCACGGGCGAAACAGCTAGTATTACATATATGTTTCATTCTAATATGCGACAAATTTTTTCTTATTTTTAAGGTTATTTTAAAGGTCACCCAAAGTTTGGAAGCTTACCAAAAGTTTGTGCCGGTATATTCGTAGGATATTTTGTAGGTAAATTTTCTTACCAATGGAAATGTGCTCAGAAGTTGATGGAAGTTCCTAACAGTAAATTAGGACAAATTTTGAGAGAAAGAAGACGTGCGGGTAAAGGTGGATTTCAAGAGAGGTAAGTGCAGTGAAAGCTGAAGACGTAACCACCTATGATTTAGTACACGAAGATAGTCAGATTTAATTGAAATGTAGCCACCGGGGGCGGCAAGCAAGCTTCATTAGTTGACGGTCTTAAGCCCGTGTAAATACAGAAAGTTTGGTGTTAGGAAGGGCATCCAGCCTTTAAAAAACTCCGCTTCAAACCAATGATGTGGGATCATCAAAAATCACAACCTGATCAAGTAGAAAATTTGAAAAAACCTTTATCAAAACTTCGATTAGTCCAGGAATACAACCCGGTACCTCCCTGGTGCAAGCCGAGTGTGGTGCACACTTAGCCACGGAGACGTCTGTTACTAAAGATCAAACAAAAGAAAATTTGTTGCGTAAAATCTAGACTTTTTTTGGCTTAACGTCTCGTTAACATTTATTGGTCATTCGAGACGGGGGTTTTATCCTCCTTTCGCTGGAAACTTGCAAAAAAATTACCACATTGACCTCACCCAGCCTGGGTTGGGCGGGAAAATTAGCCAGCAACAAGAGGGCGCGAACCCACGTGAACACCCACGTGGAACAACCTCGCTGGACGTTGCTTAATTTAAAAAAAGACCCCTACTTCGTTCGGTCAACTAATTTTAAAATTCCGAATATTCCGCCATTATCTGACCTCAAAGTATCAACTTTAAAGACATTTAAGTCCTCATTGAATACTTTTGTTGTATTTACTTTAGTTTGGAGCCCGGTTTCGGCACAGGGATTTCAATTCCGTCAACATTTTCAATCAAAGATGATCCACCTGTTGAAGATTTTGGTCAGAAAAATAGTTACTTGGACCTCGATGATCGCCCTCACACTGATTATGATTTTCAGAGGCCTCCCTCATATGATGGTGAGTGATGGTAATATAAATTAGGTAACCCCCGTTTTGTGGAAACTTTTTAATCTGTGATTATACAAGGTCCCCTTATATATTAAACTAGGTCAAGGTCGTATTTAGGAGGTAGGGGCACCCTAAAAAATGAATGAATGAGAAGAAATATAGAAATTATTGTTGTTGGTGATGTTGATTACTTCATAATATATGTATAGAAGTGACCTAATTATATATTATGAACTGAAGTAGTTATTTTCTACTTCAGTTTTAATTAATAAAATTAAGATGATCCACTAAATCTTTTAAATTCTGTTTGAATTCTTGAAAATAAAAAAAGAAAAAACACGTTTTTTATTGCGGTTCTTTCTTTCATATTTCAGTTTCCAGTATGGAGCTCTCAGGATTGCCAACTGAACCTCCAGAACGCAAAATCACTTATGATGAACTTCGAAAAAAGAATAGAGAAGACTACGAAAATCAAAGATCAAAGTATACACGCCAGCCCCCTCCTGCTATCACGAATAATGATCCACCGCCTTCACAGCCACCTCTTTATACAGATCCAAATCCTCCAGTGACACCCTGGTCATCTAGCCAATTTGGAGATACGTGGAATAAGTAAACAGTCTTCGCTAGTCAAATGAAAATCTTTAATTTAGTCAAGACTTATACGGAATGGTTCAGAATATATACTTCCACTCGAAGATTTTATTTTGCCTCTACTCCTATTGGCCCAGTCAAATTAGATTTTCGTGTTGAATAAATTCGTTTGCGACGGTTTCTGAGGTGAGCTAAATTTTTTAGCTAATTTTAGTTTTTGGCTTATAACATTTGAACGATGCATTTCATGAAAAAAATATTCTAAACTTAATTAGAATTTGACGTCTAATAACATTTTTAAACGTTAAATTTGTTCCAGGGGTTTCGTCAGGATGGGACGTCGAAAATAGGCTATTTTTTACACTTTTCAGAAAAGTATATAATATGTACTCCATTTCAAATACCTGTAACTCAAAAACGATTATTCCAAATGAAAAATGATATTTGGATACTTGTGGGAAATTGAATTTTATGTTCGGAATATGTCAGAAACCGAAATCATCTCCCGCTTTTTACGAATTTATTCCAGACTCGGCTCTTTTTTGACCTAATTTGACTGGGCTGTGTTCGAAGACTACCAATTTAATTTAAATTTGGTGGTTGGTATGGAATAGTATACCGAAAGCGTGAATTCATGCAATCCATGTCTCTTACTTGAGCTTGAATACCAATTTAATTTAAAGCTGGTGGTTAGTGTGGAATAGTATAACGAAAGCGTGAATTCATGCAATCCATGTCTCTTACTTGAGCTTGAATACCAATTTAATTTAAATTTGGTGGTTGGTGTGGAATAGTATACCGAAAGTGTTATTTGCAATCCATGTCTCTTACCTGAGCCTGTGAGTAGTTATTTGAGAATGACATTCTGAAGGGCCGAGTCTGAGATGATGAAAAATAACACAGAAAGAAAATCCTCAATATCTTTATATTTCGCAGCTCATTTTCTTGTCATATATGGAAACTAGTTGTTTCGCCCGTGCTTCGCTACAATTCTTATATTGCTATTTTTGTTTTTCAAGGACAGTGGAATTCAAGTGGGGGTGGAAATATGGGTTTGTGTACACCCTTTAAAAAAACAAGATTTGAACGTTTCGCCGGGGGCTTTAGGGGCACGGTCATTCTGACTATTAAGTATTTTCTAAATTTTATTTTACCCGTTCCCGGTTTCAGAGTCGTAACTTTGAAGATATCGGACCTTGACTGTCCGATCTTGGTGAATAAATTAGAAATTTGGCCGTAACCCGAAAACNAAAACAAGATTTAAACGTTTCGCCGGGGGCCTTAGGGGCACGGTCATTCTGACTATTAAGTATTTTCTAAATTTTATTTTACCCGTTCCCGGTTTCAGAGTCGTAACTTTGAAGATATCGGACCTTGACTGTCCGATCTTGGTGAATAAATTAGAAATTTGGCCGTAACCCGAAAACGGCTTGACATATTTTAGTTATGATAATTTTTCTGGGGTCGTAGACCATGATTTTGGGAGGGTCCACTCCCATAATTTTTTTTACTGTCTGCTACCGTTTGGGCGTAACAGAAAACCCCTCTCACATACATAGGTACACACACGTTTCTGATTTATATATTTAGATTATTAACGTGGAGCCCTTGTCAATTAGCGTCCAGGAATAGGTGGACAATAACAATTGAAAACTTAAACAGCAGACAAACTTTATAGAACTTGATGATGCCACTGTTAAGATGAAAAATTATGTTGGCATTTTACGAGATATTATTACAATCTGGACAAGAATTGAATACGGTACCTACAAGCCAAGTGATGAAGACGCTGTCAGTACTGACAATCGAAATAGCTAATTATGGATGGTAAAATGGTCTAAACGTTTTGGTTGTCACAGCAATTGCAAAATAGATAACAAAATAAGATTCTTCGTTTAAAAATACACAAAAAAGATCTGCATATCGTTTGTCTCCGATTTACGGTTCAGAAATTATGCAATCGAACCTCAGGCGGGTAGGTTTCGAGTCCGTGGATTAAAGTTATTCGGATTCGGGCAAAATTACTTCCAATAAGAAATTATATTAAGAATGATTATCGAAATATAAAATTCTAAAATAATTTTGTATCGACTACAAATTTTATTATTGAGTCACGAGCGCTTTCGTCTGTTACGCAGTTCACTAGAAGATGTAACAGACGAAAGCGTTCGTGACTCAATAATAAAACTTGTAGTTGATACAAAATTATTTTAGAAATTTATAAAACTACTTCACCATAGGAGTACAACTTGTACCTTCAAACTTTCTTGATAGTGTGTGAACCTCTATACACAAATAAAACTTACGTGTGGGTTGGAGACACAGTGAGAGTCGCTGAGAACGTTAACAACAACAACGTATGGGTTGGTAGTAAGACGCTCTGACTGGTAATCATTAGGGCATGGGTTCAAACCCAGCCATCCCATGGAATTTTATCCTTATGAATTTGAGATATTTACCACATAATAATAGTACCCAAAAACGACCGGTGTAAAAGGACTCTTTAGTCCTATTCGGACAGTATAAATAAGGACTATTATTATTATAAAAGAAGTTTATTTTAAATAATTAAATATATATATATATTTTCATTAATAGAATATATTTATTTTCTTATATAAAAATATGTTTTTGATACAAAGATCATCAAGGTACTATGTTAGTTCTCTGACCTCAGATGGTTAGTTCTATGTACCAGGGCAACCCACACACTCAAAAGAGTTTGGCCAAAGACCATCGATACAGCAATGCAAACCAAAAGAAGACCCACATTGTCTCATAGCAATTATACTCATTTACTGTGATCTGCGATGAAACAAATGTTTACCAATATCAGTGATTTTAGTCTTCTTTTGCTCATGATTGCTACTACAACAGCAACATGTTAGTGCTCTCGTTTCCCGCACCCATTGTTTTATTTTGGGGATAGCTCCTGATAAGGTCTATCAAAATATTAACAGCTCAGATACAATGGCTAAAAAATTAATATTTAACCTTTTTTAACTATTGTTTTATGGTGTTGTAGTAAGACGCCCCAACTGGAATTTTATCCACATGAATTCGAGATAAGCACATAAGTAATAACGGCAACGAAACACTGCCGGTGTAAAAATGACTTTTCAGTATTATTCGGGAAGTATAGATTAATAACTATAGAAAGATAAAAAAGAATTTGTATCAACATAACGAATTGGATTGGAAGGCATAATTTCTTCCAATCCATTTATGACTTGCTCGCATTCCATGAGGAAACTCATACTTGAGATTGTGGGAATTTGCTTGAGGGTGACATCCTCATGGGCTGAGCCCAAACGAGCTGATGGTGTAAAATAACACAGAAAGCGACTCCGTATTATCATTATTTTTAGAACTCTCGTGTTACTGACGTAATTATATTGCAATGATTGTCATGGTTCTGGGGACTCCAAGAACAGATGTATGATGACAATTAAAGACTTTAGCAATGGATTACAACTTATCTAGAGCTGTTGTCTCACACATCTGGCTACCATCGGACACAATGATGCCACTACTGAATGAATAGATAAGGTCTTTTTTTTAAGTAATTTTTTTAAAAATTTTATATGAATGGTTCATTTAGGAAATTCTACTTTTTTGATTTTTTATAATTACATTTCATTTTGTTAAACTTTAAAAAGTTAAACCATATAGTTGGTTTAAGAAATGGATTTGAAAAAGGTAGTTGCAAGAAAAGGCAGAGTGAACAAACATCCTTATTTAATGACTTTTTCAAACACGCCTTTTTATCATATCAACAACACAAGCCTTCCAAACCGTTTTTGGAGTAGTATTTTAACAAATAAAATAGAAAAATCAAAACAAATCTTTTTACACTGAGATGACAGAAAATAGAGCTGAGATTATATTTCCACCTGGTAGATAAAGTAGAGGAGACAGTATTCTTTGATTATCTGGTTGGATTTTAAAATGACCTCGTTTAAAAATTATTCCCGGAAGTTTTATTTTTTCAATTCGTAAAGGGTACTGTAACTCTGTTTCCCCGGATGACCTTTAGTTTGTCAGTAACAACTGAACTAATTTTATTAAGTGTACCAGAATAACGTTTAATTTTTGTGTCTGGAAACAGGAACAAGTCGTAAGGACTCAATTATGTGAATAAGTGGTGAATGTTTTTTATCCATCACGAAAATTCATTACCAAGCTTTATCCATCACGAAAATTAATTACCAAACTATATCCATCACGAACATTCATTACCAAACTTTATCCATCACGAAAATTCATTACCAATAAAGTTTGGTAATGAATTTTCGTGATGGATAAAGTTTGGTAATGAATTTTCGTGATGGATATAGTTTGGTAATTAATTTTCGTGATGGATATAGTTTGGTATTGAATTTTCGTGATGGATAAAGTTTGGTAATGAATTTTCGTGATGGACAACCATCACGAAAATTCATTACCAAACTTTATCCATCACGAAAATTCAATACCAAACTATATCCATCACGAAAATTCATTACCAAACTTTATCCATCACGAAAATACATTACCAAACTTTATCCATCACGAAAATGAGCATCGTCACACGCAATTACAATTAATATTTAGCCAGGCAGCGTATACGGCAAGTTGAATACACTAGTTCACGTTAGGTCATTGAAGTTAAGCAACGTCTAGTCAGGTTGTACAATTTGGGTGTCCAGGTGGGTTCGTGCCTTTTTCCGGCCCAATCCAGGCTGGGTGAGGTCAATGTGGGTATCTGGTTTGCAAGTTTCCAGCGAATGGATGGTAAAAGCCCCGTCTCAAATGACCAATAGATGTTCTTCGTTAAGCCAAAAAAAAAGATATATATATATATCTTGTCTACTGTACATACGGATCTTGTATGTCCTGGGTAGGGTTTTTTGGTGTAAAACTTGAAAAAGAAGACACCGAAAATTAGCTCTTTTTTAAGTATCCGAAAATAAAAAAGGGACATTTTATTTTTGTAAATCAAATTATTTTTCTTCATAAAAAACCTTACATGTCACACACATGTGGACGCGACGCAAGAATGACTTTAGGGGTAAAAATAAGAAAAGCGAGACGGGGCTGTAAACTTGGTGAAAAAAGAACAAATGTAGGGTTAGGGGTTAGAATACGTTGATATCGCTCTGCTTTGACAAAAAATATTTTTTTTTAAAAAAAAAAATCCTAACTTAGTCGGTGGAAGTCATCAAGTTTAATTTTTGTCGGCGATTTTTTTTTGCACCATTTCGCAATTCACACAGTCTATCTATTTTCATATGGGACATCTCTTTGCAGACAGATTTGTCATTTTGGGTAGAATCCGAATCTGCAAATTGAAAAATTAGTTTCTGTGGATTGCGCATGTTCACAAAAAAATGGGGATTATATTTAACTTTTCTATAATTTTTAGTATTACAGGATACGATAGGGTTGTTCCAGTGAAATGGACCATTTTGTATACATAAATAGTGCGTTCTTAAAGTCACACACACACACGGATTATCAAGTGTCGTTTATCGCATTTCCACTAGCACACTGCTGGTAGTAGGAGATTTTTTTTTAAAAAATAAAAATTTGAATAATTTTGTTTATAAAAATCCGAATATTTGATATAATTTTTAAAAAAATAGTCGGACTGAGAACAAATACAGAAAGGAAGACATGTCCGGCTATATCGATATGTGTTGTCCTCGGCCTGAATCTGGTAAGGTTGGACTATCTTTAACATCAGATATACTTTCTCCTTCTTGATTTTTTATCATTTTGCCTCCAGTGAAACCTGAAAATAAAAGACAAACTAAATAAATGTTGGTAATATGATAAATGAGCTAAGTGCGTAATTTTCAAAATTTATTTTATTGTGTATAAAGGCGCTTTGTACCAGCGCATATTCATACCTAAATGATACATCTTAAGAGAGTAACCTCAGTACTATTTGAGCGCTTAAATATAGCACTACTGGTATGTGTGCCAGGTAAGATTAGACGGTATTTTGCCCTCATGAAAAAAACAACATTTAGGCGCTTAACTCTGTTGGAATTAAGACCATTCAAATATCAAATTCCTGGCCCCTGGTACGAAGAACCAACCATCTTGAGGACAAACCACAAAGGCACAGAGAGACGTTGACAGACTTCTTTCAATGAGTTTGCTCAATAAAATCTTACCTATCACAGTTCCTGTAAGGGCTGCCACACTACCAATTTTCATTCCGGCTAAAGCACCAAAAGGCCCTGCTATACAAGTTCCCAATACAGCTCCAAGTAAAGGATACATTCCAGCTTTAGATTTGGCAGCTTTTGCTAGTTGACTTTCGCCTGCTATCACATTTTCATGAGTAGTTTCTATATTCTGTTCAATAGTGCTGACAACTTCAGCTGAAAAAGAATGACATCTTCTACTTAATATACAATGAATGAAAGATAGAAAAAAAATCCAGTAAGATCCAGATTTTGAGAAGTTAAGGATTGCGTATTTTTTTTTCTTCCCAAAATGTCAAATTGGAATCAGATAATACGCTAAGTTAAATAAAACTAAGATGCACGCTATGTTAAATAAAACTAAGATGCGCGCTATGTTAAATAAAACAATAATAACTCAGATGTACGCTAAGTTAAATAGAACGATAATAACTCAGATGCACGCTAAGTTTAATAAAACAATAATAGCTCAGATGTACGCTTAGTTAAATAAAACATTAATAACTCAGATGCACGCTATGTTAAAACAATAATAACTCAGATGCACGCTAAGTTAAATAAAACAATAATCACTCAGATGTACGCTAAGTTAAATAAAACAATAACTCAGATGCACGCTAAGTTAAATAAAACAATAATAACTCAGATGCACGCTAAGTTAAGTAAAACAATAATAACTCAGATGCACGCTAAGTTAAATAAAAATAATAAATAAGTCGCCCAACATTTCATTTATATCAAAAATATTATCCTCCAATCTAACTATTTCCCCTTCAACTACCACAAGTTGATCGCTGTCCTCTTTAATGGCTACAATTTGTTTGGATAGTTCATTCATTGTCTCTTCGTCGTTGAACACTTACCTCGTTCATTAATTATTCGCCCTAGATCATGGAATTTTTCATTTACTTCACTAACAGTATCCTTTATTCGCTCTGTTACTTGTGCATTTGCCAGAAGTTATTCATTGTCCTCTTTAATGGCTACAATTTGTTTGGATAGTTCATTCGTTGCCTCTTCGTCGTTGAAGACTTACCTTGTTCATTAATTATTCGCCCTAGATCATGGAATATTTCATTTACTCCACTAACTGTATCCTCTATTCGCTCTATTGCCTCTGCATTTGCTAGAAGTTATTCATTGTCCTCTTTAATGGCCACAATTTGTTTGGATAGTTCATTCGTTCTCTTCGTCGTTGAAGACTTACTTTGTTCATTAATTATTCGCCCTAGATCATGGAATATTTCATTTACTCCACTAACTGTATCCTCTATTCGCTCTATTGCCTCTGCATTTGCTAGTAGTTATTCATTGTCCTCTTTAATGGCTACAATTTGTTTGGATAGTTCATTCGTTGCCTCTTCGTCGTTGAAGACTTACCTTGTTCATTAATTATTCGCCCTATATCATGGAATATTTCATTTACTTCACTAACTGTATCCTCTATTCGCTCTATTGTCTCTACATTTGCTAGAAGTTATTCATTGTTCTCTTTAATGGCTACAATTTGTTTGGATAGTTCATTCGTTGCCTCTTCGTCGTTGAAGACTTACCTTGTTCATTAATTATTCGCCCTAGATCATGGAATATTTCATTTACTTCACTAACTGTATCCTCTATTCGCTTTATTGCCTCTGCATTTGCTGGGAGTTGTTCATTGTCTTCTTTAATGGCTACAATTTGTTTGGATAGTTCATTCATTGCCTCCTCGTCTTCGATTCTTTTCCTTTCTTCTTCATCCGATGATCTCATCTGATATTCCTCTTGAATTATTTTCACTTTATTTTCAACGACTGAAACAAATTATGTATTCTTGTATTGCTGTAATGGTTTCAGTTTTATTTATGGTTTATTTATGATAATATTAAAGGCCACAACAATTCAAAATCTAAGAAATATTTCAACCGTCCACCTCTTACCATTTATTGGATAGAATCGTGTGACGTCTAGAATATCTCAGGACCTATTGCTGTGCTGGATTTACCAGTATGCTGGAACTTAGAGTTCTGGTTCTGGAACCAATTTCTGCTTCTTTTTTGTGATTTAAAAAATGAGCCCTAAGGGTGCTCGTCCTTTGGAAGAAAATACAATCTCAGTCACTAGGAGTGACTGATCCAAATGAATGTAGTTAAATGGAACCGCGTCACTGTGAGTGTATAACATATACCGCTTTCAGTTGATGAGGTTCCATTAACCTATGTTCATTTGGATCAATCGTGCGTAGTCGGAGAAGACGAAAACGCATAAATGACACGTTCTGAGCTCGAGACATGACTAAATTTTTCCCCTATCGTCATCTACAATTCCCTAGAAATACCCTTACGAGGAGAGGTGCGTCTATCGAAAGAATGGGATAGACCCACCTAGCTCTTAAAATCCTTAAGTGAGGCCTAGTTTTAATACTAATAGTTTTATTTTGTTTGACTACCGATTTGGTATGGACGTCCTTCATATTCATAGAATTAACTGATTTTGGGCTACTGCGGGCCAACCGGGGAATTGAGTGAGATCTATAGTTCACGGAACTACTAGTTATAATCTGATGATCATGAGGATTGATTGAATATTTGATTTGATTAGTAATCAAAATATCAAATTCCTGAATTGATAATACTCGGAACTTTGTGAAATCAACTAGATTGTTACGTTGGAATTTCCCTAGGTGATCAGATATTGATAAGAAAAAAAAATCGAAACTCTAGAAGCTCAGAGTTCCTTTTATATTATTATAAATTCTGAACTTCAAGTAAAATCGTTCAAAATATGAACGATTTTATAAAACCGAGTTCAAAGAAAGTCACAAGTAACAAAGGAGTGAAACCTAAACTGAACTTTGAAGAAGAACGATGAACTTATTTATAAGTAGGGCAGAACAGTTCACTTCAGTGAACTCGATCTGTAAGAACGAATCCTCAAAATGAACGGTCCTATTCATCTCTTAATACTATACTCCACATCACTGACTGTTGACCGTAATGTGACAGCGAGGCAGCAGTAATGCGTATGTACTACTGTCTACAGTAGCGAAGGGGAACTTCATGATGTGAACTGGTGAACTGTCAGAAAGCATTTATTTTACCATCTTCTTAAACTTGAATAAAAGTGCGCCAAAATGAGCTGAGCTTGATTTGGAAAACTCGCGCGCGGGACGGCTGCCCCCCCCCCACTAGTTACGTCTCTACATACAAACATTTCAACATATAATACTAGCTGAGTACCCGAACTTCGTTTCGAGGAGATGAGAGAAAAAAATGATAATAAATCTGACTTTTCATTAATAATAATCGACGTACAACCGTTTAAACGCGATCAGAGCATACACATATAGTTCGGGAGCTGGCTAGCCATATCTTACCTCATAAGGTATAAAATTTTTGACCCGTGGGCTGGAAGTGCATCGGTGGGGTAATGTCAAAACCCGCTTTCTTAGTTGCCAGACCGGGGGCGTTTAGAAGCTACAGACCCGCCAAAAATCGAAATTGGGCCAAAAATTACCTCATAAGGTACACGAAAAAAACAAATTCCGAAATGATC
>CM022880.1:20992400-21060502 GCA_012654025.1 Pachypsylla venusta | reverse complement strand
GGTGGCTGAAATTTGGTATGTAGGTTCGCTTTATGTTCTAGATGTGCAATAAAAAAGGATTTTTTAATATTCCAACTGGGGCGCCATCCGCGGGCGTAAAGGACGCGCCCATCAAATATTAACATATTTTCATCACTGTTTCTCCGTACCAGTAAATTTTCGGTGGCCGAAATTTGGTACGTAGGTTTGCTTTATGTTCTAGATGTGCAATAAGAAAGAATTTTTTAATATTCCAACTGGGGCGCCATCCGTGGGTGTAAAGGGCGCGCCCATCAAATATTATCAGTTTTTCATCACTGTTTCTCCGTACCAGTAAATTTCCGGTGGCTGAAATTTTGGTGTGTAGGTTCGCTTTATGTTTTAGATGTGCAATAAGAAAGTATTTTTTATTATCACATTTTCATCACTGTTTCTCCGTACCGGTAAATTTTCGTTGGCTAAAATTTAGTATGTAGGTTCGCTTTATGGTCTAGATGTGCAATAAGAAAGGATTTTTTAACATTCCAACTGGGACGCCTACCGCATGGGTAAGGGCCGCCCCATAAAATATTATCACCTATTCATCACTGTTTCTACGTACCGGTAAATTTTTGATGGCTGAAATTTGGTATGGAGGTTCTCTTTATGTTCTAGATGTGCAACTAGAAAGGATTTTTTAATATTCCAACTAGGGCGCCAGCCGTTGTGGTAAAGGACCGCGATTACATATGAAAAACATATTTTCATCACTGGTTCTACGTACCAATAAATTTTCGGTGACTAAAATTTGGTATGCAAGTTCGCGTTATGATAGATGTGCAATAAAAAAGGATTTTTTTAATATTCCAACTGGGGCGCCAGCCACGGTGGAAAATGCCGCGCCCATAAAATGTTATCACATTTTTATTAATTTTTCTCCCTACTGGTAAATTTTCGGTGGCTTAAATTTGGTATGTAGGTTCGCTTTATGTTCTAGATGTGCAATAAGAAAGGATTTTTTAATATTCTAACTGGAACGCGGGGGAAATAGTCGCGCCCGTACGGGTAAATTTCCCACTGTTTCTCTCTACCGGTAAATTTCCCATGGCTGAAATTTCGTATATAGATTCGTTTTATGTACTAGATGTGCAATAAGAAAGGATTTTTTAATATACCAAATGAGGAAAAAGTCGCGTCCATCAAATATTATCACCTTTTTATTTCTGTTTATCCGTGCCGGTAAATAAGTGTAGTTTGGCTGATCAAATGATATCCTCTAAACGGCCTAAATTAACATACCCCCAACTGGGGTCTACGAGACCTTCCTGGAAGTGGACATATACAATAGGAAGCGCTTCGTCAATCAGGTCTCACGAGTACCCTTTGGCACGATAGCTCCTTCCCAATAATTTTATTTTCGCTTTATTTTTTTGGGCAGTTAATTTATTATTTTTTAATCTGTTCTTCAGATTTGAACATTCATATTTATCCTCATTCTTCTATCAGCTATTGTAGCCCGTAGCGAAGCACGGGTAAAACAGCTAGTTAATGAATAATATGAACAACTTTAAAAGGGGTAATATGTTCCAATATGTAAAAAAAAAAAATCTAAATAAATCAATATGTATATGTATATAGGCAATAATATGTTTAATTGTATATAATATGTACATAGTTAGTACCTAACAAAGAGTTAAAAAATACTTCTACCACCTACCTTTGTACATAAAAATCATACCAAACTCTGCACCCTTGATTTTGCTTTAGTTCACCAGATGATGTCGTAACAGACGAAAGCGCTCGTTACTCTCATTTATTTGTAGTTTGATACAAAAATAATTTTTGAAATCTATAGCCACATTAACCTCACCCAGCCTGGGTTGGGCCGGAAAAATAGCCAGCATCACGAGGGCGCGAACCCACATGGTACAACCTCTGGACGTTGCTTAACTTCAGTGATCCAACGGGAACTGGTGTATTCAACGTGATATAGACGCTGGCTAATTATGTAGATTTCTTATACACAAATAATATAATAGCCAGAGTTGACAGCATCCAAAATGGTAAAATAACAAACCCACCTGAATTGTAAATAATAAATATTGCATTTTAAAATAATAATCAAAATTGTTTTACTGCTCAGTCTGATTACTGTTGCGTCATAATCAAAATCAAGAGTTTAATTACAGCTATCTCTGATTGTGATATGTGAATACTAAAATGCTGTGTTTCCTTGTTTCAGTAACTCTCAGAGAATGTCATGCCCTATGAAAGAAGACTTCTGTTCATTTGCCTTTGTGCGTTCGGCTGTACTTGTCTATTTCTTTGGACTTCACATCGTAAATCATTTTCGGTGACTGACGTGAGTATACAGTCGGTTCCCTCTTATACTTTATTGTCCAGCAATACAACTTGGTTTCCTCCTATACAAGAAGAGCTCTTACCTATCAATGATAACTCTCTTCTCATTGATCTTACCGATTTTCAATTTCTAATCAACACGCCATGTGCATCATCTCTATTTGTTGTACTCGTACATTCTGCACCTCAAAATTATGAAAATCGTCAACGTATTCGAAGCACTTGGGGATCTAAAGTTCCTGTTTATTTTTTTATTGGCAAAACATCGTTGGAAAATCAAACTTCACTTGATAGAGAATCGAACGACTATCATGATCTTGTTCAAGGGAATTTTAATGATAGCTATAGAAATTTGACGTACAAACACGCCATGGTGTTTAAATGGGTATTGTATCATTGTCGAGAAGTCAAATATTTGCTCAAAGTTGACGATGATATTTTCATCAATGTGTGGAAATTAAAAGATTTTCTTGTTCACTCATTGTCTCCTTATGGCGCTCGTAATTTGTTAATGTGTCCAATGATAGAACGACATGGCGTTGCAATACGATCTTATCGTTCTAAATGGCGCGTATCATTTAAGGAGTATCCATACCGGTACTATCCTCCTCATTGTTATGGATTCGCTCTCCTTTACTCACCAGATATTGTTTCCAAACTCTATCAGCTTCTTCAGTTGGGAACATATTTCTGGATAGACGATGTGTTCATTACGGGAATTTTGTTTTCACAATTGAATCTCACGCAAGGAGTGTTTGGAGAGACTGGCCAATATAGGTTCGGCTCCACATCGAGTAACCTATGGTGCAGAGTGCACTATCCGAGTGATTACAATCCTAATGAGATTCTTTTTGGACTCGTATTTCCTCCAGAATTGACGCAGAAGTACGAATATATGTACAATGTAACCTACGCACATGGTAATCTAGAGCCTTCGAGCACGGCAGATTGAGAGTTACTCGTATGTACTGTGATAACATTATGTTATAGGGCCTTTGAGCACGGTAATTTAAGACTTTTAATATACTATATGATCATTCTATGATAGTACTGTTATAGGGCCGTTGAGCACGGTAATTTAAGACTTTAGTACTTTATGATCATTATATGATAGTACTATTATAGGGCCGTTGAGCACGGTAATTTAAGACTTTAGTACTATATGATCATTCTATGATAGTACTGTTATAGGACCGTTGAGCACGGTAATTTAAGACTTTAAATATAATATATGATCATTCTATGATAGTACTGTTATAGGGCCGTTGAGCACGGTAATTTAAGACTTTTAATATACTATATGATCATTCTATGATAGTACCGTTACAAGACCGTTAATTACGGTAATTTAAGATGATTTTATTCTGTTATAGGGCCGTTCACCACCGGTAATTTAAGACTTATAGACTATGATAAATTTATGATAGTACCGTTCACCACGGTAATTTAAGACTTGTGTTCTATAATAATTTTATGGTGGCGCAGTGCCGTTCATCGTGGTAATTTAAGTTATGTATGGAGTCGAGGGGTACATTCAACTTCATCCGATATTGATCAAATTTTGTGGAATTGTGCGGGTATGTAAGCAGTTGTCGCCATGCAAGTATTTTCGATTGTGCATTCACAATCGTGTTTTTCTTGACACTCTTATATTGTAATGGAAAGACCGATTTAGTCCAACTCGGAAAATAATTCCGTCGCCCATTAGTAATTCACATACAGGACCCCTGAATATGGTGGGTAGCTGAGATCAAATGGAACATTTTTTACGAAATTCGTTAATGAGCCTGACGAAGCATAGCCGAGTTACAGGGTGGAGAAGGTCATTTTTGAATAACTTTCAACGTCATTTAGTGGTTTTTGTGTGACCGAACAAAAAGAGGATGGACACTAAAAATCTTTGTTTTTGATGGCGGTGATTTCAAATATGCCATCAAAATTTTAAAGAACAAAAGCAAAAAGGGGGAAAACCTGAAAAGTGATTAATTTTCTTTGTCTTTTCTCAAAAATGATTCGACTTATGAAAAGAATGTCTCTTTCTAAGACTTTTTGTGTAAAACAAAAAAAAATTGAAAAATCAAACAAAAAATTGAATTCCCATGTTAAGAGAGAACCACGAAAATGGTCGAAAATTTTAGAAATGAGCTCAAATTAAGGTCCTGAACACAACTGTCAAATTAGAATTTCGAAAAAAGAGTGCCTTCCGAAGTCCGTTGAAAGTTGTTCAAAAATGATATTCTCCCCCCTGCAACTCGACTATGCTTCGCCTGGCTCACTAACGAATTTCGGAAAAAAATGTTCCATTTGATCTCAGCTACCCACCATATTCAGGGGTCCCATTTATAGCGAAACACCCTGTAGATTAATGTCTAGTGTCAACTAAATCGGACTATTCATTTAAAAGATATGAATTTTTTAAGGAAAACAAGAAACTACTAAAATGAATTCAATGAAAATGATATGGTACCTTCCGGGACATACCTATCTGTACAACCCCAAAAAAAAATTAAAATTAAATGAACGGTACTGATGGCGATATTTTATCGATAATATCGATCTTCGAGTTTCGTTATAATTGATATATAAAATATCGATATTAGGATTTCGATAATATCAAAAAAAAAATATCGGTATCGAAAAAGAAAAAAAAAATATTAAGGTACCTACGTTAGAAATTACACTGCTTGTTGGAGTAAGGCTGTCGATATTTATATCGATAATATTGAATATGAATATTTATGTTTCGATATAACCGATATTTAATATCGATATTCTTCTTTCGATACGGCAACCCCATTGAGCGGTATAAGAGATTTTGAGCTCGGAAAAAGGAACCAAAATTTGTTGATGGTCAAGACATCAAATGGTTGTCAATGTTTATTTGGGGGGGATATTTTGACCCCAAAGTTTAATTAATTTGAAAGTAAAACAAACAACGGCCTATAACGACGCGACGTATAGATAAACAAAATACAAATCAGAGTTACCATTTCGATTATTTTTGTAATAATTGGCCTAAGTCAATTTTTGTAGAAATAGTAATTACCTATGTATTCAATATTATTAGTTAGTTGTCCATAGATTTTTTTAATTGATTCTACCGTTATCTGGAAACCGGTTGTTGATGATCGGCTGATGATGGCTGTACATTTTATAGGGTGATTCAGAAATATATGTACATACGTTAACCACATATTCTATGGAACATTTTTGGGGTGTTCAACTCTGTAACAAAAGTTTCGAAAGTGCTTCCTAACCAAGAACTATTTTTTTTTTTTTTTTTAATTACGCCTTATCTGTGTGAGCTATTGGAACGGGAAAATCCATTCCCAATGTAAGATGTCAGCTTTCTTCTGATATGGAAATCATGCTTATTACACTTTCAGGGGTGGAAAGTCTACTGAAAGAAAATAGGCCATACATTTTTGATGGATGACCAAATTTGAAAATTTTTTTTCGCCCAGTTAAAAACAATGTTATTATGAATAAAAAAGGTCTGATTTTTTTTTTTTTTTTTAGTTTAAAAANTTTTTTTTTTTTTTTTGTCAAACCAACGCAAGTGCTTGAAACTTTAAATGGAAGTTTTGGGTTAAGAAACTAATTACTCTTTCAATATGAAATTGAAGCAACGTGCATGATAACTTAGGGTGTAATGAAACCAGCAATGACCATATCGAACATTTGTCGTAAAATACTCATGTTACTTACATGATTATTTTACGACAAATATTTTTCAAGTTTAAAAAAATGCAAATTCATGAGTGTTTAGTGGTTACCTACCAGTGGCGGACAGGAGACACACAAGAGGGGGTAACCCCGATCCAATAACTCAAACAGGTAAGGTGTTATTGAAAAAATACGATTTAATTTTTGAAACTCAAAGGGCGTGGTTCTGCGCTAGGAAGCAGTTTCTCAACTTTTGTTATAGAGTTGACCCCCCCCCCCCNGCCCCCCCCCCCCTAAAATGATCCACAGAATATGTGGTTAACGTATGTACAAATAATTTTGAATCTAATAATTTTGAATCAGCGGAACACTCGCAACAGGGTACTAGATTATCTGGGGTGCTACACCGTGGAGTTCTGTTGAGGTAAGTTTTTCAAAAGAAATCAATTTTTTTAATCTCGATTTTTTATTGTCCATCATGGGTTCATTTTGGACAGTTGTACATACGCAATAAAGGCATGGCCGTAAAACGTTTCTGAAACTCTAATTGGGTTAAAATTGTCTAAAAAAAATCAAAATTTTTGTAAACACACCTCAAGTGAGCTCCCGAGAATCTGTAGATTCGTCCATTAATTTATTTTAATAGTAATATGTTTGTGATTGTATTTACGAATAGGTTTGCCAATGTAAAAGTGCCTTTGTGTTGTGAGCTAGGTTAGAATTCTAGAATGTTTCTGTACCAGGAGGTATTATAATATTTTAAACAATATATTTATTTTTCTTGGCGATACGCAAAACGACCGTTTTACTTTAAGGAAAATAATATTTTAATTAGAGATGGTATTCAGGATATTTGTATTAATTTTCTTGTTTTAAAATAATAGTAAAGTATGTAATTATACAGTGTGATCGCTATGGTATAACGTATCGAGATATTTTTTTTCCTTTAAATATTTTTTGCAGGGGCAGTGGTTAGTGTAATAACCACCTTTTTTTTAGCTTTTATTTGGCGGAAATGTTCGATCTTTCAATACCTTTCAAAAGTAGTGGTTCCTATACTAACCACCCATTTTCCACCCCCTCAGGGACAGAACCTTTTGTCCACCCTCTCAGGAACAGAACCTATTTTCTACATCCACACTCCTCGGGAACAGAACCTATTTTCCACCCTCTCAGGCGCAGAACGCATTTTCTACCTCTCATGTGCAGAACCCATTTTCCACACCTCTCAGGAACAGAACCTATTTTTTACCCCCTCAGCAGGCGCAGATACTATTTTCCACACCCCTCAGGAACAGAACCTATTTTCCATCCCCTCAGGCGCAGAACCTATTTTCCACCCCTCAGGGCCAGATTTTTTTTTTCTTTGTTACTGAATGTCAAGATGAGTATGTTATTTGACATTCTAAAAAGCAATAATTTTCCAAAGTACAACCACTTGTAGTTTGTCAAGTGAAGGATCTTGAAAGGTCTTGTGGTGTGTTAAATAAAAGGTTTTGAAATGTCTTGTCAGGATACAACATGTTTGCCCATACAGCGTTACAAAAAGGTGGTTGTTATACTAACCACTGCCCCTGAAATGTCATATTAAGAATTTTTTTCCTGCCCCTCAAAAAGTTAAATACAAATTTTCCAAAGAATTTTCATTTTTTTGTAAAAGTTCATATTGTAAATGAATCCAACTTTTCTTTTTCCTGTGATTTTTTAAAGAGAAGGATATATTTAAATAGGATGTGATACTTGACTGGAACTATGTCTAGTATGGATGGAAAGCCCACATAATATTCGGACCCACGGAGACTACATTCCACTGGTTGCAACATTTCCAAGTGGATTGTCTACTTCAATAGAAAACAGAGATATTAGTTTGTAGTAAATGTGTAAAATTTCCGCATGGGACACTTTTGACATTTAGCGTTGACGGATTTCGATGAAATTCGTTCAATTCTTTAGTGGCAAAAGGGCTGCGGAGCCACTATGGAACGTTGAATACAACAGTTCTCTTCCGATCAGAACGTCCAGCGAGGTTGTGCCATGTGGATGTCCACGTAGGTTCGCGCCCGTCTGATGCTGGCTATTTCTCCGGCCCAACCCAATCTGAGTAAGGTCAATGTGGGTAGCTCGTCTGCAATTTTCCAGCGAACGGTGGGTAAAACCCTCGTCTCGAATGACCAATAGATGTTAAAGGGACGTTAAAAAAAAGGTCTAGATATTACGCATTTTCTACCACCTAATCCTTAGAACTCTATTTTTATGTGGTCAACTACTCAAATTATTCAGGAAAAAATACTGCCTCTGCTATGTATTGAACGTCCAGCGAGTTTGTACCATGCGGGTGTCCACGAGGGTTTGCGGAATTGTGATCCTGTCTATTTTTTGCCACCCAACTCAGGCTGGGTGAGGTCAATGTGTGTTGTGTAGCTGGTTTGTAAGTCAAAAAATAATTTTTGATTATCTTACAAATTAAAAAAAATATTCTGGAGAAAAACTGATCAAATGAGACAATATTTTTGGACTAGGGAGCTTTTCATCATCTTGGTTTTTAACTATAGAGTTGACTTGAGAAATAGAGTTTGTATTACTGGTCCGTGAAATGAGCCCAAGTAGTTTTTAAAGCCATTAATTAGTTCTTATTATCCAATGTTTTTATATTTATGTTATTTTAGTCATACATTTTCGAATATCTGGCTTAACATCTTTTTAACTTTTGTCATTCGAGACGTGGGTTTTACCCTCCTGTCGCTTGAAACTTGCAAACCATCTTACCCACATTGACTTCACCCACCCTGGGTTTGGTCGGTGAAATAGCCAGCATCTCGAGAGTACAAACCTACGTGGACACCCACATGGTAAAACCTCGCTGGACGTTGCTTAATTTCAGTGATCTAACGGGAACTGGTGCCAAAGACGCTGGCTAATTGGTCTTTTATTTGAACGTGTGTGATATTGGTTTGAGTAAAGTACTTGTCATTTATGTTTTAGTAAGTAAGATTAGCCGGCTATGGCACGTTGAATACACGAGTTCCCGTTAGATCCCTGAAGTTAAGCAACGTCCGGCGAGATTTTACCAAGTGGATGCCCACGTAGGTTTGCGACCTCGTGATGCTGACTATTTTTTCCGGCCCAACCCAGGCTGGGTGATTTCAATGTGGGTAGCTAGTTTGTAAGTTTCCAGCGAATGGATTATGAAACCCCCTGTCTTGAATGACCAGTAGATGTTAAAGAGACGTTGAGCAAAAAAAAAAAGTTTTTTTTATTTATCTTATTTTAATCCGATATTTTTGAAGATCGGAATTTTAAAAATTTGGCCTTTTAATTGAACGGGTGTGATATTGGTTTGAGTAAAGTACTTATCAAAATTTATTGTAATTTAATGTTTTAGTATGTAAGATTATTTTTTAGGTTTAAGTTTCAGTGGTCTACAGATTTTTTTTTATATTTTGTTTGTTTAGGAAAGTCTATGTTTGGGTTGTGTTTTAAGAAAAGATTTTGCACTGTTTGTTTTTTTCGTAGCTCGACATTTTCAGTGGGGGCTTTATAATAAATTAAAACAATACGTGAACAATTTTTTCTTAAAATAACACAATTAGTATACTTCTTTGTAGTCTGCAGTAATAGTTACATCACTTGAAACTAGACATAGATATACAGGATGACCCATAAAAATCTGACAAATGTTTATATTTTCCCATGTCTTCAGATATTGATTTGAGATACATAAAACGGACATTATTCACATCCTAAGAGTGAACGTTTAGTTTAAAATGTACAGTTGGTTACTAGAGTACCGTGTATTTGCGTACAACGCTGATGTAATAATTCGTACGTAATTGCAATACGTGTATTCTAGCGAAAATTTCATATTGTTTCAAATTTCATAACGCGAACGGACAAAATGCTCGGTATTTGTAACTAACACTATTTTACATGTTGTTATTAAACGTCATTTATTCAGCTCTCAAATACAATAAAAACCATTTAAATAACTTCAATAATAAAAGAGTTACATCAGTTTAACACGTGTCAGGTTTTTATGAGTCACCCTGTACATTTCTCTACTTTTCACACTGATTTTTCATTTTATAAAATAATTGTCTGAAGCCCAGATAATAATGGCTTTTTATCTTCTCAGATATCTTTTTAATCTTTGTAAAATGTTTTTTTTCCCCAATAGCTTTTAGAAGAGAAATTGTCATCCCCGCGATATCAAAGCTGCGTTTCCAAAAGTGGTTTTAGGATGTGAAAGATGACAAGCTGAAAAAAATGACCCGAAATAGTGAAAATATGGCCCAAAAGCAATAGGAAATGACATATTTGATCTTTTATAGGAAGAGAAAGTGAAAAAGCCTGTGAAAGTTAGGGTTATTTGGAATCGATGGACTCCCACAAATTAAACACAAAATCATTATTGGTTTAAAATCTATTTGAGTAAAATCAGTCAAGACTAAGTGGCAATGGTGCCATTATTACGGAGGTCGATTTTTGGATTCTACGTACGTTCAATCCCTTAAATAATTAAAATTTAATCAAAATTGGAGTGATATTTCCAGTTTTAAAGATGTGACCCGAACTTCACATTTGATGCCCTAAAGGGCCCCCAGGTGAAGATAGCCCCCCTACGACCCCAAATTTGTCGGGAATATGTTACACAGATTAGAGTTTAACAATGATAGGTCCATATTTGAGAGTAAAATTATCTGCTCATCAAGCGGGGTCAAAAATGAGTGTTTAAAAATTCACATGTGACCTCTAAATAACCTGCAAGATCAATGTCAAGGTCACATTGAAGGTCATGGTCATGTGTAAAATCTTTTGTTAATCACGAACCGAGGGTCAAAGATGGGTGTTTCTATTTAAAAATTCATATTGGACCTCTAAATAACCTCCAAGGTCAATGTGAGGGTCACATTGAAGTGTGAGGGTCACATTGATTTTACACATTGTCATGTGTAAAATCTTTTGCTAATCACGAATCGGGGGGTAAAAAATGGGTGTTTCTATTTAAAAAATCATATTTGACCTCTAAATAACCTCCAAGGTCAATGTGAAGGTTACATTGAAGGTCATGGTCATGTGCAAAATCTTTTGCTAATCAGGAATCGAGGGTCAAAAATGGGTGTTTCTATTTAAAAATCATATTTGACCTCTAAATAACCTCCAAGGTCAATGTGAAGGTCACATTGAAGGTCAGCGTCATGTGTCCCCCCCCTACTTATACAACAAATTTTGTTAAAAACTTTTTGTATTATTTTGCCTTCCAGTCGAGTTATTCTCCATTTAAGGTAAAAATGGTCCACCCTGTATGTTTCGGCGCCCTCTCCTAAAGATTCCATTTCCAATCTTGTGTCGGAGAGGGGGGATGGAAATAGATTCGAACCAACAGCCTCCTGCTTAAGAATCCACCGCCTCGACCTACTGTGGTTGTTTTTTATTTTATTTTTAAATAATTAACTAAAAATGTGTGCTAAAAAGTATAAAAATGTAAACATATTGCAGTTTGTTTACTTACAAGTGGCGCAACACTTACGCAGTTCATAATTTTAGAAATTGTGATACGATATTAGACAGTAATTTTTTTCCTTTTCTTTAGAATTAAGATATCTGTAAATTAAGTTTATTGTTCTCATGTCTTAATTGTTACTTAGTTCGGATGGTCTTTGCAAGCGATGACAGGCTCACGAAGAAACAAGACGAGCTATGTTCTATATAATAGAGTGAGCTATCTGTTATCGGTTGCAAAGGGCAACCGTCCTTCCATAAGAAGCCAAGCGGCGAGCATAAGAGTTTCTAAGACAATTCTGCTTGTTACGCGGCGAGCATAAGAGTTTCTAAGACAATTCTGCTTGTTACTTGGCGAGCATAAGAGTTTCTAAGACAACTCTGCTTGTTACTCGGCGAGCATAAGAGTTTCTAAGACAATTCTGCTTGTTACTCGGCGAGCATAAGAGTTTCTAAGACAATTCTGCTTGTTGCGCGGCGAGCATAAGAGTTTCTAAGACAATTCTGCTTGTTACTCGGCGAGCATAAGAGTTTCTAAGACAATTCTGCTTGTTACTCGGCGAGTATAAGAGTTTCTAAGACAGTTCTGCTTGTTACCTTTGCTCATATTAGAAACTAGCAATAGTCAGCGTTAAAGTCACGTTGAACACACCATAAAATCGAGTTCCCACAAAATCACTCAAGTGACGCACTGTTCAGCGAGGTTGTACCTTGTTTTGGTAACCAAAGGGGTCTCCACATGATTCTGGCTATTAAATGTTTAGAAATGTATATGTTTTCGGCAATGTATGAAATCTGTCATTCTATAGAATGCGTACAAAGGGTAGTCAATTTATGAAACAAAGAGAATATTTCATACTTTGACTTGGTATTCTGTAGAATGACTAGCACCGTTTTAGTCAAAGTTTACTTGTAAGGTTTTTTAGGCGAGGCATGACCATAAAGGCGTGTCTTAACCTACCTGGTTGGTTGGAGGGGTGTATAGTACAAACGTCAAGGTAGGTACCCCAATTTATTATGTGTTAATATGTTATTTTGTACTATTCCGTACGATTGTATTTACTACCCCCCTCCCCCCAACCAGAGAGGATAGGAAACGTGTTACGGCCATGCCTCGCCTTAAGAACTTCTCTGCCTCTAGAAAATAACTATGAAATCAGTTTTTCCTAGGCCAATCTAGTTTACAGATGCGCATTCTATACTACGACTAATAACAAGTTAGACATTGTATAGAATGCCTAGGTATTTCATAAAAAAACATTCAATGCTTTGTCCAAAAAACGCCCCGAATTCTATAGAATGACTAGTCATTCGATACAATGTCGGAATTGACGATAACATATATATTAATCTCAAGTTGTATCAGTATTACTTCCCGACAGTGAATTGGCACTGTAGAGATGTAGATCATTTATTTGAATTAGGTCCTCCTGGTCTAGTGGGTATCACACTGGCATTGTACTCCGGACATTTATCGAATTTGTGCTTTCGATTTCGGGGTGCACTCAGAATTAGGTCCTCCTGGTATAGTGGGTATCACACTGGCATTGTACTCCGGACATTTTTCGAATTTGTGCTTGTGATTTCGGGGTGCACTCAGAATTAGGTCCTCCTGGTATAGTGGGTATCACACTGACATTGTACTCCGGACATTTTTCGACTTGTGCTTGTGATTTCGGGGTGCACTCAGAATTAGGTCCTCCTGGTCTAGTGGGTATCACACTGGCATTGTACTCCGGACATTTTTCGACTTTGTGCTTGTGATTTCAGGGTGCACTCAGAATTAGGTCCTCCTGGTCTAGTGGGTATCACACTGGCATTGTACTCCGGACATTTTTCGACTTTGTGCTTGTGATTTCAGGGTGCACTCAGAATTAGGTCCTCCTGGTCTAGTGGGTATCACACTGGCATTGTACTCCGGACATTTTTCGACTTTGTGCTTGTGATTTCAGGGTGCACTCAGAATTAGGTCCTCCTGGTCTAGTGGGTATCACACTGGCATTGTACTCCGGACATTTTTCGACTTTGTGCTTGTGATTTCAGGGTGCACTCAGAATTAGGTCCTCCTGGTCTAGTGGGTATCACACTGGCATTGTACTCCGGACATTTTTCGACTTTGTGCTTGTGATTTCAGGGTGCACTCAGAATTAGGTCCTCCTGGTCTAGTGGGTATCACACTGGCATTGTACTCCGGACATTTTTCGACTTTGTGCTTGTGATTTCAGGGTGCACTCAGAATTAGGTCCTCCTGGTCTAGTGGGTATCACACTGGCATTGTACTCCGGACATTTTTCGACTTTGTGCTTGTGATTTCAGGGTGCACTCAGAATTAGGTCCTCCTGGTCTAGTGGGTATCACACTGGCATTGTACTCCGGACATTTTTCGACTTTGTGCTTGTGATTTCAGGGTGCACTCAGAATTAGGTCCTCCTGGTCTAGTGGGTATCACACTGGCATTGTACTCCGGACATTTTTCGACTTTGTGCTTGTGATTTCAGGGTGCACTCAGAATTAGGTCCTCCTGGTCTAGTGGGTATCACACTGGCATTGTACTCCGGACATTTTTCGACTTTGTGCTTGTGATTTCAGGGTGCACTCAGAATTAGGTCCTCCTGGTCTAGTGGGTATCACACTGGCATTGTACTCCGGACATTTTTCGACTTTGTGCTTGTGATTTCAGGGTGCACTCAGAATTAGGTCCTCCTGGTCTAGTGGGTATCACACTGGCATTGTACTCCGGACATTTTTCGACTTTGTGCTTGTGATTTCAGGGTGCACTCAGAATTAGGTCCTCCTGGTCTAGTGGGTATCACACTGGCATTGTACTCCGGACATTTTTCGACTTTGTGCTTGTGATTTCAGGGTGCACTCAGAATTAGGTCCTCCTGGTCTAGTGGGTATCACACTGGCATTGTACTCCGGACATTTTTCGACTTTGTGCTTGTGATTTCAGGGTGCACTCAGAATTAGGTCCTCCTGGTCTAGTGGGTATCACACTGGCATTGTACTCCGGACATTTTTCGACTTTGTGCTTGTGATTTCAGGGTGCACTCAGAATTAGGTCCTCCTGGTCTAGTGGGTATCACACTGGCATTGTACTCCGGACATTTTTCGACTTTGTGCTTGTGATTTCAGGGTGCACTCAGAATTAGGTCCTCCTGGTCTAGTGGGTATCACACTGGCATTGTACTCCGGACATTTTTCGACTTTGTGCTTGTGATTTCAGGGTGCACTCAGAATTAGGTCCTCCTGGTCTAGTGGGTATCACACTGGCATTGTACTCCGGACATTTTTCGACTTTGTGCTTGTGATTTCAGGGTGCACTCAGAATTAGGTCCTCCTGGTCTAGTGGGTATCACACTGGCATTGTACTCCGGACATTTTTCGACTTTGTGCTTGTGATTTCAGGGTGCACTCAGAATTAGGTCCTCCTGGTCTAGTGGGTATCACACTGGCATTGTACTCCGGACATTTTTCGACTTTGTGCTTGTGATTTCAGGGTGCACTCAGAATTAGGTCCTCCTGGTCTAGTGGGTATCACACTGGCATTGTACTCCGGACATTTTTCGACTTTGTGCTTGTGATTTCAGGGTGCACTCAGAATTAGGTCCTCCTGGTCTAGTGGGTATCACACTGGCATTGTACTCCGGACATTTTTCGACTTTGTGCTTGCGATTTCGGTGTGCACTCAGCCTCGTGAGGACAATTGAGTAGCTACTTCAATGTGAGTAGCGACTAGTGGCGGCATTATCAAAGTGAAAAGATGAGAAGATTGAAGAGATTAATAGTGCAGGAGGCTCTTAGTAATACTGTGATACCCACAAAAATTTTGAAAGGCATTTGGTCTTACCACAAAGAAATTCTACATTTACATTTAATTTATGTGAATCCAGTAAAAGACTAGTCTCAAGGAACTTCCCAATTTTGGACTCAATTGAGTTTGAGTGGAAATATGGTTTTTTTTTAGAAAGAGCACTCTGTTCGTTTAATGACAGATTTATTTTGGGAGATTTGTTTTTACCTTGTAATGCTGTGATGGTTTGCATGTAATTATGTTTTTTTTTCATTATTAATGAATGTTGAGATTAAATCAATAGGTGTGTAAGTATACGATCAAAAATTCAACTCGTTAATGATAGCCATCCCCTGGTTAGATAGAGATGTATGAAGGGATATTGGATAGTATGTTGTTGTTATAGTGCTGTTCCTTGGAACATTAAAGATAGCCATCCTATGGTGAGATAGAGATGTATGAATGGATATTGGATAGTATGTTGTTGTTGTAGTGTTGTTCCTTGGAACGTTAAAGATAGCCATCCTATGGTGAGATAGAGATGTATGAATGGGCATTGGATAGTATGTTGTTGTTGTAGTGCTGTTCCTTGGAACGTTAAAGATCAGTCTACTCATTTTTTTTTTCCTTTAATTGGCCTTTGTAGCCTTACGGCCACCCCTAGCCAGCCCTCCACTCTACTCATCAATGGAAAGATAAGCGTTATCTGTCTAGCAGAGGCACCTTATCGCTGAACCTCTCAAAAAATATTGCCAACTATCATTCGACGGGGTCTATAAGCGTTATCTGACTCGCGGAACCTTATCGCTGAATAAAATATCATTATACAGAGTGTTAGAAAATTTTGGAAACCATTCAATGTCTTACGTTTAGCCAGCGTCTATGGCACGTTGAATACACCAGTTCCCGTTAGATCACTGAAGTTAAGCAACGTCCGGCGAGGTTGTACCATATGGTTGTCATCATGATTTCGCGCCCTCGTGATGCTGGCTATTTTTCCGTGCCACCCCAGGCTGGGTGAGGTCAATGTGGGTAGCTGGTTTGCAAGTTCCCAGCGAATGGAGGGTGAAACCCCCGTCTTATATGGCCAATAGATGTTAAAGAGACGTACGTTATGCCAAGAAAAAGAAAAAAAAAATGTCTTACGAATAGTAGAAAATAAATTTAGCACATAGGTTTATTATTTTAGGACTAAAAAATTGATACTTTACGCTTCAAAGTACGTAGAATCCAAGTATGGAATAAAGAAAATTCATTCGTCTACCGCACCGTCCGTCATACACAAGGCAAAAAGGCTCTGCAGTCCAAAAGATTTTTAGTCGATTTTTAATTTTTTTTAAAAAGTTCATTATTGAAAATAAACCAAAATCTGAAATTTTATTTTTACAATAATTTGGGTGAAACAAAAAGATTAAATTTGGATAAATAGAATCAAATTTTGTTGAGCAAATCCCCTTTTAAAAGGAACAATATACAGGGTGAGTCATTTTAATTCATATGGTCGATTATCTCGAAAACGGTTTATTTTACAAAAAACGTTCGAAACAAAATACTGATTGATTTTGGGGGAAATATTATGGTGACCTTGAAAATTTTCAAAAAAAACCTTGACCTTGAAATAACCTTGAACGCGACCCTGGAAGAAATATTTCCCCCAAAAATCGATTAATATTTCGAACCAATTCGATGAATTGTTTTTGAGAAAATCGACCTAATGAATTAAAATGACTCACCCTGTATATTTGTTTCCAAACATTTCGGGTACCCTATATTTGGTGGGATGTAATAGGACCTTCATGAGTACATTGAAAACTGTTATCAATTGAAACCCCTCGTATTTTTATGAGAAATTTAATGTCGTGCTTGAAATTTTTCTCCAAGGTTGCGTTTAGGGATATTTTAAGGTCAATTTTTTTTTTTCAAATAAAACCCTGTATTTTTGATTGTGGGTTTGAATTTTGCATTAAAAAAGAAATATCTTTTACTTATTCATAATTTTTTTTTCGATTTTGTCCTCGGTGTGCTCTTAGTAAGAGATGTGTACTGTGTAGCATTACGGCACGCCTTTTTGCAAATATTTGTGCATAGACCATTGATGTTTCACTAAAATTACCACATTTATACCCAAATATACTGTATATTTCATCTCGAAAACTGTAAGTCAAATCGAAAAAAAAAAAATTTAAACAAAAAATAATTCTTTTTTAATACAAAAATCAATATCACAATCAAAAATACAGAATTCTATTTTAAAAAACGAAGTTGACCTTAAAAGAACCTTGCACTCGAAGGATTTGCCGTTGATTAATCTTACAGGATACTCCTGCTCGCGGCAAGGCCGTATTAAAGGGGGGCTGAGGTGCTGCAGCCCCCACCGAAAATAATGTTGATGATGTTCTTGTTTACTTCATAATTATATGTATAGAGGTGACCTAATTATATATGAAGTGAACTAGCCACCAATTTGTTACCTTTGGTTTCGGCCAGCCCAGCTCCCCCCCCCTAAGTCAAATCTTAGTTTCGGCCTTTTCTTGTGGTGTGTTCGTATGAAAATAAAAATTACAAGATTAGAGGCTGCATTCATAGTACAACACTCGGATGTTCTTTCATTGAAACCCCTAAAGTAATTGTGTCTCCTGAAGAAGAAGAAAGAAAAAAATAACGTTTGACGAGTACGGCCACTTGGCTATTCATCTGTCAATATTAGGATAATCGATTTTAATATTTTGTGCCAAAGTTTATTCTGTCTACTTGATTTGCTCATTGCTAACCAATTAAATAATTTATCTTGTTACTTTTGTTTTTCAAAATATTTACATATATATAGGGTGTAACTATAAGGATTTCGTTTTTTAATGTCATCAGGGCCGCAAAGGCCCGATGCTGAAAAGTTACGGGCCCCTATACAAAAATCCATGAATCCTCAAAGGCAAATAACCTAAACATTAAATATAAATATCCATGATGTATAATATAAACTAATGATGTTAAATTACTTCTATTAATAACAAATCATGATCAATGAATCAAATCAATCATGTTCTAACTGTATGAACTAGATAATCGAGGTAGTAAAAGCTAAAAAAATTTTTTTTAGGACCTTGGAATTCCGGGACCTTCAAAAAACCCGGAGGGATTCTCCCCATTGCCCTCCCTCTTGGTGGGCCTGAATCTCATATTCTTGAGATCAAAGTAAAAAGTGAAAAAAAAATCGATAAAAAATTCGGGCCCGAAAAACGCATCCTCTCCGAGGTTCGTAGACACAGTAAGAAAACAAATTAGCACATTACTGGCTAAAAATATTCCCCAGCAAAATAATATTTTTAGCTTTTATATGGTACGCGGAAAAAATCTGTTGGCCTGCCGTTTTCCTTCCCGTCGTAAGCGGTACTTATGTCTACTTTTCGACACTCTCAGTCACATACCAAATTTCAATAATATCAGTGAGCACTAAGTGGCCGTTCAGTGCCCATGTGGTAAATAGTGATACTATTTTTCTTCTATTTGTATTACACCCTGTATATGATTACTATTATCTCTGTAATTTAATTATATGAACAATTTGTAGTTAATTAGTTTGTAGCTGGTACAGGGTGTCTATTAATTTGTAAACTTATATATAAGTTCCTCGTTATAAAACAATTACTCCTCTTGCTATTCATGTTTGAAAGTTTGTAACTTGCGGGTGCGGGTGTCGTCCTCAATAGACAGGAGGACATCGTTTGCTCTTCTTGATGTCTATTCGCTCAATGGACATTGAGCCTCTGTCTGAGACGATTGTGTAACGCGAGCTCTTTTGTTGTTGTAGTAAACATTTCTCAAATCATTTGTCATTTGTAGTCCCAAGAGTTCTGCACATTTTTCAAGATCCATTGTTTCATTTCGGTTTCATTGACCGGACAGTTAAAGAGGTGGTTGCTATCATGTGGACTCCATTATATTTGTCACATTTGTCCTCAATTCCCGGATCTTGTCAAAGTCATAAGCTCTGTCAAACATAAGCTCAACCTGACCTACAACGCATTTTTCATCTTTTTTTTTGACAATGGTATATTAATGTATTATGAAATAAAGGGTTGAAAATTAATTAATAAATATATATTAATAAAAATATAATAAACAACCCCAGCAGCAAAGCAGCATAATTTCTGACTTAGGTACCCTAATATTATTTTTTTTGTTTCGATGCCGATATTTTTTTTTCTCGATATTGAAATCTTCAATCTTAGTATCGAGTATATCGAAACCCGAATATCGATATTCGATATAATATCGACATCCCTATCTTTATTGTTTAAAACTATCCCACTTACTATGTACACCCATCTTTACAAATATACCAGAGAGATTAGGAAATGATTAATGATCCATAAAATTGGAGTGGATTTTGAGGACCCTAGTCACTTATTAGACTACAAGAATGATGGACAAATGAATACTTTCAAGTGTAGACAAAGTCTTTGAATCTTGATAACATCGAATACGATGATGCCACTCAGGGGCGGATACAGAAATCTATTTGAGGGAGGGGGGGCGCCTGGGAAAATAAGTTTAAATTAAATAAATATACAACACGATAACTAGTAAGTGACACATTACAGAACAAGTAATATGAGTTGTAAACATAAATTTACCTTCTCAGAGTTTGAATTTATCAAAATTCTTTGTTGAAATCGATTCAGTTTCAATAAGCATTTTCATTTTCCAGCCTTGATGGGGGGGGGGGGGGGGGNGGGGGGGGGGGGAGGGTCTCTCTGTATCCGCCCGTGATACCACTTGATAACTGTAAATACAATGAGCCTAGATCTCCTACTTCAGTATAATGAGCCTAGATCTCGTACTTAAATACAATTAGCCTAGATCTCGTATTTAAAGACAATAAGCCTAGATCTCGTACTTCATTGCATTGGCGCTCAATTACACTTGTTTATTGTTGGTAAATATGGCTATAAAAGTCAAAATACTTATGAGACACCCTGTAAAATATTTGATTTCTTAGATTATGAATATAGAATTTATTATTGTATTTGATTTATTAATACTTTTATTTGGTTCAATAAAATGGTTTATGCAGATTGTGAATTACTTTCAAAAATTTAAGTCTCTTGGTTTAGCCACCGTTGAGTTACTTTGTTTATGAGTCAGTCAGTATACAAATTGAAATTTTAAGTCTGTTGGTTTAGCCATCGTTGCGTTACTTTGAGTCAGTACGTGAGTCAGTCAGTATACAAATTGAAATTTTAAGTCTGTTGGTTTAGCCATCGTTGAGTTACTTTGTTTATGAGTCAGTATGTGAGTCAGTCAGTATACAAATCGAAATTTTAAGTCTGTTGGTTTAGCCATCGTTGAGTTACTTTGTTTATGAGCCAGTACGTGAGTCAGTTAGTATACAAATTGATTTGGTAACCCTTCCCCGTAAACATTTGATATTTTGCGTTTCAAGGTTCGTAGAATTCAAAATTGGAATAAAAAAAATCCGTTTGTCGGCCGTACCCTCATGCGCGGATATAGGGGAGGGCCCGGGGGCACGTGCCCCCCTGTTTTTTTAGCGGGCAGTGTTTCTCAAATTTCATTATACCTAATCAATCACGTAATTTTTTTTAAAAAAATCAAATGAATGGTGATCTGCTGTGTCTTTTATCCCATTGAGAAGGGGGGGGGGGGCGGGCCCCTAAATAATTCTCAATCCTGNAAGCCGTGATGGTCTTTTTTGCCACTTAGCTTCGGCCGATTACCCTTCACGGCGAACGGTGTAAAGGGTACTAGGGGCGACGAACGGTGGAATACAGATTTTTTTTTTTCGATTTTTGGATTCTATATACCTTAAACGTAAATTTTGAGGGGGGGGGGATTTTTTCCCCGTGACGATTCCAAATGTTCATTATCGAAAATAATAATAAATCAAAATGACTTAAGGGAAAAAATTTAATTATGTATCCTCTGTAATTCATACAAACAGGACCAGCTTTTATGTAACAGCAAGTTTTCTCTGAACGTGTTCAAATTTTCGAAAAAAGAAAGAAAAAACACGTAAATTTTTTATTTTATTTGAGGTTTTTTTGGTACTTTTGATTTTATACAGGGTGGTTTAGAAGTACCTAAATGTTGCCATCGAGGAAAGCAAACCAGTTTCATTAGGTGACGGTGCTAAGCCCGTACAAATAGAGACAGTTTGGTGCTAGGAAAGGCATCCAGCCTTTAAAAAATTCTTCTTCAAACCAATGATGAGAGATCATCAGTAAAAAGCGAGTTTCTATTGATAATATGAGGGCTCGTTTCTACGCAGTTTCTGTGGATACTGTGAGAAGCAAGCGAGGGTTATCCTACGAGGAAAGTGTTAAACTAAAGAGAGTAGGCAGGCACCAAACAAAGAAAACTGTATCAAATATAAACATGTTTTTTCTTGTTTCAAAAATTCAAACGCGTTCGGTGCTGTAACATAAAAGCTTGTCCACCCTGTATTCGGCTGTTACCACTAAGCAGGAACACTCCGCGTTTTTGACACCGGCATACCTCAAAGAGTTGACAAAATATATCAGTCACTAATGGCAGAGATTGTTCAGGCGCTTGATAACTTATCTTGGATAATGATGAATAGTAAATATTTATTTAAGATATCTTAGAAGTCCTTGCGAATAGGGGGACTTATAAGAATACTTCTAAGGCACCCAATTCCATGCCTGTCGTAAAAGGAAACTAAAGGAATGGTCGGAAACAATATCTTTTCCATTAACCATGAAGAAAGCAAGGAGAAGCTACTGCATTATCCGTAAGGATTCTCAAGTATCAACAACTCATGGCGAGTTGTTGCAAACCAGCCTCACGGCTGTTAACCTATGATGATGGGAAGCCCGCACTGACGGTAAGGGGAAGGAGTCATTTGATGCTTATAGAAGCTCACATATTAGATATTAAAGGAGGAGTATATCTAAGCTTCGAAACTTTTGGGTGCAATCAAATATACCGCTGGTGATTTTCATTAATCCTGTCTATAAAGAGAATGCTAAGAGACTTGAAGTTTGTTATGTATGTCAAATTTAGGGTCTAATTATGCCCCAAAGCTTTTGGGGAGGGCGGGGGGGGGATTTTTTTAGCCAGTAAAATAATAAAGCCATGTGTCACATTAGTAGATTTTTTTTCTACATTATTGCAAATAATAATCCTTTGGGGAATATATAGGGATTGAATTTATCAAAATAATAGGAAATCCATGTGCGTAGTAGGTAGAGCTGTTTTATCTGTGTTATGGTGCTCTCAGACAGCCGCGTAGTTACCTATCATATCGCATATCACACATTGTTTATATATGCAAGGAAAAAACAAATACTCATGTTCTTATGAGAGTGTGCTAGTTGCTCGATTTGCGGACTCCCATAAGAACAGGGGCGGATACACAGCAATCGGTGAGGGGGGGGGAATTACGGTCGGCCACGATTCAGTTAATAAACTTCGTGGTGATATCGTATAACCAAAACTTACGTAATGTGCACTGAGCATCGATAGCGACATAGACATGTGCTCGAAAAATATGAGCAGACGATAAACACCCCGGAGTAGAGTTAGGTTCCGATAAAATGCCGTCAACTGCTCGAAAAGAACTCAGCGTAGGATCCATACACATGGACACGTCTCCTCTGATTTTTAAGATTTATACTGATCAGCCCCAAGAAATGCAATCACAATATACTCATTCAAAAGTTTGTTCTTATTAAAAAAAAATCTGGCCTCTGGGGGGAGGGGTGATCGCCCCTTCGCCCCCCCTGGATCCGCCCCTGCATAAGAACCAGTATATTTGTTTTTCCCTTGCTTATATAAACAATGTGTGATATGCCATATAGCATATCACACATTATATGCCATATAGCATATCAACATAAGTAAGTGTGATATGCCATATAGCATATCAACATAAGTAAGTGTGTATGCCATATAGCATATCAACATAAGTAAGTAAGCAACTGTTTGTGAGCACTCTTAAGAAAACAAAGGAATGTCAAAAATGTGAAATAATAAGCAAGGTATATTCCAAAGGGTTTCTGTTGCCTTCACATTAAACAATGATACGAGAATACCTCCCCCCACCTCCAGTCTCCACTATCTACATATCATTATTAACTTTACTCTAACCTTTAATTTCAGACTTTCCTCATATTATCAAAAATGACTCCCCCTTTCCCAACTCATCCTTCTCCACTACCTATTCAGTGCCGGCTCTACCTAGACTGACTTAGAGGCTTATACGTGTCCGCTCTTACATTGGTCTCCCAAATTACATTTTGAAGAGCATTCACACTACACAGTGAAAAGTGTCAGTGACAGTGCTCTCTGACGACGTACCATGATCTTCACAGTGATTTGACATGAAAATATCTTCGTTGTCTGACCATGGAGAAAACAGTGACGGGTGTTATTAAAATCACTGTGAGATCACGGTCACTGACACTTTCCTGTGTAGTGTGGATGCTCCTTAATATAACTCACATAACTTTATCATATAGTTCTAATATTGTGAGGTCGAGTCACCATTAACTTTAAAGTTATATTTTTTTACTTTCCTCATCCTATAAAAAGGAAAGTATTGTAATGGTCTGAAATTTTCAATGTCGAGTTTTTAATGCCAAAACATATATTTTTGAAAGCCTCAGAACCCAAATATCGAGTTGAAGACATTGGTACGTGTGTTTCTGTCTGCCTGAAACAAGATATCTCAAGAGCAGTGGGTAGAGACGTGAAATTTGGTTTTATGCCAAGGACAAACCAATTTTTTCTTGGTATCGAACCGTTTTCTAGTGGTTTTCACAAATTCCGCCTAAAATCAATTTTATGCATGAGTGATATCTATAATATTGAAATTGTGATTAAACTTTTAGCAAACTAATACTTTGTACTTGACACCAAGTTATCATTATCATCGTTCCTATTTCTGATCAAATGATGATATAATGTAAGTATAGTTTGTTGATCAGGAGATCAATGATGTTGTTGTATTTTCTGGTTGCCCTAATGTATTGTTACGAGTACATCACGTGGAGATGAATAGCCTGGAACGTAGCTATACGATTAACTAAACGTTGAAATTTGGAACAAAGATTCGTCTTACATTTTTTTAACGGGTGGAAATACAGGGGGAAAATGAAATAGGAAATAATAACGTTTAAGGCCTTCCTCTTTCCCAACATTTCAGACGCCGAATTCGAGGTTTTCGGGGAAATACTAACAACTATTACAAATTCATAACCAGTAATATTTCACGTGCGATGCCTGGGTTTGAGTCATTTTAAAGGACATAGTCAAATATCTCGGAAACCTCTGGAGATAGCAGAAAACGTCCGATACAAATGCCCTTATTTTTTTAGGGAAAATTTAATGGTGACCTTGACATTTTCCTTCAAAGTCGCCTTCAATGTTATTTGAAGGTCAACTTTGTTCTTTCAAATGGAACCCTGTATTTTTGACTGTGGTTTCGACATTTACATGTAATGAAAGAGGAATATTTTTTGCTTACAACTTTTTTCGATTCGACTTACAGTTTTCGAGATTATTTTTTACATTGACGTTTTTTTCTACATTGATGTGTAATAGATATCTAACATTTGAAGTTTTATCGACACACCCATGTGGAAATATTCGGGCAGAAATGTGATAATTTTAGTGAAGCATCAAGTTTATGCACAAATATATAAATAGGCGTGCCGTAATGCTACACATGTTTGATATCTCTTACTAAGAGCACCTCAAGCCCAAAATTATCTCGGAAACTTTATCGAAAAAAGTTGTAAGCAAAAAATATTTCTTTTTTAATAAAAAATTCAATATCAAAAATACAGGTTTCTGTTTAACGACTTTGAAGAAATATTTCAAAGTTACAATTATTTCCCCCCAAAAAATAAGCGGGTTTGTATCCAACGTTTTCTTCCTATCTCTAACGGTTTCCGAGATATTTGAGTATGTTCTTTAAAATGACTCACCCTGTAAAATATTCCTAGGAAATTTGGAATCCGATAAATAAATAATTTGATATTTCGGTTCCTTCTCGAGCAGAGGTTCCCAAACTGGGAGGCGTGAAGGCAAGCCAAGGGGGGCGCGAGACCAGTTGAATTATTATCATTTGGTTCAAATATATATTTACAAAGGCAATTTTATTCAACAACACAGTGTTTTTATTGAGGTAGCTTTCAGCAACACATTAACGTTTTGAATGAGATAGCATTCAGCAACACATTAGCGTTTTGAATAAGATAGCATTCAGTAAGACATTGGCGTTTTGAATAAGATAGCATTGAGCAACACATTACCGTTTTGAATGAGATAGCATTCAGCAACACATTGGTGTTTTGATTAAGATAGCATTCAGCAACACATTACCGTTTTGAATAAGATAGCATTCAGCAACACATTAGCGTTTTGAATAATATAGCATTCAGCAACACATTAGCGTTTTGAATAAGATAGCATTCAGCAACACATTAGCGTTTTGATTGAGATAGCATTCAGCAACACATTGGCGTTTTGAAGGAGATGAAATGCAGCAACACATTAGCCTTTTGATGATAGCAACACATTAGCGTTTTGATTGAGATAGCATTCAGCAACACATTGGCGTTTTGAAGGAGATGAAATGCAGCAACACATTAGCTTTTTGAATGAGAGCAACACCCATACCCATTCATAATTTATAATGTAAAGGGGAGGGGGCGTGGGAGGCTTTGATTTCAAGAAAAGGGGGCGCGGTACCAAAAAGTTTGGGAACCCCTGTTCTAGAGTCATAAGCAGCCCACCAAATATTTGTTGAACCGCCACCGCCTATATTTGACCTAACAGAAAAACAGATAATCAGGTACCTCACGATGAAGGTAAAAATAACTATATTATGCCATACATATTTAATGCCTTAAACTATGTAATGAACGACCCTCAAAAATATTTATATGGCATTTATATCTACTTCTAATATTTAATTATATAAAATTGGGAAAACCCGTAAATAAGAGGTATTACCTAATATTGATAATAAAATTATTCCAATTCCACAAACGGTTTTTTTTATTTTCTTGTACGCAGGGGAGGGGGGTAATCTTCCGGTCACGGGCTTTAGGAGGGGCCCTTGAGAATTTGAGTTCATTATCGTAAGGGAGTCCGTAGGGGCCCATAATTTTTTAGTCCCGGGCCCAGATTTTCTCTCGGCGGCCCTGATTATACCTATTACAAGCTTGTAACTAGAGGTTGAATTCAAATTGTAAATAAGGAAATATTTTACCTCTTAAGATAGGTATCTACTATTTTTATTTGAATTTCTAGCACAAGGAGCTGAACCTCGTCCAGATACTTCCTATTGTCTTTCGAGCCCTTTGAAGGCCACCTACCTCATTTCAAAGATATGGCCATGTCAACTTGTCAAGGAAAACAAGTTTTGCGCATGTACAGATGTAAGTACTGATTCAAATTTTATGAAATTTAATGGAACCATTGAGGACAACTGTTCTTACGATCTTCGTTCCATGACAACTTGAAGTCTACCCCAACTTCAACCAAGGACCATCACCTTCAGCAGCCCACCAATGTATGTCAATCCTATTGTCTTCCACAAATGTTTTTTGGAATGAAGAGTACCTGCCAACCGGTCTGCTCCTGTTACTACTCAAAATAGCTGGAGTAATACGTAATACTCAAAGAGACAAAATTCTGGCCCAATATGGAACTGCTCTCTATGTATTGGACCCAAGTGAACGGTATAAGAGTTATCGTGAGGAAATTTGGTAGATTTTTTTTCGGGTAAAGCCTTTTTTCTTTTTTTGGCTTAAATACATTTTCTCTATTTCGTACTGTACTGGCCAAACAATACCGGACAAACACCCACACACAGTCACACACACAATATATTGAGAATTGAGTAGAATGGACATAATGCCCATACCACAATTCATCTAAATCGGACCAGGCATTCGAGAGTTATCGTGGGACAATAAATTTAATAGAATGGACATAATGTCCATACAAATATTTTCTAAATCGGACCAGGCGTTCGACAGTAATCGTGGGACAATGAATTAGTCAAAAACATCATTGAGTCCAAAAATTTTGAATTACTCGTTTTTTGTTGCTTAACATCTCTTTAACATCTATTGGTCATTCGCGACGGGGTTTTTACCTTCCATTCGCTGGAAACTTTCTAACCGGCTACCCACATTGACCTCACCCAACCTAGGTTGGGCCGGAAAAATACCAGCATCACAAGGGCGCGAACCCACGTGAACACCCACAGGGTACAACCTCATTGGACGTTGCTCAGTTTCTGTGAACTTGTGTATTCAACGTGCCTTATGGCACGTTGAATAAACGCGTGTCAATAGAATTAAATTAATGTTTCGTGACAGTTTCTGTCTGCTAAGAATATATAAATGTTTTGTGTTAACTTTCAGATATAGATACCACGAAGAATTTGACCTCAAATGATGTTTGCCCTTTGATTAGGGCGCAGGCCCTAAAGCATCTTCCAATAACTTAAATAACTTTCCTAACTTTATTACGTGACAACTTCCGAACAGGTAAGTTACGTATACTACTAAAACGCAAAGATATACAAATATACATTCATTCATTAGTGACATCATTGTATCCGATGGTAGCCAGATATATCAGACAGCAACACTAGATACATTATAGTCTACTGCTAAAGTTTTTCATTGCCATCATACATCTGTTCTCGAGAGGCTGATAATTGACATGGGCCTCCGGAACCATGACAATTACTGCAATATAATTACGTCAGCAACTCAAGAGTTAAAAACATAATGATATTACAGAGTTGCTTTCTGTGTTATTTTACGCCATCAGCTCGGGTGGACTCGGCCCGTGAGAATGTCACCCTCAAGTAACTTCTTACAATCTCAATTATGATTTATTTTTTTCATGGAAAGTTAGCAAGTCATAAATGGATTGGAAGAAATTACAACTTTGGTCATAATCCTCATAGCTCGACGATCGATGAACAGAAAATTGAAATTTAGCCAGCGTCAATGCCCGTTGAATACACCAGTTCCCGTTCGATCACTGAAATTAAGCAACGCCCAGCGAGGTTTTACCAAGTAGGTTTCCACGTAGGTTCACGCTCTCGTGATGCTGGCTATTTTTCCAGTACAGCCTACGCTGGGTGAGGTCAATGTGGGTAGCTAATTTGCAAGTTTCCAGCGTATGGAGTGTAAAACCCCTGTCTTGAATGAGCAATTTGACCAATAGATCTTAAAGAGACGTTATGGGTTGGTGGTGTAATGATAAGACGCCCTGGCTGGTAAAGAGTAGGGCGTAGGTTCAAACCCAGCCAACCCATGAAATTTTATCTTCATAAATTTGAGATATTTGCCACATAATAATAGCACTCAAAAAACTCTCAGTGTCAAGGGACGCTTCAGTCTTATTCGGGCAGTAATGATGTGTTGTATTCAAATTTTAGAACATAAAAAATATGGTTCCCCACTTATATAATGAAATTGTCTTTGTATGTCTACCGTTTTAGTCCACTTTTTCTAAGAACATACCCCTCCCCCCAAAAAAAAATTTAACCCACATAAGATGTGGTTTCAAGGAACGCACTCTTTTGTGTTACGCCCTGTATATACAGAGAGATGTTACTGAAAATCGTCAACGTCTCCTAATTATTGCACCACTGTTTCAGATAATTAGACAATGATTATGCACGAGCTGTCGGAAAGTCGAGACGTGATTCTTGACACGGACTTGAATAATCACACAACCGCTAATGACGTCTCCAACAAGGACACGGCAAAAATATTTGGAGGTAAGGAACATTGTATACATATATTATTATTCAGGGTGTAACAAAAACAATGTATTGTAACTGAGTAACCAATCAACGTAGCGTATGAGTACGGGCAAATAGGCATATTATTCCATGTGAGTGTCACAAGGGTTCATCCCGAAGTGGTACTTCTCAATTCCGATTTTTCGATAGTGAAACCGGCCATAAATCAGCGAGAAACCGGAAAATTTATTTTTTTATATTTTATGTGGGGTTTTTATATGCTATTTGGGGGGGGGGTCCACTGTCGGTCATTTTTCGTTATTTCCTTTAGTTTGCCCAGAAAAAATAAATAAAAAGAAACCCGCCAAAAATCGTCATTTTTGGCGGTAACTTGCTTTCACTTTAGCTTTCTTATCACGCACCTATATACTAAAGGGATCTGTGTGCCAAATTTCAAGTCTCTAGGTCAGTATACCAACTGGGCTTTGCGTTTAAAGGTGTTAACACATATGCGCGCCGCGGCAATCGCGCGGTAATGTTCGTCAGGTTAGGACGTGTTTTTCTGTGCTCGCCAGCAACACGCGGCAAAATGTTCGTTGAAAATTTATTCCGACGAACAGTTCTGCAAACAGTTCGCCGAACAGTTCGGCGAATACTACGTACACATATGCGTCCGCGGCACGAACGCGGCAATCGCGCGGCATGTTCGTCAGATTAGGACGTGTTTTCACTGTGTGCGCGAGCACGGCACGCGGCAATTAACTCGATCCATCTCCTGTGTGTTTTTTCACGAACACTTGTAAATGTTTGTGGCTCTATTCGTCAGATCAGTACGTGTATTTTTGCTGTTCGTTGGTTTCTGCGAACATCAGTTAATTATTTATTTATTTTCTTGAAACTTGTGAGTGCTCAAAGTAAGGTCTAGCATTAACTTTAGCATTTTTCTTTTCTTTATCTATTGGATTTTTTGCACCACTATAACTCTTGAACGAAGTAAGGTCTAGCATTAACTTCAGCAATTTTCTTTTCTTTATCTATTAGATTTTTTGCACCACTATAACTCTCGAACGAAGTAAGGTCTAGCATTAACTTCAGCATAACAGCCTCCTGGTTACGAGTCCACTGCCCCCAACTAACTGAGCTACTGAGGTTTATGCTCCAGAAAGTACGACAAAATATTTTTCCTTAATAAAAAATCATGGGAATATTTCTTAATGCAAATTTTATTCCTGTTTTACCGATCCAAACCATTTTTCTTTACTATTCGTCAAACAAGTTAGGCGTGATTTTGTTTAGGGATGTAATGAGTTTTGGGAAAAACTCGAAATGGCCTCCCTCTTGAAATCCAAGCGAAAGGGAACAATACATGTGGGAGTAATTATTGTTGGAAATGATTAGTTCTATAACCTCTTAATTTTTCTGAACCGTTCTGTATATTTTATTTTTTCTGAACTACCCTGTATATTCGTTGTTTCTGTACCACCCTGTATATTTGTAGTTTTTCTGAAGCCTATAACCTCTTAATTTTTCTGAACCGTCCTGTATATTTTATTTTTTCTGTACCACCCTGTATATTCGTTGTTTCTGTACCACCCTGTATATTTGTAGTTTTTCTGAAGCACCCTGTATATTTTTAATTTTTCTTAACAATCCTGTATATTTGAATTTTTTCTGAACCACTCTGTATATTTGAAGTTTTTTGGACCACCATGTATATTCGTAAATCTGTCCAATGACAGGTATCCATCGAGTACCCTCCTCAATCCACGATTCTGAGCGTCTTCTTTCTTCCCTTGATAACTCCTACCCCTTTTCACGCCACTCATCATACCAAATTTTTTTCAACCTCTTCCCTCAATTTTTAACATCAATTACCCTCTTCTGCAAGCAAGTTCTACGCAAAATTAATTGGTTCTGTAATCTACACCTTCAGTTAATCCAATTTGGAGAAGCGCGGTTATTGTAAAGGGAAGAATATTTATCCACGCTGTTCCAAAAAACGAAAGCCACCAAATTTCAAGCTCTTATCGTTCTCTTTTTAGGCGGGATGAATAAAAACCGCTAAAAACTGACAACAGTAACTTCGATTTCAACGAAAAGCTTCGTGGTTCGTTCCCGGCATAAAATTGACATAATTATGAAATTTCAAGTCTCTAGCACTTTTCGTTCTTAAGATATCTTGTTTACAGACAGACGGACAGACACACGGACCAATGTCTGAAACTCGAGGTTTAGGCTATGGGGACCTCAAAAGGTGTTTTGGCATTGAAAACTTCGACATCGAAAATTTCAGTCCATTACAATACCTACTTTCCTTTTTATAGGATAAGGAAAGTAAAAATTACAAATTTTCAATTCGGAATAGATTTTATTTTCAACAGCTCATCTATTCTCCTCGCATGACAAAGCTTTCCAAAAATTGTTAGTCACACGTTTGCCTGTTGCTTTCTAAATAATAAATGACTCTTGGTCACCAGTTTATTGGATAGAATAAGAAAGTGCTGATGGCGCAAACCTTCAGGTCAAATAATAACAACTATCGATTTTATTAATATTGTAGACAGTGTATACAGGGAGTTTTACTGAAACCCGTCATTTGAAGGCTGATGTGGAGTAGGCGATTTCGATGCAATCTATGGTACTTACACGGTAACCCGGCATTTTCAAAAAATTGGTTTTTGGACCAATGTGATTTTATGGGTTGTGTTGTTTTCATTACATAAATGTAGCTACCGAAGGGACAATGAAGCTTCATTAGGTGACGTTTGGCGTTAGGAAGGGCATCCAGCCTTTAAAAAAAACCTGCTTCAAACCAATGATCATCAGAAAAAAGCGAGTTCCTATGAAAACAGTGAGAAGCAAGATAGGGTTACCGTACAAGGAAAGAGTTACAGCTAAAGAGAGTAGGTATCTAATTAAAGGTTGTGGCAAAATAGAATTAAGCATGGCCGTAAAAACGTTTCCTAACCTCTCGAATTGGGTTAAAATTAGTTAAAGAAAATCAAACGGTTGCCAGACACTCCTCCCCGGTTCCAGATCCGTAAGTAAGCGGCTGTCTGAGAGTACCCTAAGGTGGAGAGACCGAGTGTACATCCCAAGAGATTCACGTCGACCCCATGTTTGCTATCTCCCACTCTTTTGAGCTCTGTTATAATTTGTACCTTTCTTTTTAATAATTTTCAGCTGAAACAGCCGATCCATCCGACGAAGGGATTTGTGGCTCCTTGCTGACTGGCCTATCTTGGTTTTTAGTGTTCATCACTCTACCCTTTTCGCTATTTGTTTGTTTTAAGGTAATTTTTAACTATTTTTTATCCATTGAATCAATCATGATCATAATCGGCCGTCTACTCATTTCTGGAAAAAAATCTAAATTTTAGATACCCAACCTCCCTGGTGGAAGCCGAACGTAATTCATTCTCGGCCAAGAGACAAATAACAAAAAAATTTTTTTTTGCCTTTGTGTACGGAACAGTTATTTATCACCTCTTGAATATAATTGTGGCCAGTGGCGGATTTAAACTTTAGCAGCCCCTAGGCAATTTAGAACTTACCGCCCCTATTTTGACAAGAAATGCAATTTTCGCTTTTTCAATTTTCTTTGAAAATTCCAATTACCCCCAATATTTTGTCCCCTCTAAATTCTGCCGCCCCAGGTCATGGCCTGTGTTGCTTATACGGTAAATCCGCCACTGATTATAACGCTGAGCTTCGAGCACCAACTGTTGAATCCCTTATAGTCCCTACATACACCATACTCCGCCTTTTGGGGTCTGCATACCAAATTTTAAGTCTCTTGCTCTTACCATTCTCTTTTTAGACAGGATTATTGAAAACCGCTAAAAAGCGGTAAAAATCAATAGCGTTGAATTTGATTGCACCCAAAAGTTTCAAAACCTAACTGTGACATACCTACATACCAAATTTCAAGTCTCTAGCTCTTAATTCTCTTTTTAGACAGGATAAGTGAAATCCGCTAAAAAACGGGAAATACCACCAACCGTAAATTAGTTTCGGGACACATTAGACCGCAGATGAGACTTACATACCAAATTTCGTCCAAATTGATCAACGCTAAGTGGTAAAAGTGCCCATCACGGCGGACAAACGTTTTTTTTTTAAATTAAATTTTTGGATTCTACGTTCCTAGAAACGTAAATATCAAATTTTGAGAGGGGGTATTTTTTTTCGTGATGATTCCAAAGGTTCATTATTGAACATAATAAGCCAAAAAAACATTAATTAATATTATCAATTGATCAAATCTACTGCAAAGCCACAGCAAAAAAAAAAAAAAAAACCTTTTTGATATGAAATTTCTGCTTAATTTTCCAGGTTGTCCAGGAATATGAGAGAGCAGTCATTTTTAGACTTGGTAGACTGGTTTCTGGAGGAGCTAAAGGGCCTGGTATTTTCTTCATTTTGCCTTGTATGGATTCATATGTGTGTGTGGATCTAAGGACCAGAACGTATGATGTACCGCCACAAGAGGTATTTATAGAGCCCAATAGGGCTCAAAATATAATATGTTTTCTCTATTTTGCTCCGTCCTGGCCAAACTATGACGAACAACCCCCCCCCCCCCACACACACACAAAATATTTCATTTTTATAGATATTTAGATATATTTAGATATCCCATCGATGAATTTAATAGAATGGACATAAGGCCCATACCAAATTTCATCTAAATCGGACAGGCGTTCGAGGGTTATCGTGGCACAATGAATTAGTCAAACACTTCATTGAGTCCAAAAATTCTGAATTACTCTTCTTTTTTTTTGCTTAACGTCTCTTCAACATCTATTGGTCATTCGGGACGGGGTTTTTGTCCTCCATTCTCAGGAAACTTGCAACCTGCTACCCACATTAACTTCACCCAGCCTGGATTGTACCGGAAAAATAGTCAGCATCAAGAGGGCGCGAAACCACGTGGACACTCACATTGTACAACCTCGCTGGGCGTAGCTTATTACATAATTCCTCTCTTTATTATTTCAACTCGCATGAGTTGTTGATACTTGAGAATCCTTACTGATAACGATGGATTTGGGTGCCTTGGAAGTATTTTTTTTCAAGTCCCCCTATCCACTTCGGTATACTAGTCACGAATATAATTTTAGACTGCAGTCATTGTAACATTCAACACGAGCGACATTAATACAAAAAATTCGTTTTATATTTATTTACAGGTACTGACCAAGGATAGTGTTACAGTTTCCGTGGACGCTGTAGTCTACTATCGAGTTAGTAATGCTACAATTTCTGTAGCAAACGTAGCCAATGCACATCATTCTACAAAATTGTTAGCACAAACTACATTGAGAAATGTAATGGGTACTAGACCTTTGCATGAAATTCTAAGTGAAAGAGAAGCCATTTCAAATACAATGCAGGTACGATGAATTTGTAGCCTACTATCGAGTTAGTAATGCTACAATTTCTGTAGCAAACGTAGCCAATGCACATCATTCTACAAACATGCATACATAAAAGATTTTTTTTAGTCTAAATTTAGAGAAAAAAAATTTAAGTATGACAACGTCCGGTGGATAAACCAAGGTCCAACCGGTCATTTCCTTGAGAGACGTTTTTCGACCTGTACTTTCAGAATATCAAAAGAAATGTTTTGGTCAAAATTTGGAGAAAAATAACCAAGTATCCCTAAGAACAGTTGTGATACGTTACATACATATTTATCTATGTAACGTATGTATTACGTATACGTATGTATACATACGTTACGTGTTGTGAGCAAAATATATCAGTAGGATTTGTCGTGTTCTATGTTGGTTAGGGATTACGATCCCGGGATCTCGCCCGAAAATGGCTGAAATTTTGATCCCGGGATTTGCCATCCAATCCCGGGATTTTCGGGATTGACATTGACATAATAAAAACGAACAAAAACCATACTTTTTTATAGAATTTGAAGATGAGGCCCCAATACATAAACCTTGAACGTTACATGAAAGTCGATGTGCTGCCATCTGCCATGCAATAAAAAAATGCAAGACCTTTTTAAATCCTTTTCTTCTTTGTGTAGACCGAATGAACGGATGACCGATGTTTTGTTTGTATGACTCATGCGAATTATCTAAAAATAGGTACCTAGCCCTTTGGTAAATACAAAGCAGTCGGTATTTCACTTGTTTCAGTTTCTTTTATAGTCAAAAGACTTGTAAAAGTGTGCAATGGCTTAATTTTTAATGTTCTAATATATTCTAACATCTTTTTTGAAGGCAACTACTTTTGTGCTCGATTGGACTTTAAAATAGACAGTTTCATATCGCACAAAAAAGATTCAGATCCTTTATCCGTTTGGAGTCATTTTTTAGTGTCCAAAGACGGTAAAAATGCAATGTGTAAAAAATGTGATGCTATTCTGAAAACTCTTGGTTGATCCACAAAAGGACTCCACACACATCTCTCAAGTTAAAAACTTGATTTTTTATTTTATCTACTTATTGTAGTAACTACCTACTTTTACTTGAAATTTGGAAGATTCCCATTTTTTTCTAATCCCGGGATTGTGACCGTTTCAGTCCCGAAACTTCGGGATTGTCGGGAAGGTTCGGGATCATAATCTCTAATGTAGGTATATTAATAACAAGAATACCAAATTTCATGTCTCTGGCGCCACCTACTGTTCTCTTTCCTGGCAGAAATTTGACATATTAAAAAAAATCAAGCCTCTAGCTCTTACCGCGACTCGTGAAAACCGCTAAAAAGCGACAGAAACACGCCAAGAGTAGATTCGATTTCATCCTGTCATTTTGCATTCCATGCATAAAATTGATATAAATTTTAAGCTCTAGCACTTTCCGGGCACAAAATTTTAAGCTCTAGCACTTTCCGTTCTTTTTTTTAGGCAGGAACCTCTTAAAACCGCTAATGGTAGATCAAACAGCAGATAAAAGTGTCTACGCGCAATCAATGTATAAAAGTAATATGAATAGGTACCAAGCTCTAGCTCTTAACGTTCTCTTTTTAGACGGTATTAATTAAAACCGCTAAAAAACAGCAAAAACCGTCAACAGTAACTTCGATTTCAACTAAAAGCTGCGTGGTTAGTTCCGGGCATAAACTTAACGCACATATAAAATTTCAAGACGCACATATAAAATTTCAACTTTCACATATAAAATAAAATTTCAAGAACTTACCGTTCTTGAGATATCTTGTTTACAGACAGACGGGCAGACAGACACACACACAGACACGGATCAATGACTGAAACTCGAGATTTGGACTCTGGGGACCTCAAAACGTGTTTTGACATTAAGAACTCGATATCGAAAAACAATCATCATAGGTTAATAGTCATGAGACTGGTTGGCAACAACTGGCCATGAGTTGTTGATACTTGAGAGTCCTTACGGGTAATGCAGTAGCTTCTCCTTGCTTTCTGTATGATTAATGGAAAGGATATCGTTCCTGACACAGTAGCAGATAAGAGACAGCTTGTGTCTCTATCTGCTATGATCGCGGTGATTAACACTTTACAGGCAAGTCTCATGTAATCGTGACAAAATGAGTTTTTTTCGGATAGGGAGGGGGAATCGCCCCCTGTGTCCGCTACAATCCCGAAAAGTAAAACATCAAAACATACCATCTATACTATTATATTCTCCTCCTAGTCTAGTGGGTATCACACTGGCATTGCACTTGGCGGACTCGGGTTCATTTCCCGGCGCGGTTGGAAAATATTCGACTTTATGCTTGTGAGTAGCTACTTCAATGTGAGTGGCGGCATTACCAGAGTAAAACCTTAAAATAACAAATTTTTAGGGAGGGTATATTTTTTTTCTTGAGGATTCCAAAGGTTCATTATGGAAAATAATAAACAAAAGATTAGAAGATTGAAGAGATTATTAGTGCAGGAGGCTCTAAGAAATGCTGTGATACCCACAAAATGTGAAAAAGTCGTTGGGCCTTACCACAAAGAAATTCTACATTCTCCTTCTTCCTTCGCCTTCATTCTCCTAATTTATTGATTTAAAGCTCCTAATTTATTGATTTTCCTTTTTCAGAATTCTTTGGACGAAGCTACAGAAGATTGGGGAATCAAAGTTGAAAGAGTGGAAATGTGAGTATACAGTCCCAAATCACCAAATGCCCAACAAAAAAACTCTGCCAATGTAACGCATGGGTTTATTTTACTGGCTAAAAAAAAATTAAAATACACTTCAATGTGACGTTACTTAGGGTGTCCATAGTAATGAGCATCCTTGTTGCTGTAGTAGTGGCAATCATGAGCAAAAGAAGACTAAAATCACTGATTTGTTTCATCACAGCATATAATCACCATCAGAAAAAATGAGTATAATTGCTGTGAGACGATGTGGGTCTTCTTTTGGTTTGCATTGCTGTATTGATGGTCTTTGTGGGCAAACTTTTTTGGGTGTTTGGGTTGTCCTGGTACGTAGAACCAACCATCTGAAGAAGAGCATCCTTGTCAAGTATTGTGTTTCTTATTGAATAATTACAGTAAAGATGTCAGACTACCTGTCCAACTACAACGTGCGATGGCTGCTGAAGCTGAAGCAACCAGAGAAGCCAGAGCTAAAGTTATTGCCGCAGAAGGAGAACAAAAAGCTTCAAGAGCTTTAAGAGAAGCTTCAGAAGTAATCAGTGATTCACCAGCAGCATTGCAACTTCGTTACTTACAGGTAAAATGACTAACTTTTGAACATAGAACGTTGCTGCGTTGTCAGATCAATAGTATCAGTGTTAACAATGAACACAGACTCCTCTTTCACTTCACTCTTTCCCAGGGTCGGCCCTGCTTTCCCTAATTCTACCCATGACACAACCTTTTTTCCAGTGCCTACTCTCTTTAACTGTAACCCTATCCTGGAGCGGTAGCCCTAGCTTGCTTCTCACAGTATTCATAGAAACTGCGTAGAAACTCACTTTTTGTTGATGATCTCTCATCATTGGTTCGAAGTGGAGTTTTTTAAAAGGCTGGATGCCCTTCCTAACTCCAAACCTTCTGTATTTACACGGGCTTAGGATCGTCACCTAAAAAAAAAATAGAACGTACATAACAAATTTCATCAAATTCGGTCGATGCTGGCAAAAGTACCACAGCGTATGGCGAAATAACGGTATAAATACGCATCTTCTTTAACTTCACCTTTTCCCAATTCTATTTGGGGTCGGCGTTGTCTTCTTTAATTCTACGCTTTAGTTGTATCCTTTCCTGACTCGGTAACCCTCATTTTCGTCTCATAGTATCTATGTGCAGTAACTGTAATTTTCTGATGACTTCCCATCTTTGGTTTGAAGCAGAGTTTTTTTAAGGCTGGATGCCCTTTCTAACACCAAACCGTCTGTATTTATACGGGCTTAGGACCGTCACCTAATGAAGCTGGCTTGCTCCCTTCGGTGGCTACATTGGGGGAATATTTGTTACCTCTATGAATGGAGGGGTTGAATTCTTCATCCAATGCGGATTTGTTTGACTTTTATCATTTTATCATAACAAAAATACTTTCATAACAAAAATAACCCTCATTAAGCCACCCACAATATTTGACTTTTTTCTCTTTTACAGACGCTCAACACAATCTCATCAGAGAAGAATTCAACAATTATTTTTCCTCTCCCCATCGATATGTTCACGTACTTTGCACGCAATAAATAATAATTATGTTTTTTAGAAATAATCGTAAGGTATCGAATAAATGATTGAGCCTTTGGTGATGGGGTAATTAAGGTAAATCAAATTAGCTACCTACTAAAGGTGTTATCACACTATTTGTCATGATTCCAAATTTTGTTTTTTTTTAGACTTCAAACGGTACCAAACAGTGTGATCGGTAAATATATTTGATTTAATTCGCCATTTGATTTTTGATTAGTAAAATAAAAAATATCAAAATTATATTTATTACAGATAAATATCTGGTTGCTATGGTATAATACGAGTATGCAACAAAATTTGAAAGAAAATAATTTTGTCTGAAAGTCTCATCAAATAGTGTGATGGGGGCACAAATATATACCAAACACACAAATTCAACAGATATACCAAATTTTGGTACAAATAACCCATGTCAATTATTAAGAAGTTTTGAGCTCATAATTTTATTGGTTGATACATAATCATTTTAGTATTTCATAATTACTGAAAACATCCTAAATTCTATCCAAATTTCTTATTATTATCTGTTCTACTTTATTTATTAATAACTAATGAGGTACTAACTAGCAACTGGTAATTCTACGATTTTCCTTATGAAAATCGGTTGTAGCTTGCATATGAATCTAAAAATTTTAACTTTTCAGAATTTTCGGTGTTCCCAGCCTATGGGTTTATAGTGGTGGGGAGTTTCCATTAACATCAATTCTTCAAAAGCTATTAGTATTTTGGCTTGGCGAGGTCGGGTGTTCTTGGGTAATTTTTTTCCACTACTCTATAAGGGGTTGAACCCCAATTCACACAAATCTATAAATGTTACTATAACTACAAGTGGTGTACCATATTTCTTTTCTTTTATTTTCAATATTGTATATTTGAATTATGTAACCGAATATATGGATAAATGAAGAAAATACCCATTTCATAAAAAAATCTATGTAGGTATGTTCGACCCTTCTTTTACATATCTGATGTATTTTTTAAAATCATGAACCTTTGGAATCGTCACGAACAAAAATATATCCCCTCTCAAAATTTGATATTTTACGTTTTTGGTATTAGCCTAGTACCTTGTTACAAATACAGTGAGCTCCCCTGAAAAGCCCAGATTTTCTTTTTTTCGGTTGACCCGTCTGTAAACGGCAATATTGATCGAACCTCTATCACTCTAGTCATTGTGATTCAATCTTAAAATCATATCCAATATCCTAACTTGGAGCAAAATTTTCATTGGATCTTTGGTAACTTGAAACCCAGGTACGCCAGTCAATTCTAAAACACTTTGCTGTTCGGACAACTGAAACAAATTAAAAACAATTATACAATACTTTGTAATTTGAAGGCAAGAATCGAGTAGCGAGTCATAATTTGTGGGTAAGCTCTTTCTGATACGTGAAGCATGCTAAAATTGGAATCATATTGTTCGATGGTATTTAGATGTAAGAGACTGCAAATTTTGTTATTTTTTTACTTCAAACAGTACCAAACAGTGTGATCGACAAATATATTTGATCAAATTCGCTATTAATTTGATCAAACGCAAATGTGACCAAAATTTGTATACATTGTCTGATAGGGTTTAAACGCATGACAAACAAGTTTGTCATTGTTTCATCGTTTTTGAAAACTATTTCATTCATTTTACATTTAAAAAAAATCTGTGAAAGTCCTCAATAATCGAAAATACACAAGTGAAGAAAATTACCCCATCGCATCGATTAGAAATCGTATTGGAAAAATTGAAAATATCAAAATTATATTGATTACTAAATATCTGGTTGCTATGCTATAATACTCAACAAATAAAATCTTATTTAAAAACAAATAATTTTTCAAAGTTTCATCAAATATTACCGTTTAATAATACATTTACAGTTTGAGCCAAATTTATCTCCACAAAATTGTAAAAAAATTGAGAAATAATAGTGTGATAGGGCACAAATTGATACCAAACACACAAATTTAACAAAATTTGTGTGTTTCCAACAAAATAATATACATCAAATAAATTGTGCCAAAATTTTGGAATCATGGCAAATAGTGTGTTACGACCTTTACGAATAACCGACATACTACTTTATTCCCATTTTATACGTTTTCTTTTTCAATCCCTGCTCTTGCTGATATTCAGAAGTTGATTAATCAACGACTAATCAAAACCACAATAGGGAGTTGATTAAATCTGATTAATCAACGACTAATCATTTAATCTTTAGAGTTTTTTTATGGAAATTGACCAGAACGTTTTTCGCAATTCCCTCCTCAACAGTATGCCAGAGAAGCAGGAAAATAAAATAATTATTTTCATTTCATCTCTATGATAGACAGGACACCAAAACATTGTATTCAATATAGATAAAACTAAATTTAACCTTTTCATCTAGTTCATTTACTAATTCCATATCAACTGCTTTCAATTCTTCTCTATGAATTTCCATAAGTCTAGTCCTTTCCAGAACTCTTTGTGAAAAACTCAAGTCAGTCTTTAAATCTAATTCTTGCATTTTTACTGTAAAATAGAAAAAAAAATATTTGTAAAATAGTGAATCAAGAATTCTATGTCTTGTATTTTAAGTCATTCAAGAATACCCGTCTTGAATGACCAATAGATGTTAAAGAGACGATAAGCCAAATTAAAAAAAAAAAAAGAATAATATGTACTAAAGTTGTTTTCCTCCTCAAGTCGGACGCTCAAGATATAATTGAAGATGGAATTGGCGCACACAGGGGGGGGGGGATTCCGGGTCCGACACCCCCGAACCAATAAAAAAATATTCAAGTATTTATGCGCATACAATGATCGAATCCATTACCTCGCACGGTTAGCAGGTATATAGAACGTAATAGTTTCCTCACCGTTTCACATCTGTAGAACAAATTACTTAAAACCATTTGGTGAAATTCATAGGTAGATATTAGCTGGAGGGTCTTAACTTCACCCCTCCCGCTCATATTTTGACCGGGCCAGACTGGCGATTTTAGTGATTAATATGGCTGTACAACAACAAAACGTTTGCCATGCACAAGCATACCTACCCACAAAATAAAATCCCGTAGATTTGACCCCCCCCATGTTTTGACCGCACCAGACGACGATTTTAGGGATAGGCATGTATCAAGGAGATAATTTTGCCATGCACAAACATACTCTTAAAACCCAGGAAAGTTCATCAAACTTCCTAAAAATTTCATATTTTTGTACCGCGATATCTCTCGAACAGTTAATTCGATTTTTGATTAAACTTTGTATGGACAAGTTCATAGAATTTATTGATTGGTTTATACCCACGGCCCCAGAATCGAAAAATATTTTTTCCTATTAATCTTTTTCCCAAACAGAAGGTCTCATAGCCAAATGCATCATTATATAATATCCGGCGAAACTGAGTGAGTTCTACAGTTCACAGGACTACTGATAGCATTTCGGGATAACTTACACTCGTGAGACTTTTGAAGAGCATTTCTTTTATCAAACAAGTGCTGTTCAGTCACATGTTGAATATCTATTAAATGCTGAACAATTCTGAATACAGTATCGCCAATCAACAAAGAAGCTAATGTGTTTATCATTTCAGATGAAATTCTTTGCTGGAACTTCCTGGAAATGGAAATACAATGACTCATAAAAACCTGGCACGTGTTAAATTGATGTAATTTTTTTATTATTTAAAGTTATTTGAAGGGCAGTTTTATATCGGATGGCTTCCTTTAAATCGTTTGTTGTGCGAGGTTTGTGCATATAAACCTTGGACTTTAAATAGCCCAAGAATAAAAAGACGTAAATTGAAAGATCAGGTGGGTAGAGTGGCCAAGGAATATCCACGAATCGGGAGAAGAGATATCCAAGAAACATTGCTCTCAGAACACTCATGGATGTAAGCTGTGGCTTCATCTTGCTGAAAATTCACTTGCTCGAATTGGATCCCCCATCTGGGTAATTCTGGTTTGAAAAAAATCTGGATCATTTCGACGTAGAGGACAGAGTTGACAGTAACTGCCATTTCATTTTCCTCAAAAAAAAAGTCGAACCAAAAAAGCCAAATGACTCAATTGTGCACCAAACTGTTAACGATCACTATGTAGTTTCATTAAACGTCATTTATTCAGCTCTCAAATCCAATAAAAACCATTTAAATAACTTCAATAATAAAAGAGTTACATCAGTTTAACATGTGTCAGGTTTTTATGGGTCACCCTTTACATGGCACGTGTACAGGGTGGTACACGATATCCAAAGTTTTAGAAAAAGGACATTCAGAAGTTTGGCCCCCTATGCATCAGAGTTAGCAGTCCTCCTGGTCTAGTGGGTATCACACTGGTATTGCATTTGGGGGTCCCGGGTACAATCACCGGCGGAAAATTTTTGACTTGTTGCTCATGATTTTAGGGTGCACTCCTCAAGAGAGACGATTGAGTAGCTACTTTAATGTGAGTAGCAACCAGTGGAGGCATTACTAGAGTAAAAAGATTATAAATATTATTGCCGGAGGCTCTTAATATTGCTGTGATACCCACAAAAATTGTGAAAAGGCCGTTGGGCCTTACCACAAAGAAATTCTACATTTACAATTTTTTAAAGTCCCTAATAAAAAAAACTCTGCCAATGTGACACATAGGTTCATTATTTCACTGCCTAAATAATACCCTCCAAAATGGGGGAGGGGGGTATCTGGGGCGTTTATTAGACCCTAAATTTGACATACGTAAGAAATTTCAAGTGTCTGCCTCTTACCATTCTCTTTTTAGATAGGATTATTGAAAACCGCTAAAAAGGGGTAACATCCAGCGGTATATTTGATTGCACCCAAATATTTCAAATATGACATAAAAATTTCAAATCTCTAGGTCTTACCATTCTCTTTTTAGAAAGCAATACTGAAAACCGCTAAAATGCTGCAAAACCCGCCAAGGACCCGATTGCACCCAAAAGTTTTGGGGCACAATTACACCTCAGATGGGAGCTATATATACGGTGACCATATGTCCTGCTTTCGGCGGGACAGTTCCGCTTTGGAGACCCTGGTCCCGCTGTACCCAGCAATTGCTTGGGGACGTTAAAATGTCCCACTTTTGAGCAAAGCAATGAATATGTCCCGCTTTTTGATGAAACTAACTTTTTAAAAATAAATGATTCCATTTGAGAAAAATCAGCTCCAGACGGAAATCAAACCGGCTACCTAGATTGAAAGTTGGAAGCGCTACCTCTCAACCACGAATGCTTGTAATGTTGAGTATTAGGTAGGTTAGTGTACCTACTTTATTTAGTGTAGAAAGCTGCGCTCATCGTCAAGTTAAACATTAACAGGAGTTGTGTAGAATTTCATGTACGTTTGAAGAAGAGCCCCGTCATACTGAAGAAAATTTGTTCTGCTGACAAATATTAAGATCTTTTGTATGCCATTAACACAAATAAATGAAGGCCCCCATATAAATTTCCCCTCCGCACCACTCCTCCCAAAAAAAATCCGCGTACCCCCGTCCAAAAAAATAACACCGTACGGCGCGCGGCGGACAAGTGGTTTTGTATTTTTTCACCTTCTAATAGCTATTTTGAGAAGGATTTTATATTAACAAAAATAGAAAGTACGTGCCAAAGTTCATCAAATACGATCGATGCCGGCAATATTAACATGGCGTATGGCGAATTAACGTTATTCTACGTATCTTTAACTTCACCTTTTTCCAATTCTATTTGGGGTCGACGTTGTCTTCCTGAATTCTACTCTTTAGTTGTATCCTTTCCTGACACGGTAACCTGGTTTTCGTCTCATAGTATCAATGTGTAGTAACTGTAGTTTGTTGATGGCTTTCCATTTTTGGTTTGAAACAGAGTTGTTTTAAAGGCTGGATGCCCTTTCTAACACCAAACCTTCTGTATTTACACCGGCTTAGGACCGTTACTTAATGAAGCTCCCCTCGGTGGCTACAATAACGGGATTCTACGCATCTAATCTCAAAAGTAAAATATGTAATTTTGAAGTATATTTATGATAGGTTAACAGCCGTGTGGCTGGTTTACAACAACTCGCCATGGGTTCTTGATACTAAAGATTATGCAGTAGCTTCTCCTTGCTTTCTGCATGGGTAATGGAAAAAAATGTCGTTTCCGACCCTGCCCTTAGTCGTCTTTTACGACCGGCCTGGGCTTGAGTGCCTTGGAAATATTCTTTTTAAGCCCCCTATCCACAGGGAGGGTGGGGGTAATATTATTACAGAAATAATCTACTCACATCGGTAATTCCTCCACCATCGATTTCAATTTGTCATAAATTTCTTCCACACGGTTTTGTTCTTCAGCAATATACATGTTGATCCCCAGTTAGATACCTTGAACAGATATTAATACTGCATGGTCTCCGGATTCTAATTTCGAACTTGTGCTTTCTATCTCTAAAAACATAATTTTTTACGCTCACTAGAAGATTTTTTAGACAAATAAAACATTTTTTGAGTTCTATTTCCTTACCTTAAGCTTGATAACACAACCTTAATACAAAGAAATTGATGTCTGTACAGCCTACTGTCTCAGGAACGGAAAGAGATAACGTTTTGATTTTTTTTTTAAAATATTATTGTTGAGGTCTTGATTTTATTAGATAATGTATGCATGTAAATGTACAGTTTCTTTGTGGTAAGGTCCATCGGCCACTTCAATTTTGTGGGTATCACAGCATTACTAAGAGCCAATTATTTTTCTCTGATAATGTCGTCACTAATCTCTTCTCACATTAAAGTAACTTCTCAATCGTGCTCACGAGGCTGAGTACAACTCGAAATCACAAGCACTAAGACTGCTCTGGGAATTTAACCCGGGTCCTCCGCGTGCACTACCAGTGCCACTAGACCAGAAGGACTGCTGATTTTAGCAGATAATATATCCCTGTAATTATCAAATAATTGCAAAAATTTACAAACGAAGAAGATATTTATAAGGGAACTCTTTGTATCTAAACAAGATTTTTTAAGTATCTCTTTAAAGTACGCATTATAGAATCAACAATTTTTTTAGTGCGAAACGCTTCATATGCAAGTACGCATTTTAAGAATAATGCGCATGCACTTGAACTAACCACGATTCTTTTCACATTTCCAATCATATTTTTGAGTAAAATAAGGCATAACATAAAATAAAATCATGTTCGATCGAAATAAATCTGAAATCTAAAAAAAAAAAATCAAATTTTGTTTCTACGACACTGATAAGTATCAAAAAATATACCCATGAGAATAAAATGCAATGCCTTTTCCCACGGGTCTATACCGGGGAAATCTGTAGAGGCATGGCGGTAAAAACGTTTCCTAACCTTTCTAAACAAGCCTCAAGTGGGCTCCCCGGTGACAAATCCCTTTTCCCATTTTTTCTTATCTGATGTGACGTCATTATACCTGAGGATCATACGATACTAGGGTCGGAAGGGATCGACCAATCAGAATCAGTTTAACATTTTGTTGTGTGGGAATCAAATTTAATGTTGAAAATTTAGACGTAGTATTGCTTTTGTCGTCGTGCTGCGAGGTTGTGGATCGAGTCTTCTTTTTTTCATTTTTGTAGTGCTTTTTTGTTTTAATATTTTTTGTTTAATATTTTATTGAAATTTTTTTAGTGAAATATTATTACAGCGTATTTTTTTTTTTTTTAATAAATACATACTTCAACAATGAAAAAAGAAAGGTAAGGCATTTTGATTTGTATCGTAGTATTGCTTTTGTCGTCGTGCTGCGAGGTTGTGGGTCGAGTCTTTTTTTTTTTCATTTTTGTAGTGATTTTTTGTTTTAATATTTTTTGTTTAATATTCTATTGAAATTTTTTTAGTGAAATATTATTACAGCGTATTTTTTTTTAATAAATGCATACTTCAACAATGAAAAAAGAAAGGTAAGGCATTTTGATTTGTGTTACTCTTTGTGTGTGTTTCAATTTTAAATTTAGGTCTCTTCAATTTTTTTTTCTTTATCTTTCCGGGTAAAATAAGCCTATATATATATATATACATTTTGATGCTAGAATTTTGGATAATTCGAAAACTTTTTAAATATGGATGGACTGATATTTCACAGAAGTTATTATTTAGGTAAATCATCAACAAAACGTTTATTCAGATAGCTGAGAGTAGTATTGGATAAGGTTACAAAAAAGTGTGCCTACAATCAGGTTTAGCTAGTCTGAGATCTAACCCGATCTTGTGCAGGTTTCAACGCGCATTTTATTTTTTTGTTAACCTAACCAAATACTACTCTCACATTACAAATTTAAGGTGATACTTTAACTCTAGAACAAATGACCAAATCTTTCAAACATATTGACAAATTTTAGGCCTCATGGGCCTTAATCGAGAGCCCCGGATCCACTATATTTTTCTTAAATTTTTATTTTTGAAACTAGAAATATGGGGTTATTCCAATGTTGACATCATATTAAATTGCCAAATTCATCAATAAAAAAGAAAAGATGCTTCAATACGATGTTCCTTGGGAAGTATGCATGAACTCAGATTTTTCACAAAAAAATAGTTATTAGTATTATATTAAATTTTCCCGATACCTCTATGCCTCGCTGACATGAAACACTCATTTATATGTTTTAGGGTTAGGTTACTTTTATACGGCCATACCTCATTGGCATGCACGCCAATTTTGTTGGGTGCAACGTATTTGGGGTAGTATTAGATTAGGTAACAAAAAATGAGCGTAACTCACATAAAGTAATAAATGATTATTTTGTGTAAAATTATGAATTAAACACATGTTTCAATTATCCAAGCTTAAAAAAGGCTTATTGGACCCCAGAAAATTTGCCTAACATTTAATCTATAGGTTTTAGTCCTCACTCATTTCGAACCACTTTAGGAGCCCTAAATCGAAATTGTCCATCTCCCAAACTGGAATGGTTAACCACATTATGTTGATACAACTACTAATGTTAAAATTCTAACATAATATTTATTTTAGTGCTAGTGGGGCTCAACCAAACAGAACAAGAAAAAACGCAAGAAGGTGATTTTTGTTGACTATATTTTTACTTTCTCTTCCTAGAAGATAAAGTATTGTATTCGTGCAGAAAATTTTGACTTTTTTTGGCCCAAAAAAATCGTTTGACGGGAACCCAAAACCCAAAATAAAGATCAAATATATTCGGCCATATTGCTTTTGGGCCATATTTTCAAAATTTTGGGTCATTTTTGAATTTTGAAAATNAATACCTCAGCTCAAGGCTGATTTGGGATAAGAAAAAAAAAAAACATTATTGACTGATTTACTTTTTCTTTAAATTCCGAATAAAACATTTATTTACTAAATTGGCTTTTTTTTTCTCGGTATTTTGCAGTCATATCACCCCATTAAATGAGAGTACTAAGGGTAAATGTGTATTTTAAGGGAACCTTTCAAAAATGGTCGAAAAAAATAGAGGCATGGCCGTAAAAACGTTTCCTAAACTCTTTAATTGGGTTAAGGGAGCCGTAACAGACCTTGGCTTAAAAAATTGGTACCAGACAGATACCAGGCCCGGATCAAGCATGCGGGGGGCCCTTGGCACATTTGGGCACGGGGCCCCTAAAATGAATGTTTTGAATAAAAAATAAAAAATACATATATCATGCTAAAATGTACAAAAGTCTACATAATTGTGAACGTTAGTGAATCCATTTTTGACCCCGGTATACATCCCAAAATACACTTGTATATGTGTATGTCAGTTTCAAATTTTCCCGCCTTTCCCAACCTTTACATTTCGATACCCTAGTTCACAATCATAATTATTATGGTAATCCGGTACTGACATACTATTAATTTTTTTGGAGCAAGTTACAAACTTAAAATGTGGTTTAATATAATTTAACCGTCTTTTTAAACGTTTTAGGGGTGGGAGATTAATCAATTCACTTTAATTTTAATTTATTTTGAAAAAAATCTTTTTCTTCCGTATTTATTGAACTATTTGAATATATTGAACTGAAGCAGACATAGTTGTACCAACATGAAAAAAGTCCAGTGCAAGTTTGTTTATTTTATCAATATAAGCGTTAAGATGAACGCCCTAAAATACATATTTATCAATACTAAGACGACTTTGGTGGTAATTAGCAGTTTTGGGTGTACCCAGTGCATCTCAATTTCTAGATTAAAAAATAGGGCAAAATTTCAATGCAAATTCCAAGAAACTATATTTATATATCCCTCTATTATATAAAAAGTGTTTTGTTTCTTTACCGGAGATCGCGAAGCGATCGGAAGATGGGGTGGGGGTTAGTGAGCAAAGCGAGCAGAGCCCCCTAGTCTAAAATTAAAAAAAATTATAAGGACTTCTTGTGGTAAATATCGAAATTTACAAAAAATTTCCATACATATAAAATAAGTAAACAACAATAATTTCTATATTTTTTTCTCATGGCTGCAGACTCACAGCCCCTTAAATACGGCCTTGCTTTTAAAAGTACATTTCACAGAAATACTTGTGATACTATAAATACTTCTCTCAATAAAAGTAAGGAACTTCACATATAAATGAACCTCTGATTTCAGAAAGGGGTCCTGTCCATAAATTTTGGAAATTTAAATAAAATCCATCTTTAAACGTAAAATGTTATCAGTATGAAAATTTTGAGAGGCTTCATAGTTTCTAGGAAATATAGAAGTACCTTTATTGGTTTAAATTTTTGTTTCTACAATTTTTCCATTTTGACGTGCGTTGAGTTTTAAGGTTTTTCTTTGTTTTCTAAAAGTTTAATTTTGTGAACATAACCCCTTTCTGCAATCAGTGATTCAAATTTTATTTTGAATAAAATTTGATTATTTTAGATTCATTGTTCGGATTATAATACAAAAGTTCAGAAGTTTAAGCTTACGTCTTTCACAGAGTTTCAAAAGCAAAGCCGTCTTTGATTGGAAGATTATGATTTCTGTTTGGAAAAGGTCTTCGCTTCTCAAGATGTGCATGTATTTGTAACCTCGCGATGATGACTTTGACTTGGATGATAAATAGCACTTCACTCTTCACTGTGTCTTATTTGATAATATGATTTTTCAGCTTCCCTTAGCTCAGACGGCTCTGAGCTCTGAGTCTTCCAAGTTCGCAAGTTCCAAGGAATTCTGACCGTGATAAAAAAAAATCAAATTATTCCCGCGTCTCAGTTATCAACGAAATTTAAAACCAAATTTGGAAAAAAATCGGCCCGATTCCGAAAACCAAAAATATGGTTAAGCACTATTATTTTTCCAATTAATTAAATAACCAATATCTCTGATTATTATTATTATTATTATTATAAATTGTACTATAGAAATCTACAAGAGTTTTCTCATTAGAATAGTCAAAAGCTACATTTAAAAAAATTAAAGATTTTTTTCTTCTATTACCTAACATGTGACCACGATTCATAAAAAAAGTTTGTTTACATTTTTTATTGTGATTGTGATGTGTTGTTGAATGGGCTGTGGGACTGCGGGTTACCTCGTCTGATAAAGATATAATAAAAAAAATATTCTAATTTTGAATTAATTCATTAACATGATTTAAGAATAAGTAATATGAGTGTGTTTTACACAAAGTATTCAACTAGAAAACCTTCAGTGTTTTCCTTTTATCTCCACTTGTAAACACTTTGCGCGTAAAATAATAATAAAAAAAATGTTTGAGATAACAGACGTTCAAAGTAAGTATTTGTTAATTTAAAGTTTTTTTGACATTCATTGTTTTATTACCACTTACTTGGTCGTTGTGGCATCTTCGTAATACCTATTCTCATACCTGTATATGCAAACTGAATATTGATAAATTGCTAACAAATTCACCCGTAGCACAGTCACCTTAACATCTGAATATAATGTGTCTACGGTTAAAATTCAAATTATAGGAGATAGAAGACAATAAGCCAATCTCTATATTTCAATTTAAGTTGTCCACAGTTAAAGAAAATGAAACGTGAAGTCAGTCAGTTAAAGATCGGCTTGTAAATGTTTACAAAAAATACGCCATGAAATATATAACTTTCAAAATTATGAAGGTATTTATCGACTTTCGGAACCACTAGAAATCTACCTCTTTTCATAAATATTGACTTACAGCGACAGAAGTATTGCAACACGTAAATCGCTTTATTTAATTTTTACATCATTTACTTAATATTTTACTTTCCTAAACATGCGTCGATATAGATTTTGATAGAATTTTCTGATGCAATTGTATTCTGTATTCACAGTTTCATTAAAGAATACTTGTTATTAGTTTACCTAGTTGTAAAATGCTCTCTTACAATTAAACTGTGATGTTCTTTTCTCTTATTCCAGAAATCGGTGTTGGCTTAGCTGGCTTTGGAATAGCTTTTCTATTTCTTGGCATATTTCTTCTTTTTGACAAAGGTCTTCTAGCAATTGGAAATGTAAGTTATTGCTAATCGTTACACAAAGTCCACTTTTTTATGAGTAAGAAAAAATTTTTTTTAAAAAAAATAGCCAACTATGTACTTGCTTTTGATAATAAATAGTGGGTTAACATGAAGTGTTAGTGATTAGTGAAAAATGAAATAACTTGGAGAAATAGTGAAAATGAAATAACTTTGAGAAATAGTGAAAATGATACCTGTGGTATAGAATATACATTTGAGAGAGCAGGCGGAGATAATTTGACCCTAGAGAGAAGGAATAACAAATTTTATTTTTACATATGAAACACAAATTGTTTGCGGTGAATTACTGAGGTAGGTTCATTATTAAAAATAATAAACCCAAATCCCTAACTTACATTGAAAAAAAGTAAAAAAAACATACCCACAGACTCTGCCTGCTTTGTACCTTAGAGGCATGTCTGTTCTGTGTGGTTGTAAAAAATCTTACTTCATAGCAAAATAGTGTCTGTATAAATTTCTGGTCTACATTTCGGGGCTTTTAGGAGAATTTTAAAATTTGAATATTTATATTTATGACAATTTGAAGGAAAATAATCTCAGACACACTTAGTAGATTTTTTACTCTAATATTTTTGGTTTTCAGATTTTATTCATCTGTGGACTAGCGTGTGTCATCGGGCTAGAAAGAACTTTCAGATTTTTCTTTCAAAGACATAAATTTAAAGGATCAGTATGTTTTTTTGGTGGCATTTTTGTTGTTCTTTTTGGATGGCCTTTGATAGGCATGTGTATAGAACTTTATGGTTTCTATCATTTATTTAGGTATGTTGGTAGTCATTAGTAAAATTGTCTTACTCATTACCCTTTGTGTCATAGTCTTATCATTGTCGTCACTGGCATGAGAATAGACACCCAGGAGAATAGATATTTTTCGTTTCTTGTACTACAAAAAACTCTGTATCTACAATATTATGTATATGTATTAGGAAAAAGAATTGATCATAAGCAATGGAGATTTTTTTATATTTTTTGCGTAATTTTCCCAATAGTTTTAAAAAATATAATGTTGTTGTTGTTTTAACTTCGGACACATCCCAGTCATACATAACGGGCGATGCCTAAGGCTGTTGTGAAGCAATTTAAGGTATTTTGAAAGCCGCTTCCTTGTATATCGGATATGGTGTAACTTTTTTTTCCTTAACGTCTCTTCAAAGTCTATTGATCATTCTAGACGGGGGGGATTACCCTCCTTTCGCTGGAAACTTTAAAACTAGCTACCCACATTGACTTCACCCAGCCCGGTTTGGACCGGAAAAATAGCCAGCATCACGAGTGCCCGAAACTACAAGGACACCCAAATGGTAGAACCTGGCTTGACGTTGCTTAACTTCGGTGATCTAACGGGAACTGGTGTATTCGACGTACCATAAACGCTGGCTATATGGTGTAACTAATTCTGCTCCAAGTTATGTCTTATTTCAGTCTGTAGTTTTTGTCGGACGAAACATTTTTAGGACAAAAATTTCTATTTTTTTGAGATCCTAATGTCGATCTTATATTTCAGTGGTTTCTTCCCCGTGGCAATCAATTTCCTGAGAAGGATACCTATACTAGGCATGTTATTAAATTTACCAGGAATCAAAGGGGTAAGTAATTCCAAGTAAAACATTTCTATCTTTACTGAAGTAGATCAAACTTTTGTATTCCTGCAGAAGAGGGGGGGGGGCATTGATATTATATCTGCTTTTATTTCGTGCTCGAGATATTTATAACTCGAACTCGAAACGCAATTAGCTCAGTTGATTAAGCATGGTTCGACATTTCAAGCCCAGGTAATGACAGATTTTTCTTTGTTGAATATTTATTATTAGTTTTCTTTATCATTGTGATAACGTTTCTCACGTTAACAATCTTCTTCTTTAACTTCACCGTTTCCCAATTCTATTTGGGGTCGGTACTGCTTTCCTTTTTCTATCATGCCACAACCTTTTGTTCGGTGCCTACTCTCTGTAGCTCGAAATAAATACATAGAAACACAGAATCTAAACTGTTCTTTTACGTCTGAAACTCAAAATTCGAGTAGAAATTTTCAATACTGAGGACATTCTTTAAAAACTTCTACAATAATACAAAGCTTTTTTTTTTTACCTTTGGTAATTTCGAAGCAGAAAAGTGACGAAAGTCCAAAAGAAAAAAATCAAACTTAAGGTGGTATCACACTATATGTCATGATTCCAAAATTTTGGCACAATTTATTTGATGTATATTTGTTGAATTTGTGTGTTTGGTATTACCTATTTGATTCTTATTAACTTTCATAAGACTTTCAGATAAAATTATTTGCTTTCAAATGTTGTTGTGTAATACCCATAGAAACCAAATATTTATCTGTAATAAATATAATTTTGATATTTTCTATTTTTCCAATACGATTTCTGATTGAAAGTGAATTTAGTTTTTCTTCACTTGTGTATTTTCGATAATAATTGAGGACTTGGGCTTCCACAGACGCTTCGAAAATATTTTTTAAATTTAAGATTAATGAAATAGTTTTCTAAAACGATCAAACATGACAAATGTGTTTGTCATGTGTTAAAACACTATTAGACTATATAAATTTTGGTTACTTTTGTGTTTGTTATCAAAGCAAATAGCGAATTTAATCAAATACATTTGCCGATCGTACTGTTTGAAGTCGAAAAAAATGACAAAATTTGGCATAATGACAAATAGTGTGATAACACCTTTTGACAGGCGGTCAGATTCTTATTAACTTCTAGTTCTGTGATTGGTTGGTTTCAGATTTTGGACAGACTGGCGGGGGATTCTCATAGAACGATGGTATAATAAAAGTAAATTAAGGCATTCCTCCTTTCTGGGTATGGTGCTTGATCAAATTTAAAAGGTCAAATTTTACATCTGGGTCACCCCTACATAGTCCCATATAGTACATCGGTTTTTTATTTATCTGTAAAAAAAATTGTGGGGCGTGGCTCATGAAATTGTAGATGCGATATCATATTTCAACTCCGGCTATTCCTCGGACACAATTAGTGGACGAAGCTCGCAAGTTATACATTTTTATTTTATGTTTGTACAGACGACCATAACTTCGTATGGTTTTATTCCCGTGTGGCTGTAAAATTCCTTTTGACTAAAAAATATTTAGTCTGCAAATATCAGGAAATCTTCCATATCTGAAATACGAAGCAACATATTGTGGATTTTATATTTTATCTATCAGTTTGGAAGGTTTTTTTTGTGTGTGGGGGAGGGAGGGAATTCATTCTCGATCATATTTTGATACCTCGTACCGTTTGGGTTGTGTAATTGTACCGGCTAAAAGTGTACTTTTGATGATAACTTGCATTCAGTTGAACTTTCCATTTTTTTTCTTCGTAATAACAAGTTTTTACGTTCAGCCATCGTGAGCTACGTTGATTATCTATGAATCTGTCAGTATGCCAACTGGGCTTTGACGTCGTTTTTTTAAGTATAGATGTGTCAAATTATATGTAAACCTGACTACCTTACACGATATCCAAGAAAACTATTTATTTTAATAAATCCATACTTGATATTAAAGTTCCGAAACCATAAATAGATCAAGGATCTGATATCCGCCAGGCTGAAACAGGAGTTTTTCTTCTGGTTTCGGTGCTTAACATCTGAAAGTCTTGATCATCTTTTTGAATATTTTTGTTGTATAATAAATCCCTAGACTATGTCATTCAAAAGTTACGGGGGTGGACAAAGAATATCGTCTTCCCAGTAGATTAGCATAGTTATCATTTCAAGTTTAAAATAAATTGGACATTCGTAAACAAAAGAACTGCTAATTTTTTTTTCTTCTAAGACTCCTGAAAAAATACATTGCGTATAGTAAAAAAAGTAAATGTATGTTTCTTTGTGTTATTATATCACAATTTTGTGAGCACTACAATACACCAAGCTATATTTAAGAATTTCCACATAATTCTAGTACTTGATAACCCTAGCTACTAAATTGTCCTCAGGAGGCTGAGTTACCCCCAAACACAACCAGACTAAGTGGAAAATTTGAAAAAGACCAGGATTCAAAGTCGGTACCTTCATAGTGCAAGCCGAGTGTGATGCACACCCTTTCACGGACACGTTCATTTAATAGCACCCAATAAGTTGGGGTAATCAAAATGAATTATTAATCAATTACAAACAATGTTGGAAGAAATACGGCGTCATCGATATTGATTTATTATCTTCTTCTTTTCAAAAAAAATGTTATAAATATTGAAATTATGTAAACCCCGAAACCGGTTTCTCATTATTTCCGCACACTTACCCTGTAGGTAATTCGGGTTGTTTGTTTCAAGAGAATAGGAGTTGTAGAACATGAAAAAAGAATAACTTTTTACAGGTGTCACTTTTTTTATTAAACCTTAGTTTGGGAGTTATAACTGCTTTAAACATGGTCCAATTTTCAAAAATTAAAATTATCTGAAAGCTAATTTGAAACTGCGTTTATTTAGTTTACACATTGACTTTCTCCGAATCAATGTAACAAAATGGCGGCCATTTAAAATTTTCAATTTCAAATGGCCAAATTCAAATTTGTAGTGCTTTTTATTTCTACAAAAATGAGATAAAAACATTAAAAATCCATGTAGTGGTTTTCGAGAAAATCAAATTTGAAAGTTTTAAATGACCGCCATTTTGTTACATTGATTCGGAGAAAGACAATGTGTAAACTAAATAAATGCAGCTTAAAATTAGCTTTTTAGATCATTTTAATTTGACCATTTTTAAAGGATCAAAATCAAAAAAAGCTCATAAAAAATCACGTTTTTAGCGATAGCTCCCAAACTAAGGTCTACAACTCCTATTCCCTTGATACAAACAACCTGAATCACCCTGTATTTACAGTTATTCCATTCTACAAAAACACTTTATAATTATTTTCTTGAATTATATATTTAAGAAAATTTTATTCAAAGATTCGGCATATTACAAGTCTTGTACAAGTAATTTTTATAGTTTTTTTATATTTATTCAACAATTTATTCAAAGATTCGGCACCTACCCGCTCAATCCGGAAATGATCATCAGAATTGGATGGGCGGTATATAAAAAGTTTTAGGAACACAAGAAAATCACTACGCATAGAGTCGAAACACATTTTTATTACTAGTTGAGTACTTGTAATTTGTTTACCGAAAACTGTACAAATTATTTTTTGTCTCCTCGGGCCCATTTTACAATAAAGTACAAATATTACTAGTTTTATACCTACTTGTAATTTGTGTATCGAAAACTATAAAAATTACTTGTACAAGACTTGTAATATTAAATGTTAGTTTATTATGAAATGAGCCTCAGATGTCTAAAACCTCAAAATGTGAGTAAAAATGTGCAATTTGGAGAACTAATCATTTTCGCTTCCTTATCTCCGATAGTGAGGAAGCAAGAGTTCTTTAAAAATATACATAGATATACTTTTTCTGCCGTAACGTCATGAATGTCATAGTCTAATTAAAATAATTGTAAATAATTACCATGATCTGATTCTTTTCATTATTTATCTTCTAACCAAAATGTGACTGACTGACATTACCTAATTTTGATTTCTTATTTTCAATAATGAACCTTTGGAATAGTCACGAAAAAAATACCCCCTCTCAAAATTTGATATTTTACGTTTCAAGGTACGTAGGACCAAAAAAACCGTTTGTCCGCCGCGCCGTTCGCCGTGACTGGCACTTTTACCACTTAGCGATGACCGTTTTGGATGAAATTTGGTACACAGTTTGCGTTATTGTGCGCCGTAACTTTTGCGTGCAATCGAATTTACCCTTGGCGGTTTTTGCCGCTTTTTAGCAGTTTTCCATATTCCTGTCTAAAAGGAGAATAGTAAGTGTTAGAGACTTGAAATTTGGCATGTAGGTGTGTCATATTTTGGGTGCAATTAAATATACCTTTGACGGTTTTTGCCGCTTTTTAGCGGTTATTAGTATTGATCGAAAGGATTTTCTTTAGTTGATTTTTGGATTCTACATAGGTACCTTAATTAAAACGTAGAATTTCAATCTTTTTTTTTGGGGGGGGGGGTTGTTTTTTTTCAGCCAGTAAAATAATAACCCATGTGTCACATTAGCAGAGTTTTTTGATTACTTTCTTTGGACGATAAAAAATATTTTGAGCAGCCATATAAGATTTATACAATCACGAAAAGTTATATCTTATGTTGAACTATGGTACAGCCTCTCCCCACTTGTCGTAGATTGGTGGCGTAGTTGTAAGATCCTCTTGCTGGTAAATAGTAGAGCGAGGATTTGAACAGGATTATCAACATGTAGTCCGGCGTCCTCAGAGTAGCATAATATGATGGTGGTGGAAGGGTTGTGCTTCCACCACCATCACTTTCCGTGATGGACACGAAAAGTAAGTCGTTTTGTCGAATTATCTAAAGGAACATGCATCGTAGGCTTAGTAATTGGGTTATGTTGACACCTGTTAGAAAAGCCTAAAAGTCGATTCACCGAGTGGTGGTGAAGTCATTTTTATTATTGAAAAAACAAGTTTTTCTTCGATTTTTTTCTAAATGCAATAGTTTATATTTTGTTTCGTTTTATTTACCACTTGATTTCTCAAAGAGGATGATTACTGGTCCTACGGAGGAGGAAAGAGCAAGGAGACTTGTCAGTCTCAGCAGACGTAAGATCATCCGGAGACTGGGCTGCTGATAATGCATACATCCACTCTAAGAAAACACTTAAAAACATTAAGGGTAAACTGGGTAACAGCGATGTGCAGGATGTGTGGAGAAAAAGAGGAGACGGCTTGGCACATCATATTTGACTGTCCATACCTGGCGTTACAACGCTTCAAGACGGTAGGGTTTCCGGGTTGTCAACTTTTTGAGATACACTCTGACCCAGAGGAGTCGTTGCTGAACTTCATTAGGGGTGCAACAATTTCAAGTCTGGGTGAGAGATAGATTCCGAAAGGAAAGGCCGCCACAATTAATAATAAATACTCTAGAAAAAAACCATACCAATCACTTTGCAAGTAAGGAATACGATGGTTATGGCTGACAGTTAAGTCGAGATTGGGGACCAACTAGATCCCAAATGGGACCTAGTACATAAATTTTGATTAACGTACGTGGCAGTTTAGTCTAGTTAGTTCTGTAACTAATTAGATTAGCGCTAGTTCTATAACTAGTTAGTTTGGCGCTTCTTTTTTCTCTCTCTGTTCTGTAATTTCATTCTTTCTTTATAAAGTTAATTCAATAAAGAATAAAATAATAATAAAGATGTAGCGAGACGGAAAAAACTACCGGTTTACAGCCGAGGGCTTTATGATACTTGAAGGAAACCTGAGCTAAGGGTTGTCGTTTCTTTGGAAGCGATTACAAACTCACACTAATTCGAGCGACTATAATCCTCATATAGCATATAATGCTTACATCCACTATAAGCATATAATGCTTACATCCACTGTAAGTATATAGCATATAATGCTTACACCCACTGTAAGTATATAGCATATAATGCTTACATCCACTGTAAGTATATAGCAAATAATGCTTACATCCACTGTAAGGGTATAACACAGGCATTGTATTTTGGGGATCCGGGTTCAATTGCCCGGCGGGGTCGGAAATTTGTCGACTTTGGTGCTTGTGATTTCGGGGTGCACTCAACCTCGTGAGAACGATTGAGTAGCTACTTTAATGTAAGTAGCGACCAGTGGCGGCATTACCAGAACAAAAAGATGAGAATATTGATGAGATTATTATTAGTGCAGGAGGCTCTTCGTAATACCCACAGAAATTGTGAAAAGACCGTTGAACCTTACCAGAAAACTTGTCACCCAAGTTTTTCAGACAGTTGAAGTCAAAGGAGGTGCCACCTTTTTAATTTCATCATAAATGACAAGGACCAAAGCTGCCCCTATTCCCCGAATAAGGTTTGAAGTTAAACCTTTGTAGAAACCTTTAAAACCTTCTAATTGAATAACCTTTTGAACGCAATGTCTAGAGTTGTTATACATGACTTCATTTGAAGGCAGACCTGCTTGCATCATCATACGTCTTCGAACAGTATCCAAAGGATATGTGATTACCCCTGCCAATGTGGTCACACTCTGAAAAAGGAAGGGGAAAGATGAGTAAATTATAACTGTACGTACGACTACAGGGTATCCCAAAAGTCAGAGACCGCCTAAATATCTTTTGAACAGCTTTATGTCGAGTTTTGAAATTTTGCATGGTATTATACCCCAAATTAAACCAGCTGATGGTGTGACAAATTTTTCTTATATTTTTTAAATACGAACCCCCATCTTGTGATACATTTCAGAAAGACAATAGAATTAGAAGTACTTTGCAAAAAAATTTACACGTCTAGCATGTTTCGTTTCAAAATGGCGGCCATTTGAAATTTCCAAGATATGAGTGTCTTGGAAATTTCCAAGACACTCATATCTTGGAAAGTGTCTAAAACTAGGCGAATTTTTTGCAATGGGATATTGAATGATTGCGTAGGACACCAATGTTGAGGAACCTGCTTTTTAGACATAATTCGCCTAGTTTTAGACACTTCGCCCAGTTTTAGACACTCTTGGAAGTTGGAAGTGTTGAAAAAATTTACACATCTAGCGTGTTTGGTTTCCTAATTGGAAAAATTTACACGTCTAGCGTGTTTGGTTTCCAAATTGCTGCCATTTGAAATTTCCAAGATATGACTTCCAAGAGTGTCTAAAACTAAGCGAATTATTTCTAAAAGTAGGCGAAGTGTCTAAAACTAGGCGAATTATGTCTAAAAAGCAGGTTCCTCAACATTGGTGTCCTATGCAATAATTCAATATCCCATTGCAAAAAATTCGCTTAGTTTTAGACACTCTTGGAAGTCATATCTTGGAAATGGCCGCCATTTTGAAACCAAATACGCTAGGCGTGTAAATTTTTTTGCAAAGTACTTCTAATTTGATTGTCTTTCTGAAAATGTATCAAAAGATGGGGTTCGTATTTAAAAAACAAAAGTTGGACTCCCTGGGACCCGCCCCTGAAAAATTGTTCACATCATCAGTTGGTTTAATTTGGGGTATAATACCATGCAAAATTTCAAAACTCCACATAAAGCTTTTCAAAAGATATTCAGGCGGTCTCGGACTTTTGGGACACCCTGTATATTGCTGCCGAACTACTTGTAAGTACGACACTTTTTTCAATCTTCCTCACTTCTGTACAAAAAATTACTGAAAATGTATGAACTAATAGTTGTGGTGCCAGATCAGGCACCGGGTGGTTCAATAGTGCCCAAACTACGGTCGAAAGGGTCCAAACTACGGTCTATTTTGTCACTATAGTTAAATTTAAAGGTTGGTGGTGTAGTTGTAAGAGGATCTCCTGGTAAACAATAGGGAGTGGGTTCAAACCCAGCCCACTTACCATCTAAAACAAATCGGACCTGAGTCTAGATTGCGTCCTATCTCAACTGGACACTAATTTACGCTCCTAAATGAGGTCCATCGTTCACGGAACTAAATACCTAATTTGTATTTAAATTGCCAGCGTCTATGGCACGTTGAATACGCCAGTTCCCGTTAGATCACTGAAGTTAAGCAACGTCCAGCGAGGTTGTATAATGTGGGTGTCCACGTGGGTTTTGCGCCCTCGTGATGCTGGCTATTTTTTCGGCTCAACCCAGGCTGGGTGAGGTCAATGTGGGTAGCTGGTTTGCAAGTTTCTAGCGAATGAAGGGTGAAACCCCCGTCTTGAATGACCAATAGATGTTAAAGAGACGTTAAGCCAAATTAAAAAAGAAAAGTATTTAAATCGGTTGTGTTGTTGTAGTAGCGGTGTTTCTCACAAAATCAACCGTTTATCCCATTTGTAGATGCATGATGAATTTAATGGCTATCAAAAATTGTACAAACAGATTGATATGATTTCACCAAAAAGGTTTGATGGCCCTTGTCTGGAACTGTGATGCTAGGCGTTACGGGTCATCCTGGTGCGTAGAACCGACAATCGTGAGGACGATTTAAATCGGTCATTACCTGAGCAATACACCACGTCGTAAAAATTCCCGAATTTTTGGATCTCATCGCTTTTGAAGTATCAAATATGCCAAAATAAATGGCTCTATAAATGAAAATGGCCCATAATGAACAAAAATATCCTCTATACAGTCCTTGGATGCCATCTTTTTGAAATATTTTTTTCAAACAATGTGCTATGCCTTTGAATTCTCTTTCTGGTAATGATTTGCCAATATCTGCCCCCAATCTGAAAGTGGAGAACAGTAGAATAGAAAATATCACCAAAAAGAAATACATTATTCACTCTGGTTCAAAGGAATTAATGTCTAAAAAATACCACCCCCCATAGTTATTAGGACATAATTAGAACCTAAATTTGACAGATATACCAAATTTCAAGTCTATAGTTCTTACCATTCTCTTTTTGGAGAGGATAATTTAAAACTGCTAAAATTAAAATAGGACAAAATCAACGGTATGTTCATTGCACCCAAAAGTTTTGGGGCACAATTAGACCCAAAACGAAACCTACATACCAAATTTAATCCAAATCGGTCAACGCTAAGTGGATTCTACGTACCTTGAAACGTAAAATATCAATTTTGAGGAGGGTATTTTTTTTTGTATTCGTGACGATTTCAAAGGTTCATTATTGAAAATACTAAACCAAAATACCGCAGAACGCGATACCGTAGCTCAGGAGCGAGTGAAAGTACGAGTAATAAGTAGTTCGAGCAGAATCTTCCCCAAGATGACTTCTAATTGATTTGATTGCAAATAGAAGAGAAGAGCCTAGACGAGGTACTAGATTGGCAATATGAATTTTCCATTTCAAGTTATAGCAAAGAATGACACCTAGAAATTTGACAGAAGATGAGGGACCGATAATCCTAGTGGCGTATCTAGGGTGGGGCGGGGGGCGGTCGCCCCGGGCGCAATGATTTGTGCGGCGGCAAAACGATCTTCGCTGTTCCGTAAGATAAAGAAATGATACTAAAAAAATTTTATTGCTGAAAAATCAAGTTTTTCATTCATAGAAAGATTACGTCAACATTAGATCTCAATTTTTGATGAAAAATGAATCTTTTATCTGATTTATAAATCTTGAAACATTGCAAACTTCAAATATTTTCTCCATCACAATTCAAAAACTAAAATGTTAACTTTTCTCGTTTTAATCGCTTCAAATGTACAAGTACATATTATATCCTCGTAATCCAACATTGCAGCAGTTTCATTTTCCATTGAAACAATTGCAAGATTTGTTGATCTCAAGTAAGCTTGCTAACAATATTTTACACACAAGGTACACATATCTGTGATATTTTTATATTTTATTTAATTTCTTAATCCTCGTAAATCTATTTTGTTTATTTTGTGTGTTATATCAGTGTATCGCAATTATTTTTTTTAATATTTTGACATAATTCGATTATTTTTATTAATTGTTGAACATTGACAAAATCATTTTTTTATTTTGAAATTTCTCGTAATACTCTTCTTCGTATTTTTTTTTTTTTTTTTTTTTTTTTTTTTTTTTTTTTTTTTTTTTTTTTNTGTTTCGCAACTTGAGAAGCGCGTTGCTGAGCAGGAACAACTTATCTCCCTGCTCAAAGAAAAGTTGGATGCTCTTAAGTCAGTTGGTCCATCCAATGATGCCTCTTGGTTTTCTCACAAACACGACACAAACAAAATTTATTCTCAAGCTTCCTCGTCTACATCCTTGATTGGCTCGAGAAAAACGGATATATGTACAGTTCCTTGTGTGAGATATGCTCAGATTTTCGCATCAAGAATCCATCCCGACATTTCCGCTAAGGAATTAGCGAAAAATGTTATGAATAGTGTGCCAGAGCTTTCCTCCCTTAAATTTTCCAAACTTAAAACACGCCATTCGTCATATGCTTCTTTCCATCTTGTTGCACCCGAAGATTTCTCTTCGTTACTTTTTAGAGCCGATACATGGCGAGAAGGCACTTTATTCAAGCGATTCACGGGTAGACTTCTTAACTCGTACGTACTCGAGGTATTTATTTCTGAGGAAACCGAGGTCCTTCGTACTGATACAAAACAGAATGAAAATGCAAATGCCATTTCAACTCCAACTCCTAACAACCTCAATACAGCCAAGGCTCAACCAAGGATCGCATCCAAGCTGCTACAAGTAGTGTTACTGCAACTACCAAGACTATTTCTAATTCATCCAATGTGAAATCTAAGATTACCTCGAGTCCCAATATTTCACTACCCGGACATATCTCGAAGGTTTCGCCAAAAAAACACGAGAAACAGGGCTCAGACAAAAAATTCATAACATGTTATTATCAAAATGTGGGCGGTTTACGAACCAGATTTAATTTGTTCAAGAAAAATGTTGAACTTAGTTTTTATGACGTCATTTTTTTGTCTGAGTCCTGGCTTAGTAGTGATTTCTCAGCTAGTGAGATTAATATTTTGAATCATGTAATTTATCGTTGTGACAGAAACCCTGGCGTTTCGAACTCCTCTAGGGGTGGTGGGGTGTTGATTGCAATCAACAATAAATTCAAATCAAGAATGATTCAAATCAAGAATGATTCAAATCAAGAATGATTCAAATCAAGAATGATTCAAATCAAGAATGATTCAAATCAAGAATGATTCCAATCGCCGCACCAACTTTGTCTTTTGAACATGTCTTTGTTTCAGTGGTGTTGTCTGGTGTCACTTTGGTCCTTGGATGTACTTACATTCCCCCCTCTTCCTCTCTTGATGCTTATTTGGAGCACTGTAATATTGTCGAACAGCTTCGTGACAATTTCAGTGATGCCAAATTTATTCTGGCAGGTGATTATAACCTGAAAGCTGCTGTATGGAATAATGTTGATAATGTTGGTATGGTTGTTGATCGTCTGCCCACCTCATCTGTGGCTTTATCTTCCTCGGCGATTGAGGTTTGTGAATCTTTTAACAGTCTCACCCTACACCAGGTGAATTCCCTACCCAATAATCATGGTGTTTTCCTCGATCTATTATTTTCTGATTGTTACGAAATAAAGACATTTCTAGCTCATGACCTTCTTCTGAGTAATAACTTCCACCATAATGCCTTTTGTTTCGATATCCCCTTTCAAGTTGAATTTCAAACGGAAGTTGTCAAGTTCTATGATTATAAAAAGTGTGATGTCTCCGCCCTAAAGTCGTACCTGAATGATTTTGATTGGTCTTCAATTGTCTCTCTGTCTGATCTGAACTCAGCTGCTTTGAAATTAAATGAGATATTATTGACTGGCATACAATTATCAACTCCGTTTCGTATCATCAAGCCCAGTTCTTTTCCTAAATGGTTTTCTGGAAATCTAAGAATGCTTACTTTTGAGAAGAAGGCAGCTCATCTTGCTTTCAAACGTACCAAACTGCAGTCCAATTATGTACGGTTTTCTTCGTTACGTGCACGGTGCAGTTTTCTTCGGGATCGTTGTTATAAGATTTACATTAATAAGGTCAATGACCAGATCAAGTCTGATCCCCGTTCTTTCTGGCGCTTCTCTGATGAGACTAGAAAAATTGTTGGTTTTCCCAAAAGCATGATTTTAAAGGAGTCTTATCAGTTTATCTTCACAAGAAACAGCGGAGCTTTTTGGCAGTTTATTTTCTTCTGTTTATAAGGCATCTGACCAGTCTGTTCCAAATTATTTATTTCGTGATGCTATTGATTTCAACAAAGTCGTTCTTTCGGAAGATGAAGTTTTTAAAGCTCTGTCAGCTCTTCCCTGTAAATTTACTTCAGGACCGGACAATATTCCTCCTTTTGTGGTCAAATCCTGTTCTTCTATTCTTTCTCGTCCCTTAGCTATTCTTTTTAATAAATCCCTGTCTTCTGGGTCTTTTCAATCTTGTTGGAAGAGGAGTTTTATCATACCGATATTTAAGTCCGGAAATCGGTGTGATGTATCTAATTACCGTGGCGTGTGTATCCAGTCGACAATTCCTAAAGTTCTGGATAAACTCATTTCTAGCAGGTTGTCATTTGCTTGCAAATCTTTCATCCCTGATCATCAACACGGCTTTGTTTCTAGGAGATCCACGGTTTCCAATCTTCTCATTTATCAGCACGATATTCTTCAATCTTTTGAGCCGGACACGTTATTCACTCAGTTTATAGGGATGTTGCCAAGGCCTTTGACCGTGTTGATTCCCGTTTTCTAATTTCTAAACTGAGATCCTATGGAATGGGAGAAACGTTTCTATCTTGGCTGTCTGATTATCTGGATGGTAGAATTCAACAAGTGAGAGTTGATAACTCCTTATCTTCCCCAATTAATGTCCTTTCAGCCGTTGGACAAGGAAGTCATATCGGTCCTATTTTATTTAGTCTCTTCTTTAATGACTTACCTGACGTGATTAAGTCTGCCTTTATCCTGATGTTTGCTGATGACGTCAAGCTTTATAAGGATATTTCTAACGATATGGATTACCATCTCTTACAAAACGATCTCGAAAATTTCTATAAATGGTTAACCTTGAATGGGATGGAACTATCTCTCCATAAATGTGCTGTAATGGAGTTTTCTCGTTGTAACAATTCTTTTAATTTTCCTTACTGTATAAATGGTGAACCTTTATCTGTTGTAAAACAGATGAAGGATCTTGGTGTGATTTTGGATCGTAATCTATCTTTTTTTCCCCATATTTCTAATCTTTGTATGCGATGCTATCGTATATTGGGATACATTTTTCGTAATTCTAAAGGTCTCTCTGCTGAAGCCTTTTCTCTTCTTTATAAGGCATTGGTCAGGTCACTGTTGGAGTATGCTTGCATTGTTTGGTCACCTCACTATGAGGCTCATCGACAAACCTTAGAAAAAGTTCAAAAAAAATTCTTGTCTTATTTTCGATATCGCTATCCTTTGATTGCATCTTCTCTGGTTCCTTTAGCTGATCGTAGAAAAGAGGCTGATCTTAAGTATCTTGACCGACTGATTGAGGGAAGAGTTGATTGTGGCAAACTATTGGAACTAGTAAAATTTGATTGCACTCGACGCGGACGCAATGCCAAGACGTTTTATCTGGATACCTGTGCCAACAACTGCACACATTATGCTCCGTTCAATCGGATGATGCGTTGGAGTAATGGTCTCTAGATACTTTGTGGTGTTGGTTGAATATCTTGATATGTATTATTTTTATTATTATTATCATTTGGTACCCTTTTTTTTTTTTTTTTTTTTTTTTTGACTTGGATGATTTGTATTCCTCTGTAAATTCCTTTAAAATGTTAACTGTCTTGTACCTTGTAAATTGGGTTCGGCCCGTTAAATAAACTATTATTATTATTAAGATTTAATAAATTTGAGTTTCAAAACTATCGATAGTACCTACTATATGTATATTCGACCAAGTATAAGAAACGTGTAAAACCATGGATGGGGAGGGGGGCGGCGAATCATTCTTTGCCCCGGGCGCTCAATGATCTAGGTACGCCACTGGATAAACCTATTTAACTGTTTTGTTATTGAAAAATATGTAAGAAGTTTTGGATGCATTGAGACAGAGGGTATTGGCAATAAACCATGAGTTTAAAGCTGTTGCTGTTAATGTTTGAGTGGTGTTATTAAAAAGATCTTCTTCGTTTTTACCAACGACGTGTCATCAGCGTACAGTTATTTCTTACCTAGTCCTCGCAAAGTCTAGTGGATACACAAATGTTATTGAAGTTAATCCAGCTGCTCCTCCACTCAGCATATTGCTGAGGAAATATTTTCCAAAATCTTTATTCTTGTCAACGCCTTTGAAGAAAATTTGTTTATATTTATCTTTGAGTGCAAAGTTCAAAGCTTGTGCAGGAAAATATCGTAAAATATTTGCTGAATTACCCCTCCAAAATGAGAGTATTCCTTGTTCTTTATGGATTCGTACAAAACAATCGGATATTCCTGAAAAAAAACAAACAAGATTATTGTTTTTTTCAAGATTATATGTTCAGGGACGTAACTAGGGGGGGGGGGCAAACGTGGTGACTGCCCCGTCAAAAGTTCATTATTTTCAATAATGAACTTTTGATATTTTTTGGTTTCAAGGTAGGTAGAATTCAAAAATCGAATTGAAAAAATGGGTTTGTTCGCCGTACGCCGTGACGGGCATTTTTTTCATTTAGCGTTGACCGATTATTATTATTATTATTATTATTATTTACTGTGTTTCAGAGGGTTAAAAAACCTCTGACACATTACAAAATTGGGAACCAAAATACCCCCCANTTTTTTAAAATAATCGGGGAAAATTTGAAAAAAAATTCAAATCTACATAATAATATAGATTTGAATGGGGGACTTAACAAAATACATCCAAGGCACCCAAGTTCATGTGGGTCTTAAAAGACGACTAAGGGCAGGGTCGAAAACGATATTTTTTCCCATTACCCATGCAGAAAGCAAGGAGAAGCTACTACATTATCCGTAAGGATTCTCAAGTATCAACAACTCATGGCGAGTTGTTCCAAACCAGCCCCACGGCTGTTAACCTATGATGTATAAAAGCAATACTTGTTTATTTTTTGAAATAAAATTATTTAAAATTCTTACATTTCCCAATAACTGGTTCGTTACTATTAAGAAATATTGGTACATATTTACAAAAATTCCGAAAATCCGAATATTTTATCTCCCCGTACCTATTGTTTACAAATTAATACTTGTTCTAGGGTTAACAAGTATTAATTAAGATTCTATGTTTTTATGTTAGTCACATGGAAAAATTCCAAATGGGATAATACAATGTCAATGGCAATTAAAAAAAAAAAAAAAAACAGTGATAAATAACCTAATTAAGGAAGTATTTTAGCAAAAAAAGAAAAACATTAACCTTCTCATTTCATTCATAGCAGGGCCAGAGGAATGAGAAAATTTCAATGCAAGAACATAGGGAATAACTTGCATTCTAACCCTGGATTTTCTCTATGTTATATTATTGAAAATTTCTCATTCCTCTGGCCCTGTTAAGCCATTAAGGCCCAACCCTAAATCATTAGCAAGGCCGTACCCAGGGGGGAGTCCATGGGGTTCAGACCCCTGA
>CM022880.1:20969779-20982969 GCA_012654025.1 Pachypsylla venusta | reverse complement strand
TTTTTTTTTTTTTAAAAAAAAAACATTATCTTATTTAAGTTTACCATTTTCTAAAAATGAAAAAAAATATTAAAAAATAAACACAACTGATAATTTTGATGATTGTTATTAAACTCTCACTGAATGACTGATAACTACTGATAATAAATTTGCGGTAATCACGATTGTTATCAAAATAATCACGAGAACTAAAAAAAAACGCACTTAAAAATAATTATTTCTCGTTTGAGAAAAATATGAATAGACTTATGAGAGACTGACCTTGCTCAGAGTCAATCAACATCAGCTCTCATACCTTTGGATCTGGCTGAAACTGAAAGAGTTTCTGGTGAAGTTCCTATTGAACTCTCTTTCATTATGAAATGTAAACATTCCACTTTCTTATATACAGGGTGGACCTGTGCACCATGTAGGTACCCCCCCCCCGAAAATAATGAATAAAAAAAATATAGAAATTATTTTTGTTGTTGAATTTGTTGTTGCTGTTTTTGTTGTTCTTTGATGTTCTTGCTGTTGTTGTTCTTCTTGTTGTTGCTCTTGATGTTGCTGTTTTTGTTGTTGATGATGATGTTGTTGTTGTTGTTGTTTACTTCATAATTATATGAATAGAGGTCACCTAATTATATATGAGGTGAATTAGACACTACTTTGTTACCTTTGGTTTCGGCCAGCCCCCCNCCCCCCGAAGCAAAATCCTGGTTACAGTCTTAACATCAATCGTGGCAACTAGTTTTAAAATTGGTATCATACTATTTGTCATGAAACCAAATTTTGTCATTTTTTTCGACTTCAAACAGTACCAAACATGTGATCAGTAAAATAAATGTAGGCATTATGTAAAAATTATTATTATACGAGTGACAGATTGGATTAGAAATCCGTTTGCAGAAAACTCAGATACAGGCGTTACTGACAAAGATAAAAAGAATCGTTTTTTGATCTGACAAGTGACAGCACCGTGAAAGGTATGCTTAACAGTGGTCAGTGGTAGTATTATAGTTGATTTTTGGATGAAAATCAAAAAGATCAAATATTCTAGTCTCCACAAGAAAGCACTAAAAGCCCTATTACCCTTTGTTACCACATATATGTGCGAATCTGGATTTTCTCAAATGTTGTACTTGAATATAGTAGTAAATTAGATGTGTCTCATGACATTCGCGTAAAAATTAGTATTATTCAGCCTGATATTGAAGCAATTGTTTCTGATAAGAGTAAGTAGTACGCAATCTCACCAGAACAGGAGAAAGTGGGTTCAANCCCCCCCCACCTTTCTACTCACTTTGCCACTCTGTTTTCCATCTTATCAGGTACCTTCGCATCATTATTTTTTAGTTTCAGCTTTGTGGAATTATGGTCTCATATGTTAATAATTTTTTTTCCTTTATACAACCCCCTCCCCCCACGGTGGTGGTACTTCAAAAACACAAATTTGAACAAATCAAACACAAATTTGAACGCGTGGTTAAAAATACAACGAAATATCTTTAATTTCACCTTTTCACAATTCTAGTTGGGGTCGGCGCTGCTTTCCTTTTTCTACCATGCCACAACCTTTTGTTCGGTGCCTACTCTCTTTAGCTGTAACCCCTTCCTTTCATTGTCACCCTAGCGTGCTTCACACAGTAAACTGCGTAGAAACTCATCATCATTGATTTGAAGCTTTTTTAAAATCTGGATGCCCTTCCTAACACCAAACTTTCTGTATTGACACGGGCTTAGGACCGTCACCTAATGAAGCTGGTTTCATCCCCTCGGTGACTACAATGACTTCTGGATGTCTTCCTAACACCAAACCTTCTGTATTGACACGGGCTTAGGACCGTCACCTAATGAAGCTCGTTTGATCCCCTCGGTGACTACATTAGCAATAATAAAATTGTAATATCTCTGACATTAATTGACTGATCAAAGTGAACTTTTATCTGTTCATTTCATTCTAACGCTCGAACGTGTGTCTTCCATGATAACTCCCGAACGTCTTGTCTTCCATGATAACTCTCGAACGTCTTGCCTTCCATGATAACTCTCGAACGTCTTGTCTTCCATGATAACTCTTGAACGTCTTGTCCTCCATGATAACTCCCGAACGTCTTGTCTTCCATGATAACTCCCGAATGTCTTGTCTTCCATGATAACTCTCGAACGTCTTGTCTTCCATGATAACTCTCGAACGTCTTCCTACGGGGTGGTCACCTACTAAGTAAAACCTCAGTGGACGTTGCTTAACTTCAGTGATCTAACGGGAACTTAAGTATTCAACGTGCCATAGACGCTGACTTTATATGAACTGTATTGGCCCACTGGGGCCAGGTGAAATACTATCAAAGTAGACTATTCTCACGTCTTCAATTTTGTTTTGTTCTACCTATTGCCTATTTTGGGAATAAAATGGAAGGCGTTTTATAATAATACGTTTCTATAAACTTGCCAATACAGCACATGGCTTCATTGGGAGGTCTCCGTGGCAGAGTGTGCATCGCACTCGGCTTGCAGGCTTGTACCAAGGAGGTTCGAATTGTCTACTTGGTCCGGGTGTGATTGGGTGTTACTCAGCCTCCATGACAATTGAGTAGGTATGGTAATAGCGACAAGTGGTAGTATTATAAGGTAATTATTAAAAGTATAGATGGTATATTGGACTAATTGTTAAAAAATACCTTGTAATGCTATAATGACCATAAAATTGTGATATAATAACACAAAGAAATATACATTTACTTTTACTTAAATGGGTTAATTGACTGAATGAAGTGAAGTCTAGTTTTATCTCGGCTATTTTTCTTTAAATTATTTTTGACAAGGATCCGATTTTAATGAAACTTTGTATGGACATAGGGCGTATCCAGGACAGGGTTTTATGGGTTCAACCCCCCCCCCCGATTTTTTTTAAAATGTTTGATTTTTCCTATAATTATGGTAGGTAAAACTCCCTTTACAAGACCCCCACCCCGTTATAAAATCTTTAGATGACCCCCTCCTCAAATAAAATCCTGGATATGGGCCTGATGGACATTTTTATTATAATCATAAAATTTGGTAATAGTTTTTCGTCAAAAATTGGGGCATCAGGGACATCATGGCGGCTGTTTAAACCGAGAGAAGTCTTCAGTTCACCAGGACTACTCGTTACATTATATTTATTTTTGGTTTTAGGTAAAAAACCAATTGGTTATGGCTGACAGCGACGCTGATCTACGGGGACCAAAATAGGATCTAACCGTCAGTCTTATCTAATAAATGACACCAAAATTTTAAATAAATGTACCAAATTGTCAGTAATTTGTTTGATATAACACTTTTTTTTGCTTAACGTCTCTTTAACATCTATTGGTCATTTGAGACGGGGGTTTTACCCTCCATTCGCTGGAAACTTACAAAACCAGCTATCCACATTGCTACATGGCCTTTGATTAACCTGCATCATTCTCCATTACTTTTGTATTTCTTGTAATCTTTCATCAAGAAAAACTAGACAGCAATACAGCTAAATAGCGGGTAAAACCATCAACGGTGCCTGCGATTGCAACCAAAAGTTTCGAGGTACAATTAGACCACAGATGGGACCTACATACCAAAATTCATCCAAATCGGTCAACGCTAAGTGGCAAAAGTGCCCATCACAGCGCGGCGGACAAACGGATTTTTTTCTATTCGATTTTTGGATTCTACGTACCTTGAAACGTAAAATATCAACTTTTTTTTTGGGGGGGGGGGTATTTTTTTTCTCTCCTTACGATTCCAAAGGTTCATTATTGAAAATATTAAACCAATAAGTGGGTGGCAGCCTTACGGGCCGAGTGCACACTATCCACCTGAGGTAATGGTGTAAAATAACACATACAGGATGCGACAATTAGTATTTCCACTTTTAAAAAAATCGTGGGAGGGGGAGTGATAGTGGGAGGAGCGAGGGGTTTGTGATATTCAACACGATATGACATCTAGTTTTTAGTTGTCGAGCGTGCATTGTGCGATCGTTGTCAAGTTTTTTTTTTTTAAAGTGAATCATTATTTTAAAAAGCGTTCCGCACAAGGTATGGTTTGCACTCCACGGATCCAGTTTCTGATTGAAAAACAATTTTGAGTTAAGTTTACAACTTTAGGACCACATCATCAGCTTTAGGCTGTATGGGACTACCCATGCAGCCAGTCGTTCTCGTGGGATTACACAGGACATGTTCCCCGGTCGCCGAATTTGAGTCCCTGTGACTTCTTCCTGTGGGGTTACTTCAAGGCTGAGGTCTTCAAACATCGCCTTGGGATCTGGAAGAAATCATCCAAATTGATGCGGATATGCTGACGAGAGTCATGGAAAATTTCCGTGAAAGACTCCAAGAGTGCATCACTCGCCAAGGCCGTCATTTGGACGACATTATTTACAAAACACAAAACACAGATGGAAAAAAACTAGAATACACAAGCTTACAGAATACACAATTTTTCAAATATCTCATTTCGTTTTTATTTGCCAGCACTCTGTATAACAACTCATTAATACCATTATGTTTTGTAATTGTAACTCATATCCTAGTGTTACTGACGTTGATACACTTCTGGTTGCCCATCTCTGTAACAATAGATTTCTGATGACAATAATTAACAACTTTAGCAGCACACTCTTTACTCAATGTCATACATCTGACTACCATCGGACCCGATGATACGATGTGCACCTAATGCTGCTGTGCTTGAGTCTTGACTCGCACAGGGGCGGATAGAGATCGATCGGTGAGAGGGGGCGATTACGGTCGGCCACGATTCAGATAATAATTTTTATGTTGTGTAGACGATATTTTGAAATAAAAACAATTTTTGTACCTTTTCGTACAATTTTATACACAAATTATTAGGAAAATGATACCAGAATTTGCATTTTTTTTGTTCCAATAGAAAAAAATCTAGCCTCTGGGGGATGTGCGATCGCCCCTTCGCCCCCCCACCCCCCTGTGGGCTCGCATTATCTTCAAAAACCTGAGTGCATACGTACCCTTAAAGCCCGGCAAACACTATATCATATATTGACAATCATAGAAATTACGAATCTCGAAAATTCCGACCTTGTCGAAATTTTGTACACTCACACATCACGTTGAAGGAGAGGACAAATGAACGAATGTATGAGTGCGAGCGAAAGAGAAAGAAAATTGGTGGCTAACCCTCGCCTCGTCCCAAATCACACATATCACGGTTGTGTAATTTTCATGTACGGAGATAGGTATACAAAATCGGCCGTAGATGACAAAAAACTCGAACGCACCATTGCTAAGGGAAGTAGAATTTATATTTGTCTGAAATTCAAAAGGTCCAAATGGGTGTCCACGTAGATTGGCGCCCCCGTGGTTCCGGTCAAAGTTTCCAGCGAATGGAGGGTAAAACCCGGTCTCAAGTGGTCAAAATTCTCTCCGCACACCCAATATTTCGGGAACCACTCAAGATATCTACAAGAGGTAAAATACGGGTCACCTCATTTTTGGAGGGATTCATTTTGGGCCCTAAAAGTTTCGGCCGCGGCTGAGCGGCGGCCAGTTTGAAAATATTAAATGGGATGATCTGTCAAGTGATGATTCATTTTAAAGATAATAAAAAGAGAAGTTTATTAAAACAAAGTTCACCACTCTACGACTTACCATTTTCGAGATATGGGGTTGGGCGTTCTAAAAAATGTTAATGTTTTCCACTCGGTATCTCAAGAACCGGAATTGATAGAAAGATGAAACTATTTGATATGAGCCCATTTGAATGAAACTGTATAGGTTCTCAATGACCCCAATTTTCAAAATCTTTGACCTATTCTTCTTCTTTAACTTCATCCTTTCCCAATTCCATTTGGGGTCGGCGTTGCCTTCCTAATTCTACCATGCCACAACTTTCTGTTCTCTCCCTAATACTCTCTGTAGATCTACCCTTTCCTGACCCCCGCTCGCTTCTCACAGTATGCTTTCACACGTTAAAGTATCCATGCGTAGAAACTGAAAGTATCCATGTAAAGTCATCAACAATATTGCTGATGATTTTCTATCTTTGAAGCATGTTTTTTTAAAGGCTGGATGGCCTTCTTAACACCTAACCAGGGCCGGACCAGGAAGTTCTGCCGTCTTGGACTGGACAAACGAGAAGAAAGCCGCGCCCTTTTCAGCCAGCATCGAGAGATGCGAACCCACGTGGGGCACCCACTTGGTAAAATCTCGCTAGACGTTGTTTAACTTCAGTGATCTACTGGGAACTGATGTATTCAACGTGCAATAGACGCTGGCTCCCCCTTTTTTTAAAAAAATATTTTTCAATTCTTCTATATTAAAATCTGTAGTGCAGACTGGAATATAATTCTTCGATATAAGGATAAGAAAAAATCCGTTAAGAACAACTCATGTAATTTCCTCCCCCCAGGACCAAATGGCGTTCCGAGCAACTACCCTATTTGTTTATAGCTAGGACAGGCTCTGCACCAAACATTCTATATTTAAGTACGTCGGCTTGGGACCGTCACCTCATGAAGCTAGCTTACTCCCCTACGGTGGCTACCTTAAAGTGCCACCCATAAAGTCACTCAAAAAATCACTCTCTCTACCCAAAGTTCAATACCATAAGTCGCAGATCCGCATTTCTAAAGACATTTTGCTAAAAAAAGAAGTGTATTCGGAGCCAAAATAGAAAACAAAATAAAAATAATAAAAACTTGATAATTTCGTCTGTAAATGAATGAGCTATTTTTGTATTTTGTTCAGAAGCTGATGGGCAACGTAGAGTAGGTCACCTTACAGCGGTCAAAACATTTCTTCTTATAAAATGGGTACCTGACAATGTAATCATTACGAAAAGAAAAAAAACAATTTACCAGTTCTATTTGGGGTTGGCGTTGCTTTCCTTAATTCTAACATGTCACAAGCTTTTGTTCCGTGCCTAATACTATCTTTGGAGGGTAAAACCCCCGTCTTGAATGACCAATAGATGTTAAAGAGACGTTAAACCAAATTAAAAAAAAAAAAGGTTTAAAGCAGGGTTTTTTAAAGGCTGGATTCGCTTCCTAACACCCGGTCTTAGGACCGTCACCTAATGAACCTGGTTTGCTCCCCTCGGTGGCTATATGACCAAATGATAAGAGGAGTGTATCAATCGAGTATATTAACTCTGACTTCACTAAACTAAATGAATAATGTGAATTCGACTAAAGTTTCATTTTTTAGACAGCGTCTGTTGAACGTCGATTACACCAGTTCTCGTTCGATCACTGAAGTTAAGCAACAGCCAGCGAGGTTGTGCCATGTGGGTGTCCACGTGGGTTCGCTCCCTTGTGATGCTGGCTATTTTTTCGGCCCAACATAGGCTGGGTGAAGTCAATGGTGGGTAGCTGGTTTGTAAGTTTCCAGCGAATGGAGGGTAAAACTCCCGTCTTGAATCACCCATAGATGTTAATTTTTGGAGCAGCTGGAAGGAGACAGCTATTTCTTTACATCTATCTATGACATGTATAGCCTTCCGCGCCGTTTTGCCACTTAGTGTTGCCCGATTTGGATGAAATTTGGCATGCAAGTGTAGGTCCCATCTAGGGTTTAATTTTGCGCCCAAAATTAAACCAACCGAATTTGGGTGCAATCGAAACATTGGGTGCCGTTGGTGGTTTTAACTTATCCTGTCTAAAAAGAGAATGTTAAGAGCCAGAGACTTGAAATTTGGTATGTATTAGGTACCTATGTCATATTTTGGTGTCTCAGAAAGCTTCGAAACTTTAGGGTGCAATAAAATTTATCGCTAGCAATTTTCATTAATCCTGTTTAAAAAGAAAATAGTAAGAGCAGAGACTTGATATGTACCTACTTACGTCAGATTCAGGGTCTAATTATGCCCCATAACTTTGAGGGGAAAGGTTTTTTTTGGGAGGGGGAGTATTTTTTTATCCAATCAAATAAGAAACTCATGTGTCACATTGGCAGAGTTCTCATGTGCAACTTCGACCTGCACTTGAACCATTTAAAAAATACGGACTTTGTGAGTCAAACAATTTATTCATGTTATCTTCATTTAGTTTCCACATGCATTGACTGTTCCCCGTGATGTCTCTTTAATCAGAGTAACTTTATGAAACAGTGGAGATGCGTCATGAGATCCAATGAACGCATCTTACAAGATCATGTGTATTCTGATAAGCGATATGCTAGTATAGCATATCGCTTATCTGAACTGATAACAAATAAATTAAATGCGAATAATTGCCAGCATCTATGGCACGTTGAATTGACCTCACTCAGCCTGGGTTGGGACGGAAAAATAGTCAGCATCACGAGGGCGGGACACCCACTAGGTACAACCTCGCTGAAAGTTGCTTAACTCCAGTGATCTAACGGGAATTCTGTATTTATTCAACGTACCATAGACACTGGCTGACATAACACATTAATTTATGTGTTGTGTCAATCGATTTTGAGCGTCCATGGCACGTCGAATACACCAGTTCCCGTTCGATCATTGAAGTTAAGCAATGTCCGGCGAGGTTGTACCATGTGGGTGTCCACTTAGGCTCGCGCCTTTGTGATGCTGGCTATTTTTTCGGCCCAAACTCAGGCTTGTTTCCAAGGAATTGAGGGTGGAAACCCCCGTCTCGGATTACCAATAGATGTTAAAAAGGCGTTCAGCAAAAAAAAAAAAAAAAAAAAAAAAAAAAAAAAAAAAAAAAAANAAAAGCGAATAAAATTGTCGTGTGAAACAATGCGAGCGATAATAATTTTGGAGCAAATGTATGAAGCACATAGCCACTCTTGCCGCTATCAACAAAAGCTTCATCGTTGTCTTTGTAACTTGTAAGGCTGAGTATCAACAATACGTGGTGTACCCGAAACCCAATTTGACTCTCATTCGAGTTTTGTACACGTTCGATGTTGTTTGACTTCAGTTATATGTCGAGAACTCTGTATTCAATGTGATTAAGGGAGCATTCACATTACACAGTGAAAGTGACAGTGCTCTCCGACGCCGTACCGTGATCTTCACAGTGATATGACAGGAAAATATCTTCGTTGTCTGAGCGCGGAGAAAACACTGACGGTTGTTAAAATCACTGTGAGAGCACTTTCATTGTGTAGTGTGGATGCTCCTTTAGGTCCTGTCTATAAATACACTCAGAGACAACGCTAGGAGAGCGATCATTTTGTTTCGATTTTTCTCGATAGTCCCTTAAGGTTCTCGTTCTGCCAGCAGTGAGCCCAAGTCATATTATTATGTGGTCAAAATCTCGTATCGAGGATCAGATACCATGCCCCATTTGGGTTTAGAACCCGCGACCCTATACCAGAGGAACGCTCCGGTAGCCCAGTGCTACCGATGCGGAGGACTTTCATACTGGACTCTCTCTGGTGTGTATGCAGTGTGCACGCAAGCAGTTTTCAATGTGTGGTTGCACCTTATCTCCAAAAAACGATTGAATGGCACAATATCCTCCAAAATTTTGTTAGGTTACGATTTTGTTGCACGCCGCGCCTCGTAACACGAACTCACAGGACATGAACCCGTCTACTCTAGGGATGTCGATATAATATCGATAATTTATAGCGATATTCTCGGAAAAAAAAATCGGTATCGAAAAAAAATCTGGTGTGAACATCAAACGAATTTCCTTATCTATAAAAAGCGGCCTTCAACTGCCAACAATATATTACACTTCAACCTAAGTTGTATTTTTCAATTTCTTGTATGAAATTGATATGAATCGGCACCAAATTTCAAGTTCTAGCTCTCCGTTCTGGTTTTAGGCGGAACCGCCAAAAAGCGGACTTCAACCGCTAATTAGCGGCCAACAATATAATACACTTCAACATAAGTTGTATTTTTCAACTTCTTGTATGCAATTGATAAGAATAGGCACCAAGTTTAAAGTTCTAGCTTTTACCGTTCTCATTTTAAGCAGGATATACGAAAAACGCCAGAAAGCTGCATAAAACCGTCAACGGTATATTCGATTTCCACCAAAAGCTTATTTTCCCGTTCATGACATACTCGAACATACCAAATTTCAAGAACGGCAAACACTTGCCGTTCTTGAGTTATCTTGTTCACAGACAGACACACACACGGGCCAATGGCTGAAACTCAAAATTTGCGCTCTGGGGACCCCAAAACTTATTTTGGCATTGATAACTCGACATCGAAAATTCAACATACCAAACTCAAGAACGGCAAACACTTGCCGTTCTTGAGTTATCTTGTTCACAGACAGACACACACACGGGCCAATGGCTGAAACTCAAAATTTGCGCTCTGGGGACCCCAAAACTTATTTTGGCATTGATAACTCGACATCGAAAATTTCAGCTCATTACACTTTCCTTTTTATAGGATAAATAAAAACTATAAAAAGGAAAGTACTATTTATCCTATAAAATAAATTTTATAGGATAAATAGTACTTTCCTTTTTATAGGATAAATAAAGTAAAAATATATTAAGGTACCAACGTCGGAAATTACGTTGTTTTGCTGCTTGTTAAAGTAAAAAACAGTGAAAACCGTTAAAAAACGGCAAAAAGCGTCAGCGGTTTATTCTTCGTTTGCACCCGAAAGTTCCCGCACATATTATGACACCAAATGTAACATACATACCAAATTTCAAGACTCGAGCACTTACCATTCTCTTTTTAGACTGAAATACTAAAAACTTTTTGCGTTAGTAACTTTTTGCGTTAGTTTGCGCCCAAAATGTTTCGGGGCACAATTAGACTCCGAACATACCAATCGGTCGGACAACACTAATTGGCAAAAGTGCCCATCACGGCGTATGGCGGAAAACGGATTTTTTTTATTCGATTTTTGGATTCTACGTACCTTGAAATGTAAAATAGCAAATTTTAAGGGAGGAATTTCCGGGATATTGAGGGTATGTTTGTGCATGGCAAATGTGTCTTTTTTTGATTCAGTCATAATAATCCCTAAAATCGTTCCGTGACGATTTTTTTCCCAAAGATTCATTATTGATAATACACCAATAGTGGACTAGTTAATAAATCTAGACCTCACTTGGCTCACTCAATTAAGCACATAGAGATCATGCATTGACGCTGCGTCTATGGCACGTTGAATACACAAGTTCCCGTTAGATCACTGAAGTTAAGCAGCGTCCAGCCAGGTTGTACCATGTGGGTGTTTCGTGATGCTGGCTATTTTTCCGGACCAACCCAGGCTGGGTGAGGTCAATGTGGGTAGCTGCTGGTTTGCAATTTTCCAGTGAATGGAGGGTAAAACCCCCGTCCCGAATGACCGATAGATGTTAAAATTAAAGAGACGTTAACCAAAAAAAAGAAGATCATGCATGCCTTTAAAGAGTCTATCGAAAGCTGCTGATGCTACAAATGAGGCAAATGCAGATTTCTTATCCAATAGAGCCGCCCCTAACAAAACGTCCTTGAGATTTACGAAATAAAATAGACCTACATAATTTATTTGGCAAATATTATCAGAGTTCAAAATTTGAACGCATACAAAAATTCACCTGATCGTCGTACACAAACAAGCAATTAATGAACGCCGCTCGAATAAAGGTCACCCTAACCTCTAAGTGGATAATTTATTGGCTTGGGAGAAATACTGTATTTTTGCGCTATTGAGTCCTCAAAAAATACATTTCATATTTAATGGGCACACTATACAGTGGCGTATCCAGGATTTTCATTCGGGATGGGGGGGGTCATAAAATGGGCGATGTCAGGGTCATAGCCAGGATTTAATTTCGGTGTGTTCAAAATATTGCGGGTACGATCAAAACATTGGGGGGGGGGGGGGGNGGGGGGGGGGGGGGGTCTCCGGTATATTGCGGGTATGTTTGAGCATGACAAAGTGTCTTTTTGATTCAGTCGTAATAATCCCCAAAATCGTCAGTCTGGTTGGGGGATCTTAATTTCACCCCCCCTCTCGAAGAGCGGTGGGGGGAAGTTAAGACCCTTAAAAAAATATCCACCTATGAATTTCACTAAATTGTTTTTTGTTTGTTCTACAGTGGTGAAATAGTGACCTATTTTGACGTAGATATATACCCGCCTACCGTATGAAAGGTAATACTGGGTTCGATTACTAAGCGCACAAAGAATATTTTTATTATATTCGGGGGGGGGGGGTCGGTGTCCTGACCTGGACCACCCCTTGTGAGCGCAACTGACTCTAAATACTTGCATCGATGTATGACTCACAATCATGAATCATATTTGATCAAACGAAGTGAGATCTACGTCTTACCTACACTGATTCTCTTTAATCGTGTTTGAAACAATATCTCTCGAACCCCTTGTATGATTTTAAAGTTCATAGAATTTGTTGATAAGATTTGGGGTCCTATTGTCCAATCCGATCTACTCGTAGTTGCCATAGTTCACAGAACTAGTTATGATTGTGAAAAATCTCACAAGTCGAGTCAACCTAATTTAATTATGTAGTCGTATAAATAACAAGGAAACAATTTTTCCCATCATTATTTTTTGTACATCAGGTACGTGGTTCTGGGAGTTCATGTCAATTATTAGCACCCATTAATGTTATTTGGCATGTAGGTTCCATTTAAGACCTATTCGGTCCTCAAAGCTTTTGCGTACGTGTCCATAGTGCCATTCACATATAATACCTTCCGTACCAGAAGAAAAAAAAACATGTTTCATACGGGCAGAGTTTTTATCAATATTTGTCGTGGTTTACATGCATCAACAACAGTTTCTCAGTTGTCATAACAAAGCTGAATACACCCCGAAACAGAAATGTGAATACTGGACGATACGATAGATAACTCTGGCCACTATATTGGTTCATTATTTTCAATAATGAACCTTTGGAATAGTCACGAAAAAAAATATACCCCCTCAACATTTTTTTAAATTTGTGATGCACTTTCTTTTTTGCAATTCCATTATATTGTGTCAACAATTTAGGTGCGATACGAGATGAGAAAATTGCGATACAAGATAAGCAAATCTATCATTAAGGAGCGCGGTAGCGCTCCGCCCCGCCAAGTCAAAATAAAGCGGTACCTACCAAGAGTATATTATACGCCACAGCTTACATTGCCGATTTCAGCTACTTCCAGAGGAAAAACTACACACCTCAGGATAAAAATGATTATTTCCTACGTATGGGGCGAACTCAGAGACGAAGTATATGAAGTTTCAACAAAATCGGTTAAGTCAAATCGGAGATATAGGCTTCTGAAAAGTACACTTTT
>CM022880.1:20903407-20968742 GCA_012654025.1 Pachypsylla venusta | reverse complement strand
TTCGAAATACCTAATGACTTTAAATTCCGACCCCACCCAAAACGATTTCAAAATTTTAGTCTGATTTCCTCACTCTCTTCACCAACACGCAGTCTTGGTGGGGTACCTCTGATTATTATTAAACGTAACAAATTTATGAACCGCTAAAGTAGAACAGAGTGGTCCCTATCTCCTAAGGGTTAAACGAACCGAGGTACCCCACCAAGACTGGGTGTTGGTGAAGAGAGTGAGGAAATCAGACTTAATCAGACTACGAGATCGTCGGGTTACTGCTGATCTGAAATTTTTCAATAAGTTGATTGAGGGTGGTGTGGATTGCTGTAAACTCTTGGAGTTGGTTCACTTTGATTGCCATCGACGATTGAGAGGAAGTAAAACCTTCTATGTTAGACAGTGCGCGACAAATTACACGTTTTTTGCACCTCTTAGTCGAATGATGAGATTGTGTAACTAAATTTTATGCCACTTTACGCAATTATGTATTTTTCTCCTGGTCCATTATTTAGGTATTGTGATCTTAAATTCTTTTATTTCTTATTTGTAATGTTTTGTAATTTTATGTATAAAGGGCTCGACCCGTAAATAAACTATTATTATTATTAAATTTTGAAATCGTTTGAAGTGGAGTAGGAATTTAAAGTCATTAGGTATTTCGAAGAACGGAAGAGCGGATAGCGGGGCCCAAAATAGATTTTATGTCTTTTTTGGGGTGATGACTTGGCGGGGAATTTTTATAGCACGCAGTGGTATTTTTGGGGGTTTCATTTACTAATTGTATTCTTTACGTTAAGCAACGAATACAACTTGTAAGCGATAAATTTGTGTCAATGTTGGTTTTCCAGGGTGTACTCAGCAGCTTCGTAACGAAAACTGAGATTTTGTTAGACGAAAGTGGATGCTATAAATCCAATTATAAACCAGCTGAATGCTCCAAAAAATTAATCTCAATTTCAGTCGGTTTGCTTATCGTATAGCTTCAGTGAGCATCGTGCATAGCAAAATAGGGGTACTTGAATGGGTATGATTTGTCAAAAATACTTTGTAATAATACAAACACGTTCACCGTTAACTGTAAAAATAGGTACCGTCTATGGCACGTTGAATACACCAGTTCCCGTTCGAGCACTTAAGTTAAGCAACGTCCAGCGAGGTTGTTCCATGTGGGTTCGCGCCCTCGTGATGCTGGCTAGTTTTCCGGCCCAACCCAGGCTGGATGAGGTGGGTAGCTGGTTTCAGGGTTCCAGCGAATTGAGTGTAAAACTACCGTCTCGAATGACCAATAGATGTTAAAGAGACGTTAACAAGAAGAAAATAAATCTAACAATTGTGTTAACTGTAGACCTCAAACTTTCGAGTTACCATTGAGCCCCAGCTGGTTTCTGCACAATATGCATGAAACCACCTAGGGTGGGGAAAAAAAATGAATGTCCCCAATCAGGTTCATCAAAATTGCAGAAGGCGTTCAATAGATATCGCGGAACAGACAGACATTGAAAGAAAAATCGTGGTGTTTAAACTAGACCCCACGTTCGGTCAATAAACAAGTTCACTGGTGATATAAATAGTGTAAACATATTGCAAAAACTTCAATCACTCCGGTACTTGAATTATGAAACTGATGGAGTCAGTTAAAAATTAAAGAAATAAATCAAACAAAAAACTGACAGTTTCAGATTAGAAAATTATTTATTTTTATTTTGAAATTCGGAAAATAAATTGAACTTTTAATAACGAAATAATTACCTTGAATAGGACAAATAGTTCATTTAAAAAAAAAGTCCTAAAAATTCAAAACAAAAATAAATAAATAATCAATTCTAATTATTATCAAGTTTTTTAGAGTGTCTACTTATTAATTATTTATTGCTGGTTTTTAAAATATTTGAAAGAAAATTTGTGTCTAAAAAAAAAGCACTTTCAAGATTCAAATTGGCAAAGAAAGAAGGTCAGTTTGGTAGTGTTGACGAATTTTTAACCTGGTAGCTGCTAGTTTGAATCAAAGTACGGACATACAAATAGAAAACATTCTCCAGTTTTGCAGGTCAGTAGACATCCCTATTTTTTTTTCTTTTTTTTTTTGAGGAGTTTTTAATTTTTGTGGTTAACAGATAAATAATATTATTATTATTATTATTATTTTTTGGTCTAAAATAAATAACTTTTAAAATGGAATTTTATTTTCAATGTTCTAAGATGGAGCCGTGTATTGTACAAGTAAAAATCAAATGTAAAATAATAAAAAAAAAAGAAAACGTTCGTTTACAAGCTAAATTATATTTAATGATGAATAGAATTTTACATGGTAAGGGTAGTAATCCTTCTCTTTCTGTTCCGAGGCAGGGGGTCAGTCTACATAGAGGCACCGTCTTTTAGTTAGAACTGGACGAGAAAGAACGGCCGTTATGACTTGTGTCATTTACATCCGTTTAAAAGAAAATAGAGTAACTTATTTTTTTTTGTTTAAAAAAAAAAAAACATTTATTGTTCACAGCCTAAGATAGCTGTTTTCTTTGTAATATTAAATATTTCTACGAAAAGACATACTATTTATTTCTCAAAGCATTTCTAAAAATTAATAACGAATAAACGCCACTTGTGATTTTCCTTCAATTTCTAAAAAATAAAAATGTAACTCGATTTCTTTTTTGAAATTTAATTTGAAGTAATTAATTTTTACTTCCAAAATAAATGCAACATAAAGATTTATACGTATCTATTATAGTTTTGCATAAAATGTTTTAAATATTTACAAATTTATTTTAAAGAAAGTGAGCTCGTTTGTTTTTGGTGGTGGTTGTGGGCCCATTCGGGATGAACTTTCAATTTAAAAATGAAATAAAAAAGTACCCGAACGACATCAAAAAGATTTCTCCTCATTTGTACGCCTAAATTTTTTAGAAAAGAATAATCAACTTGTGCCCAGATCATTGATTACATCTCATTTTGTTTTAAAATTAGTCAACATGGAAATATATATAAAAAAAAGTTTCATCACATTTATACATTTTGATACAAAATAACGAACGTCGTACGCAGAGAGGATGATTTCCATTTGATGTTGGGGGATTCCTTTCAAAAATTAATTCTACGTCCGAGTTACATGATAAATGCAAAATAACAACTGTATGTTCATTCAACTATTTAAATAAATCATTTGTATGTCAATCAACGGCGATGATTGCAGAGATCCCTTATCAGTTCCAGCCTCGTCTGAGGACAACATCAGAACTACTGATGATCTATATTTTATCAAGCTATTTTAAAATGAATAATTTAAATAATTAGTCGAATTATTGTTTTTATTTTGCATCTACCTGATTTTTTTAATTAATTGAGAAATAAAATTACAAGGCCCACATTTATGACGTTATCTAACTTGGTTAAAAATTTATTTTAGTACGTTGACTTGCTCGATATTATTGTTGATTGGTTGTTGTTTTTTTCTCTCTTTTTTTTATTAAAATAAAGAATGGAAGGTATCTAAACTAAAAACTTTTTCATTTCATCGTAAAGTACGAGTACAAGAGCTCCACCAGTACCTCTCAAAACGTTAGAGAAAGCACCTTTGAAGAAAGCGCCTGCTCCTTCTGTTTTAGCAATTACAGCCCAGCAATGAAGAGTTCCTTTGTAGATCATTTCTGATTTTCCACGTCCAGATTGCATCATCAACCGTCTTCTAACGGTGTCGAATGGATAGGAAACAATACCAGCAACAGTTGTAACAACCTGGAAGCAAAACGGAAGATAGCAATTAAGTAAGTGCTTATCTGAGTAATTTCAAAAGAAAATACAATTAGACTCACCCTTTCAATCAACTTAACTTCATGATGGTAAACACAGAAATTTAAACACACATTCCTCTAACAGTGTGGAATAAAAAAGGAAAAATCAATAGGAACAGAAAGGAAAAATTCAAAAGTCAATTGGAAAAGAAAGGAAAAATTCAAAGGTCAATTGGAAAAAAGGAAAGAATCAAAGGTCAATTGGAAAAGAAAGGAAAAATTCAAAGGTCAATTGGAAAAGAAAGGAAAAATCCAAAGGTCGATTGGAAAAGAAAGGAAAAATTCAAAGGTCAATTGGAAAAGAAAGGAAAAATGCAAAGGTCGATTGGAAAAAAGGAAAAATGCAAAGGTCAATTGGAAAAGAAAGGAAAAATCCAAAGGTCGATTGGAAAAGAAAGGAAAAATTCAAAGGTCAATTGGAAAAGAAAGGAAAAATCCAAAGGTCGATTGGAAAAAAGGAAAAATGCAAAGGTCAATTGGAAAAAAGGAAAAATGCAAAGGTCAATTGGAAAAGAAAGGAAAAATCCAAAGGTCGATTGGAAAAAAGGAAAAATTCAAAGGTCAATTGGAAAAGAAAGGAAAAATCCAAAGGTCGATTGGAAGCGAGTAGTCGCCAAAAATGATGCTTTTCAGCGAAATAGTACACAGCCTTCACGGTAAGATTCCGGAACTATGCTTGGTTGTTCGGGGTGCAGTCGGCCTCGCAAGGACAATTGAGTAGCTATTTTAATGAGAGTAGCGACCAGTGGTGGCATTACAAGAACAAAAAAATATGTAGTGCAGTGATAGTTTAGTGTTCCTTGTAATGCTGTGATACCCACAAATCTGGGTTGTGACAATGCAATACTATGCGTTAACACAAATATTAAACAAATTTACATATTTAAACGCATTCAGAAGTTAAGGTGGGAAGAACAACTTTATGGTCACCTACAGCGGGACACTACAAAAACAACAACAATTACAACATCAACAACCACCCTGTATATGAGAAGGTTATAGTGTTCAATTATCACACTGGAATGGCAAAAGTTAAGGTGGGAAGAACAACTTTATGGTCACCTATAGCGGGACACTACAAAAACAACAACAATTACAACATCAACAACCACCCTGTATATGAGAAGGTTATAGTGTTCAATTATCACACTGGAATGGCAAAAGTTAAGGTGGGAAGAACAACTTTATGGTCACCTACAGCGGGACACTACAAAAACAACAACAATTACAACATCAACAACCACCCTGTATATGAGAAGGTTAAGTGTTCAATTATCACACTGGAATGGCAAAAGTTAAGGTGGGAAGAACAACTTTATGGTCACCTACAGCGGGACACTACAAAAACAACAACAATTACAACATCAACAACCACCCTGTATATGAGAAGGTTAGTGTTCAATTATCACACTGGAATGGCAAAAGTTAAGGCGGGAAGAACAACTTTATGGTCACCTACAGCGGGACACTACAAAAACAACAACAATTACAACATCAACAACCACCCTGTATATGAGAAGTTTACAATGTTCAATCATCACACTGGAATTGCACTCAGCTGGTCAATCCCCGGTGGGGTGGCATTATTCAAGGTTTACAAAAATCTTCATTGTAGGAGGAATCTGTCTAAATTTCAAGTTACTATCTGTTCCTTTTCAAATATAATTTAGACTCATCAGAATGTAAATTTTAGAGCGGAGAGCAACCAATCAGTTCCCTTCCCAACAGCAGTATTACAAACCGCTTAATTATTTAAGGAGCATTCACACTACAAATTGAGTGTCAGTGACAGTGCTTTCCGACGCCGTGCCGTACTGTGATCTTCATAGTGATTTGACATGAAAATATCTCCATTGTCTACTGAGCACGGAGGAAAAACTGACGAGTGTTATTAAAATCACTGTGAGATCACGGTCACTAACACTTTCACTGTGTAGTGTGGATGCTCCTTTACTCTAACGTTATAACTTCAAATTTGCTACGTATTGAGTGTTAATTTTCAAGTATGTGTTGTTTTTTCCAACCGTGCAATTAATGATAATAAAATATCTATTTAATAACGATAAACTTCATACAGCAGTCCAATATTCTTCGAAGAAAAGGGTCAATCCTTGGCCTTACAGAAATGACACATCGGTAAGTCCAAAACACTATTAGTAGGGGAACTTCATTGATTATGAGAGAGTCATCAGTCAATATACCAACTGGGCTTTGTGTTTTCTAAGCATAAGTAAAAATAAAATACAACCTTTGCGTTTTCTAAGCATAGGTAAAAATAAAATACGACCTTTGCGTTTTCTAAGCATAGGTAAAAATAAAATACGACCTTTGTGTTTTCTAAGCATAGGTAAAAATAAAATACGACCTTTGCGTTTTCTAAGCATAGGTAAAAAGAAAAAACGACCTTTGTGTTTTCTAAGCATAAGTAAAAATAAAATACGACCTTTGTGTTTTCTAAGCATAGGTAAAAATAAAATACGACCTTTGTGTTTTCTAAGCATAGGTAAAAATAAAATACGACCTATGTGTTTTCTAAGCATAGGTAAAAATAAAATACGACCACTTTCGTACAGTCGACATATTGTTAAGATTTAATTCAATCTTACCTGAGCAATACCCCATGAGATAAGGAAGCCAGCGTTCTTAGGGTCTGGTAACATTCCTTTAGCTGTGTCGAAGAATCCAAAGTAGGAGGCTCTGTAGATTATGATACCTTGTACAGACACACCGAAACCTCTGTAGAGACCAACTAGACCGTCAGACTTGAAGATTGAGGTCAAACAATCACCAAGACCTTTGAATTCTCGGCCCGCTCCAGTTTTACCAACATCGGCGGCTAACCTGTAATAAGACAAAAAGGCAATGCCAGATATTGAAGACATATTACCAACACTCCAAACTAGTTGGTCTGTGAACTTATCATAACTACTAAATTGTACTCAGGAGGCTGAATTACTACTTAAGGGGTGGTGGTATCACACTATTTGTCATGATTCCAAAATGTTTGATTTTTTTTATTATTTGGCTTAAAGTCTCTTTAACATCTGTTGGTCATTCGAGACGTGGGTTTCCCCTCCTTTCGCTGGAAACTTGCAAATCAGCTACCCACATTGACCTCACCCAGTCTGGGTTGGCCCGGAAAAATAGCCAGCATCACGAGGGCACAAACCCACGTGGCCACCCACATTGTACAACCTCGCTGGACGTTGCTTAACTTCAGTAATCTAACGGAAACTGGTGTATTCAGCGTACCATAGACCCTGGCTAATTTGAACAATTTATTTGTGCCAAAATTTTGTGTATTTGGTACCTATATATTTGTGTCCCTATCACACTATTTGATGAGAATTACAGACAAAGTTATTTACTTTCAAATTTTGTTGTGTATTTATACCACAGCAACCGGATATATCTGTAATAAATTAATATAATTTTGAAATTTTCTATTTTTGCAATATGATTTCTGATCGAAAGTTAATTTAGCTTTCCTTCACTTATGTATTACCGATAATTTAGCGTCCACAGACGCCTCGGAAACATTTTTTAAAGGTAAGATTAATGAAATAGTTTTCAAAAACAATCAAACATAAGAAAGGTGTTTGTCAAACGTATCAGAGTTCGAATCCCGCCCGGATCGAAAATTTTCTGATCATTATCTCGAAAATGGTTAACCTCAATTATAATGAATATCGCAAAATTTCGTGCACTCTTGGAATGTCCCCTCATAAATAAAAACTATTTTCATTCATTAGTGGCATCATATTGTTCGATGGTAGCCAGATGTAAGACAACAGCTCCAGATAAGTTGTAATCTACTGTTTTAATTGTCATCATACATCTGTTCTTGGAGCTGATAATTGGCATGGGCCCCCAGAACCATGACAATCACTGTAATATAATTACGTTCGGAACTCAAGAGTTATAAACATAACGATATTACAAAGTTGCTTTCTGCGTTATTTTACACCATCAGCTCAGGTGTACTACTCGACCCGCGAGGATGTCCCTCTCAAGTAACTTCTTACAATCTCAAGTATGATTTACTTTTCCTCGTGAAAAGTTAGCAAGTTATAAATGGATTGGAAGAAATTACGCTTTCAGTATTAGAAACTATTTTACACCAAATTAAAAAAAGGGAATGTACAGAATTCGATGACACCATATGCTTCTTTTTAAGGGAAAAAGAAGTAAGAAGTGAGTAGGTAATAAAATAACATACCTCGTACGGGCGAAATCTAGGGGGTACACAAAACAGAGAGAAGTGGCTCCAGCAGCACCGCCAGAAGCCAAGTTACCAGCGAAGTAGGCCCAGAAGTTGGTTTTGTCAATTCCTCCCAAGAAAATTTGCTTATATTTGTCTTTGAAGGCAAAGTTCAATGCTTGTGTTGGGAAATATCTGATGACATTGGCCATGTTACCTCTCCAGTAGGCAGTGACTCCTTGTTCCTTGGGGATACGTACGAAACAGTCGACCATACCTGAGAAAAAGAAGAAAAAAAAATACTTAGTATTCGAAGAAATATCACAAATCACAACATATGCTAAGTTATCTCCACCCATCATACCATGACCTGTTACGAGCTGGTACGCCTAGCGCCTTACAGGCATGGCCGTTCTCGTACTGCCGTCAGGTCCACAATCATTTCAAATACTCATAAATTGATACCGATAGTAATATAATAATATCTCCAAAAACTATTCCGATGTGATAATAATATCTCCAAAAACTATTCCAATATGAGTTTATTATTTATTAAATTGCTAAAAAAAAAAAAAAAAAAAACCCCAAGTTAGAGCTATTTACATAAATATCAGGAAAAATCTCAACNCTGGGGCAAATTTAGAACCTAAATTTGACATACATACCAAATTTCCTCTGGCTCTTACCATTCTCTTTTTAGCAGGATTAATGAAAACCGCGAAAAATGAAAAGCGGCAAAAACCGCCAAGGCTATATTCGATTGCACCCAAAAGTTCGGCGCACATTTAGAGCCCCCTAAACGGGACCTATATATCCAAGCTCGGTCAACGCTGAGTGGCAAAAGTGCTCTTCACGGCGGACAAACGCCTTTTTTCTTTTGATTTTTGGATTCTACTTACCTTGAAACGTAAAATATCAAATTTTGAGGGAGGTTTTTTTTTCTTGTGACGATTCGAAAGGTTCATTATTGAAAATAATAAACCAAAATGATAAAATTAATCGACATAAAATCTAACCTATGTCCTCCTCAGTTGTGCCCAAAACCTTGGTTTATTTCATCAAATATGACCTGACATACTTCTTTGTAGGCGTCATTTTTATTACTTTGAACAGTTTAAGAGTTATGGTGAGAAAGCTTATATTGACCTGACATACTTCTTTGTAGGCGACATTTTTATTACAACAGTTTAGGAGTTATGGTGAGGAAGTTTATATTGACCTGACATACTTCTTTGTAGGCGTCATTTTTATTACTTTGAACAGTTTAAGAATTATGGTGAGGAAGCTTATATTGACCTGACATACTTCTTTGTAGGCGTCATTTTTATTACTTTGAACAGTTTAAGAGTTATGGTGAGGAAGTTTATATTGACCTGACATACTTCTTTGTAGGCGTCATTTTTATTACTTTGAATAGTTTGAGTTATGGTGGGGAAGCTTATATTGAGCTAACATACTTCTTTGTAGGCGTCATTTTTATTACTTTGAACAGTTTAAGAGTTATGGTGAGGAAGCTTATATTGACCTGACATACTTCTTTGTAGACGTCATTTTTATTACTTTGAACAGTTTAAAGAGTTATGGTGAGGAAGCTTATATTGACCTGACGTACTTCTTTGTAGGCGTCATTTTTATTACTTTTTTCTCAAGTACATAATTATTTTCTCTATGATAGTAGAAACTTATGTGCAGTTGGCCTGCACGAAGGTTGCCTGTCTTAATTTATCATTCAGTGCTACTCGTAGTAAACATAGGTACATATCAGACATTGAAATATAGAAAGACGTAAGTAACAAAAATCATATTATGATATTGAGTGAATCTTAAAACTTAGCCGGGCGTCTATGGCACGTTGAATACACCAGTTCCCGTTGGATCACTGAAGTTAAACAACGTCCACTAAGGTTGTGCCATGTGGATGTTCACGTGGGTTCGCGCTCCCATGATGCTGGCTATTTTTCCGACCCAACCTAGACTGAGTGAGGTTTGCAAGTTTCCAGCGAATTGAGGGTAAAACCTCCGTCTCGAATGACCAATGGATGTTAAACAAAAAAGAAATAATCTTAATACATTATTTGTTGTTGCAGCAGCAGCAGCAATCATAATGAGGATGATCACTGTGAAACGATGTGGGTCTTCTTTCGGTTTGCATTGCTGAATTGACGATCTTTTCTCAAGCTTCATTTTTATATATAAAAGACAATGTCCTGAGTAGAGATCCCGGGATCCCACCCGAAAATGGCTGAATGGCCATCCAATCCCGGGATTTTCGGGATTGACAGTGATATAAAAAGCAAACAAAAAGCATATTTTTTTTTATTGAATTTGAAAATGAGACCCCAAAACTCCCAATACATCAACCTTGAACGTTACATGTAAGTTGATATGCTGCCACCTGACATTGCAATAAAAAAATGCAAGACCTTATTAAATCCTTTTCTTCTATGTGTAGACCGAATGGACCGATGACAGATGTGTTGTTTGTATGACTCAGGCGAATTATCTAAAAATAGGCATCTAGCCTTTTGCTAAAAACAAAGGAGTCGGTATTTCACTTGTTTCAGTTTCTTTTTATCTTCTGACTTGTAAAAGTGTGCAGAGGCTTAATTTTTAATGTTCTATTCTAATAATCTAATATACTCTAACATCTTTTTTGAACGTAACAACTTGTGCTCGGTTTGACTTTAAATGGACGGTTTTATATAGCGCAAAAAAGATTCAGACCCTTCATCCGTTTGGAGTCATTTTTCAGTGTCTAAAGACGGTAAAAATGCAAAGTGTAAAAAATGTGATGTTATTTTGAATACTCTTGGTGATTCCAAAAAAGGACTCCACACACATATTTGGGAGTTTCCCAATTTTTTTCTAATCCCGGGACCAATCCCAGGATCCCGGGATTGTGATCATTCCAGTCCCGAAACTTCGGAATTGTCAAGAAAGTTCGGGATCATAATCTCTAGTCCTGAGTGACTGATCAACGTAAAGCCGTAACTATTAATGCTACAGACTTGAAATTTGACAGGGACCTACATTTCACCATGTAAGTGTGCACTAAGATAGGATTTTGCAAAATTTTATTTTCAAGGGGTAGAAATCGCGAAAAGTGTAAACAAACGACATAAGAAATACATTGGAGCGAAAGAGATACATAATTTAAAATATGCGCGGGGGAAGCCGCGATCGGGGGATGCTAGTAAATAATAAACTAAAAATCTTTAAGGGAGGGGAGCATATTTTTTATGCTAATTTTTTGGCTATTTCCAAAGATGTTGTACATTTGAAAAAATAGAGTAGACAAAAAATCCGTTTGACCGCCGCGCTTTCCGCAATGGAACAAGGCTTTCGGACACATAACTTTCCCAATATGCATATTATTTAAATAATTTTCATATTTTTGGAAAGCCAAAAAAAGGGGTATGTTATTCCTAAAGAGTGCCGCCGTGTTTGCAGAAATTTTTTCGGGTCTTTTTCACAAAGTATTTGGCGTGTCCGCTAAAATTTTAGAACTTTGTTTGTTTAGAATAGGAAAAAATTGGTTAAAACTTTTTGTTTAACTCAATGTAACATATATTTCTATGGCGAATTTTGGTACACGTCACATGGCAAAAGATTTTTTTGATACAATGTGCAAAAAAAGTGATTCCTCAAGATGTTCCGCAAAATCATGCATTTTGAAAATAACACCAAGAAGCCGCCATTTTGAAAACGGTACATTTCCGCCATAGGGTATATTGGTCTTTCCAACTGCAAATGGTGTGTTCTACCACCCATAATTTTTTGGCGGGGTAATTTAAATACACCCTGTATATATACAGGGTGTCCCAGTTAAGGAGGACAATAATTAATTAACTGATTCTAGATGCCAATACCTACCAAAAATGCTCCCTTCAACTGTTTAATAAAAGCTTTGTTTTTGAGTTATTCGCATTTTTTATCTTTTTTACACGTGTACGCCTGACGTCACAAATATGTCCATAACTTTCTTGGACATACTTTTTCTGAAAATTTGAAGATATTTTTGGAACACATGGAAAATTTCTGTTCAGATAAAATTAATTTCATGACCAGAAACTTTGAGTGTGCCTTGTTTTTGAACTAACTTGATTTTTTTTTTTTTTTTTTTTTTTTTTTTTTTTTGATATTTTTGTAAACTACGAAAAAAGCAACGGGACCCTCCCACGGTTGCTCAACATTATTTTTTTTCGACAAAAACGGAAAAAACATCCTGATGTTAATAAGGTTTCAACGGTATATCACGTTTTCCGTTAACTTCTGTATTCGTATAGAAATTTCTATTGTAATGTAACAAAATCATGAAAAAATATGCTACATATTTAGAATTTTTTTTTCTTTTAAATTAAAAAAAATTTTTTTTTTGTAATGTCTTCAGGTAAGAAAAAAAAATCAGTGTGTCTACCAAATCGTCAAAGTGAAATTCCCTGACTTTTCCAGGTTTTTCAGTCTACTTTTTCAGATTTTCCAATGTACTCTTTCAAGATTTTGACTCCCCTATCTGACTTCAAAAAACACTATATAGCAAATTTCCTTCATACCCTAAACATGTATACCAAAATTTTTGAGAAAAACGATAATAAGCGCCGCAGGCGAAATTTTTCAGGAAAAGCATGTTCACGCATAAAATTGGCCATTGAGATAAAAAAACGCAATTTGAAAAATTCCCTGACTTTTGACGTTTTTTCCTAAATTCCCTGACAATTCCAGGTATTCCAGGATTTTCAGTCTGGTAGACACGCTGAAATTATACTTGAAAACTAATGAAATAATAAATTTAATGTAAAAAAAAAAATTAAATAAATTTTTTTAAAAAAAATTCTCAATATTTAGCACATTTTTTCATGATTTTGATACATTAAAATAGAAATTTCTCTACGAATTTTATTAACATCAGGATGTTTTTTCCGTTTTTGTCCAAAAAAAATAATGTTGAGCAACCGTAGGAGAGTCCCGTTGCTTTTTTCGTAGTTCACAAAAATTTCAAAAAAAAAAAAAAANAAAAAAAAAAAAAAAAAAAAAAAAAAAAAAAAAAAAAAAAAGTAAAGTTTCTTCAAAAACGAGGCACCAAGTTTCTGGTCATAAAAGTAATTTTATCTGAACAGAAATTTTCCGTGTGTTCCAAAAATATCTTCAAATTTTTAAAAAAAGTATGTCCAAGAAAGTTATGGTCATATTTTTGACGTCAGGCGTACACGTGTAAAAAAAGATGAAAAATGCGAATAACTCAAAAACAAAGCTTTTATTAAAAAGTTGAAGGGAGCATTTTTGGTAGGTATTGGCATCTAGAATCAGTTAATTAATTATTGTCCTCCTTAACTGGGACACCCTGTATGTGTATATATATTTCATGGTTTACGTAAAATCCGAATATTGAAATAAAAAACCGTTCCCCCGCCAGAATATCAATTTAACGTCGACCGAATTTCGTGCTATTTGGTATACAGGCAGATGAAGTACCATTTGGTGTCTAGTTAGTTAATCGTCAAAATGTGACAAAGTCCTATACACAGGGTGTCTACCAAATCGTCAAAGTGAAATTCCCTTACTTTTCCAGGTTTTTATTTCCAGTGTACTTTCTCAAGATTTTCCCCCATCTGACTTCAAAAAACACAATATTGGGGCCCAGGACCCCCAAAAACTATACAGCAAATTTCCTTCATACCCTAAATATGTATACCAAAATTTTAGAGGAAAACGATAATGAGCACCGCAGGCGAAATTTTTCAGGAAAAGCATGTTCACGTATAAAATTGGCCATTGAGATAAAAAAAAAACTCAATTTGAAAAATTCCCTGACTTTTGGAGTTTTTTCCTAAATTCCCTGACTTTTCCCTGACATTTCCAGTCTCCTAAAATTCCCTGACAATTCCAGGTATTCCAGTCTGGTAAACACCCTGTATACAAGAGGTGAAACATGATCATATGTGTAAAGGATTATTAATATAAGCGTTAAATAGAATGATAAAAATAAAAGTCAAGAGGCAAATATTTGACAAAGTAAAAGTAACATCAAGGGGCAAATATTTGACAAATTAAAAGAAACATCAAGAGGCAAATATATGACGAATGAAAAGTAACACCAAGAGGCAAATATTTGACGAAATAAAAGTAAAATCAAGTGGCAAAATATTTGTAAAAGTAACATCAAGAGGCAAATATATGACGAATAAAAAGTAACACCAAGAGGCAAATATTTGGCGAAGTAAAAGTAACATCAAGAGGCAAATATTTGACAAATTAAAAGAAACATCAAGAGGCAAATATATGACGAATGAAAAGTAACACCAAGAGGCAAATATTTGACGAAGTAAAAGTAAAATCAAGTGGCAAATATTTGACGAATTAAAAATAACATCAAGAGGCAAAATATTTGTAAAAGTAACATCAAGAGCCAAATATTGGACAAATTAAAAGAAACATAAAGAGGCAAATATTTGACGAATTAAAAGTAACATCAAGAGGCAAATATTTGACGAATTAAAAGTAACATCAAGAGGCAAATATTTGACGAAGTAAATGTAACATTTATCATAATAAATGTTGAGAATGAGATGAAAAAGTTAATGAAAACAGATTGAATAGAAAGAGAGACCTATAATAGAGCGCATACAATGACAAGAGTAGAGTGAGCCAAGGTTATAACATTGTGTCTGCGTACATCACGCTGGTGTTGCCCCGCTCTGTGCCGCATCTAACACTCCCGTACCGTGTACTTTGATATCTATTTTTGTTTGTTGTACGTAGAGCCGAGTCAGTTCTTTTTTTTTTTTTTTACATGTGTGGCTGACACGAGAGATTCGGAATAGTAAAAACTTGTAAACGGAGTCATTATATTGGCTGAGAGAAACAAAACAAAAAAATCTGCCAATGTGACACATGGGTTTATTATTTTACTGGCTACCCCTCCCCACTACCACCACCAAAAGTTCGGGTGCATAATTAGACTCTAAAATTGAAATACATACAGACCAAATTTCAAGTCCCTAACTCTTACCATTATCTTTTTAGACAACAATACTGGAAACCGCTAAATAGCGGCAAAACCGCCAAGGATAAATTCGATTGCACGCAAAAGTTTCGGCGTAAATTTAGACCCCAAACAAGACATATATCAAATTTCATGCAAATCGGTCAACACGTAAGTTGCAAAAGTGCTCATCACGGCCGATTTTTTTTATTCGATTATTAGATTCTACGTATCTCGAAACGTAAAATAATAAATTTTTAGGGGGTATTTTTTTTCATGACGATACCAAAAGTTCACTATTAAAAACAATAAACCAAAACAAGTTTCAGTTAGTTAGTCAAACGAAGTGAGTGCTTTCTATGTAATTTCACACGATAAGTTCCGGTGGGCTTGGCCCCAGGGCCGGATTAACCTTCCGCGGGGCCTGTAGCATTTTCACAGAGCGGGGCTCTGATGTGAAAGTGAACTAAACTCTCTTTCCCACCACTCCTATCAACAAGTGCTACCATTGTTAATCCTGCCCTGCTGGGCCCATGAGGATGTCATCCCCCCCCCCCCNGTCATCCCCCCAAGTACCATTTTACAATCCATGATTTACTTACACTAAAGAAAATAGTATTGGATTGGAAGTTTAATGTTCCACTTGTCTTTTGAAATCATATTTGTTAGCAGATAAGTGAGGAAAGAATGAACAATACTCTCACGTTGCGTTGCGCACTGTGTAACCATTTTAAATGTAAATTTCAATAAAATATTGTGTATCAACTACAAATAATAAGGCGAGTCACGAGCGCTTTCGTCTGTTACGACATTCTCAAGTTGACTGACTCTAATTTGAATTCTGATGGTAGAGAGAGAGAGAATTCTAATTGATGGTGGTAGGGGGGTCATCTTATTTTGTTTCTATAAGTATTATTTACATGATTTAAGTATAGTTTTAATTGATATGTACATAATTATTATTTACAATATTACTTATTGTTATTTATATATATATATTTTTTATTGAACATATTGGAACATATTTCCACTTTTAAAATATATCATATTGTTCATCAAATCTGTTTTCTTATTTCTGGCTCTTAAAATGTATTACGGTAAAACACAGGACTTCATTTCCCTAACAGTATGAATACTGATCCTACGGAAAGATCAGCAATAAGAATTGTGAATCTCAGCAGACGTAACATCAGCCTGGCGATGGGGCTACTGACGGGTCACCGTGCTCTAAGGAAACACCTAAAAAATATACGGGGCAACAAGGGAACAGCGATGTGCAGGATGCGTGGAGGAGAAGAGATGGCTTCGCACATCAAATTTGACTGTGGTTTTCCGGGTTGTGAACTTACAGAGATACACTCTGACCCAGTAGAGTCGTTGCTGAACTTTATTAGGGGGTGCGGAAATTTCAGGGCTGAGTGAGAGATACTAGACATGTGGAAAAACTGGTGTGCAATAGTCTTAACTAGTGGATACGCACACCTCTTGGAATTCCTGAAGGAAAGGCCGCCACAATTCATAATAAAAAATATAGAAAAACACTGCCAACCATTTTGCAAGTAAGGAATACCATGGTTATGGCTGACAAGTCGAGATTTGGGGGATCAACTAGATCCCCAATGGGATCTCGTACATAAATTTCGATTAACGTTACGTGACAAAATTTTCATTCGTAGCGGACAAGTGGATTTTGGATTATGCGTACCAAATGGGTACCTTAACCGTAAAACGTCAAATTTCATGATGCATTGCAAAGGTTCATTATTGAAAATATTAAAACACAAAAATTGCCAACAGATTGAAGACATTAAAGTGGTTTTATAGGTCGGTGAGTGACCAAAAAGCGTGTTTTTTCACTCTTTTCTCATTTCTCTTTACTTGTTCTCAAGACAAACAGACTCGAGACCCCCCCCCCCACTTAGTTCAAAATTTTTAAAAATAATTTATATAAATCTTGGAGAAGAAATTTTCTGTTCTTCTGGAAATCAATTTGACCTTGAAAACGTTTAAATAATTAAGTGAATTTCCCCTCTTTTATTACTCAAAAGTTAAATTTTTCACATTTTTTTGGAATTGGTTAAAAAAAAGCAAGCCAATAGTCTCCTTTTCCGTATTTTGAAAACCAGATATCACAAACAGAAAACTTATGTCTTTATGACGCTCTGAAAAAATGTGGCTTTTAGTTCGTATGAAAAAGAGAAAATTCTGGACGAGTAAAAGCGAGTTGCTTTTTCGTTCTAATTCGGCAATGACCCATCTCAACAGTTTCCAAATCGAACATTCTATCAATTAATAAGAGTGAGAACATAAAGAATGGGTAGTTTCATTAAGTACTTCTTGTAATTAATAAGAAAATTCATTGATTACAGATAAGCCTATACACAAGTCTCGACTGTTTGTATTGATTTATTTATAGACTGTACCACGTCGAAAACATAAAAACGTGTGTGGTCAAATGTTAATTCTCTTAGAGTTCAGAGTACTATAAATATTTGCCATTGTGAGATTAATGATTATAAAGTGCTCACTTTTCCGTTTACAACTTCGCATTCTCATTAGTCATTCTTTGATACCTACGTGGCAGAGTGCATCGCACTCAGCTTGTAAGAAGAAGGGGGCCGGGTTGGAATGTTGGTCGAGTCGAACCTGTGAGATAGGATTTTCGAATTTTATTACTTAATCTGCGTGATTAAGGGTATAGTATAACCTCCTGAAGATAACTGAGGGTAACAACAAAACATAGCACCAATGAGAGATAAATTATTGTAATTTTCCTTGTAGCATACTGAAAATAGTTGACCGCACATATTAGCTCAGTTGATAAATCATATAAAACTTTAGTGCTCAGGGTCAGAAGTGTAAGACCAGGTAATGACGTTAAGTTTGTTACGTTAATATAAATGTCACACTAAAAGTTCTAACCTAATACAAAGGAATACATCGAATCCGTGTGCGGGTGTGCACTTTATAAATTATTTGAACTTTTTATATTAGACAAAATACTACCGAAGTTTAGATAAAAAAAATTACAATTAAAAGTGATATCCTCACAGGCCGAGTCCACCTGAGCTGATGGTGTAAAATAATACAAAAAGCAACTCTGGAATATTAGTATGGTTCTGGGGGACCAAGCCAATTATTATTAGCCCCCAGATTAGATGACAATTTAAACTTTAGCAGCAATCAATGTATTCAGTGCTGCAGTCTCATACATCTGACCACCATCGGAAAAGATAATGCCACAATTCACAGGTAGTATAAATAATTATCAATATATGGAAGAAAAAAAAAATTGATCTAAAATTCATGGTCCTAAAAAGGAAGAAAACATGAAATTTGATTATCAATAAATGAGCAGAATATAAGAAACTTAATAAGAACATGTGATTTGATAAGGAGGGAACGCCCCAGAATACTAGAATATTCTCAGTGTAATAACCTATTAAAAGATAACAGTACACATCTGAATTTCCAATTCGTGGACCAACCAAATCATCAGATTTACTGATTTGAATTCGTAAATTTAAGATAAATTATTCATAGATTTTTCAAGATGTACGTAGAATTTTCATATCTACGTACATCTTGTCCTACATTGATGTTTTAACTAGTCTGACCTTCACCTTAAGGTGTCCTCTAATAGAAGAAAAAAAACACGTCATCGGTAATTAAGAACAATGTTAGGTTTCAATTTTCGAATGTGTTTCAAATAATCTAATAAACATGCTCATCATAGTTCATGATACTTTTCTCATCATTATTATAATTATTGTCTGATAATTAAATATAAACAATGTTTTCTTATCTTAAAATATGAAACATTGAAAATTTCCAATGAAAAACGTGGTTCAAGGATGAGAAGAAAAAAAACATGGCCTGAAAAACACAATGTACCGTACCCGATCGTAATCAATTCTTGACCTACATAATTTTGACATAAATGGAAGAAAAAAAAATGATAATAGAGATAAAAAAATGTAAATTGATTCATGTAGGATCAGAAAATAGAAAATAATTGTCAAGAAAAGATAGAATTTTGAATTCATGACGAAAATGTCAAAAAAGTAAGATAGGCCAAAATCGCCGCCATCTTTGATTTTTCTACTAGACGAAAAAGAGGTATTCTAGAAATTTGAAATGGAAATTTAGAATGAAAATAGGTATTACACAGAAGTGCTCTTAGGAGAGGATATTAGATTGAAAATATTGATAAGTGATAAGAATATTAACCGGGAATTGGAAACATGGGTGTGATTAGAATGATTCGCTACCTCGCCTCTCAAGTGTGTGTGTGGGTTACAAAGTTTGAAAAATCAAATTTAGGTATTACTTAGAAAAAAAGGTTTTAATATCTCACCTTTGTATCTCTGATCTGCAGTAATTTGTTTGGAAATGTGTTGTACTTGAAGTAAAAGTTTGACACGTTCAATTGGAGCTACAGCAGTCTTAGAAACGGCAGCAGACACTCCACCGGCTATGAAATCTTTTGCAAAAGCTACTGGATCAGCTAATGCAGGTGCCATTGGCATTGGTGTTTCTGATTTGTGTACTTTACTCATATTTATTTAAATTAAAATTTACTTCGTTAAAAAATAAAAAGAACGGAAAATATTATATCACAAGACACAAAGATGTGGAACGGAGTCCTATTCGTAGCACTTCACCGGACTGAAAGACGGAGAAATGTGTTGCCTGGTTAATCGATCGGTGAGAATACCCCACTGTTATAAAATGGGCGAATAGCAAATTGCAGAGCCATCATAACCTACTTTTGTGTGCGCTTTTCTGTAGGAGTGGGAGACTTCATTCATTTCTCCTACTTACAATGTTGCCGCAAGTACCGATCGTTAAGTCCGTTTCACACGATGTGTGTTTGAAATGCTTTGTTTCTTCTTTCCATTATTGATCAAAGTGAGATCTAGTTTTAACTCTATAATTTTTCTTTAAACGTCTGTTTGTTCCGCGGTAACTCTCAAAAGCACCTTTTTTTATATATACTTACCTACTTTCCGTATTCGCTACAAACATTTGTCGATCAGATCTCTTCTTTCGATATTGAAGCCGAGTATTCCGAACATTTTGATGAAACTTAGATATTTGACATTCTTCCATTTATAGATGTATGATTAATTAAAATGGTAGAAACAGATTGATATGAGTTCACCGAAAATATGTTCATGGCCCTTGGCTGGAACTGTGATAGTATCCGTTCCAAGTCATTCTAGTGCGTAGAACCGGCAATCGTGAGGACGTAAAAAAATATTTATTATAGGTATACATAGAATATGCTGTTTTTATTATTATTTTATTAGGTTAACCGTAACCTCATTATGGCGATTTTAATTGAGTAACATCTACAGTTCACGGAACTACAGGTTGGTCCGGATTATAAATTTAAATTAGTTTGTCTTTTTTTTATACCTCGATATCTGATCACAATTTTTGCCTTATTGGGCCACCCGGGATCAAATAGGGACCATTTCAAGTGAGTGAGCTCTACAGTTCACAGAACTACTAGAGGATGGGTCATTTGAAACGGCTTATCAATACTAATATTTTGTTTAATTTCTTTTCATAATATTGAGGTGTTTGTGGCCACCCTTACATCTTATCGAGGGAATCGCTAGGGAACATCTTGTACAATGTATGTATTATGCGAGAAAATATAAATACTATAGGAAATTGAAGGTTAATTATAATACACATTTTGAACTCACAAAAATTCAAGCCATTTGTTAACTGTAAGATATTTTTGTCAATTTAGGCAAGCAATGGTGCGTCGAATATCTCGGTTCCTGTTGAATTGCTGAAGATAAGCAACGTCCAGCAAAATTTTACTTGATAGACTGAAGATAAGCAACGTCCGGCAATATTTTACTTGATGGACTGAAGATAAGCAACGTCCAACAAGTTTTTACTTGATGGACTGAAGATAAGCAACCTCCAGCAATATTTTACTTGATGGACTGAAGATAAGCAACGTCCAGCAAAATTTTACTTGATGGACTGAAGATAAGCAACGTCCGGCAATATTTTACTTGATGGACTGAAGATAAGCAACGTCCAACAAGTTTTTACTTGATGGACTGAAGATAAGCAACCTCCAGCAATATTTTACTTGATGGACTGAAGATAAGCAACGTCCACCAATATTTTGCTTGATGCACTGAAGATGAGCAACGTCCAGCAATATTTTGCTTGATGGACTGAAGATGAGCAACGTCCAGCAATATTTTGCTTGATGAACTGAAGATAAGCATCGTCCAACAAGTTTTTACTTGATGGGTGCCCCGTCCGCGTCCGCATGTTGCTCTCTATTCCGGCCAGCTTCATGGCCAGGCTGAGTAAGGTAAATCTGGGTACCTAGCTGGTTAGTTTCCAACGAATGGAGGGTGAGAGCTTAACGTCCCTTTAATATCTATTAGTCATTCGAGACGGGGGGTTTACCCTCCACTCGCTGGAAACTTACAAACCCATATTGGGCCACGAAAAAGCCAACATCACGAGGCTGCGAACCAACGTGGTCACCCACTTAGTATAACCTCGCTGGACGTTGCTTCACTGATCTAACGGGAACAAGTGCATTTAACGTGGAATAGACGCTGACTGAAAAAAAATCAAAATAAAATAATATAACAATATAGGTTCGAATATTTTTTCAGTTTATTGTGTTTGTATAAGATACCAATTAGAAAATATGTATCTTTCTTTATTTTTCATATTTGACAAGTGGCAACATAGCAAATGAAAATGTAACTTCTCCACCAACAAATTCGACATTGACCTGAAAGTTCGAAATATTTCGAAATTGATAATTTAAAGAAATCAATAATCAATTAATAGAAACCCAATGAATGCCGAATACCTGAAATATTCATTTTGTTGATGCAACCTTCAATATGTCAATGATAGTTCAAAAATTAATAAAAAGAATTTCCCCTATACGTTTTCCGGGTCATTTTTTACAATATACGTAGATACCTATTTATGATAACCCCATTCGAAAAATAATGACCTTTACAAGAAAGAAAGAAGCAAGCTCCGCCAGATTTGCCAGGCGACATAGAGGAGTAAAGAACAGCCACAGTAGCTCAGTTTGTTGAGGCGATAGATTCAGCAGGTGCCTGTTGGTTCGAATCTAACTCCATCCCCACCGCTGGTCACAATAGATAAAAATAAAGGCCGCAGTTAGTAACTTGCAACCAGTTCAATAATAATATTATTATTTTTTTATGATTTTTTAAACCAAATAATAATTTTTAAGCCACAAAATTTTAATCAGAAAAAAATATTTTGAATTTTTTTCTCCAATAATAAATAATAAAATAAATAAAGTTTAATTCTGGCTATTATGAAAGAAGAAGTAGTGTCTGAGTGGTCACCACAAATATTATTTCACCGTAGACCACTCAGACGAAGAGACAAATACTCACAAGCAACTAACACTAGAATGGAGAAAATCAACAAAAAACATCAACTGCAGGATAGATATCAAAATGATATAGACTCAATATGACCTCAAAACATGGTTTGAAAATCAACAAAAACATCAACTTCCGAACCGATATCAAAATGATGTAGATTCAATATGACCTCAGAAACATAGTTTGAAAATCAACAACAAAAAAATCAACTTCAGAACCGATATCAAATTGATGTAGACTCAATATGATCTCAGAAACATAGTTTGAAAATCAACAAAAACATCAACTTCAGAACCGATATCAAAATGATGTAGACTCAATATGACCTCAGAAACATAGTTTGAAAATCAACAAAAAACATCAACTGAAGAATCGGTATCAAAATTATGTAGACTCAATATGACCTCAGGAACATAGTTTGAAAATCAACAAAAAGATCAACTTTAGAACCGATATCAAATTGATGTAGACTCAATATGACCTCAGAAACATAGTTTGAAAATCAACAAAAAGATCAACTTCAGAACCGATATCAAATTGATGTAGACTCAATATGACCTCAGAAACATAGTTTGAAAATCAACAAAAACATCATCTTCAGAACCGATATCAATATGATGTAGACTTAATATGACCTCAGAAACATAGTTTGGCTTCGTTTGGCGTCTTAGAGGCATGACCGTTCCCATGCTGTTGTCATGCCCATAATTATTTGAATTAGTTTGGTACCGATAGTAAGAATATCTTAAAATGATAACTAATCTATTAATTAATCAATTAGTCGACATAAAAACTATCCCATACCCACAATCACGTAAAAAAAAATTGGTACCAATTGATAAGGTAGTTTTTCCATTTAGTGTGAACAAGAATAATACGTTTTGTCTTTATACAAATAGTATACATATCTCAGCAAACAATCTTGCTGTGTGAAAGAAGGAGAATCAAAAATAAAATAAAAAATAACAGTAGGTAAAAAAACCTCTGCTGTTCATGTGATCGTCACACAGGAACTGCACGCAGAAAAGTCAAGTAAGGATCCCAAACCAAAAATTACTATTAAAGTGTACCTACTCATTGTTATACGATTCAGGAAATGGCCCTTATTAAACTTTTAATAAAAGTTGAAATCACTTATTTTACAATTTTTATTAAAACCAGTAACCTAAAAAAGTTATGGAAGGAAAAATTTAGTGCAGAATCGTCCAAGGTACTTTTCTTTTTTAAAAAATGCATGACTTGTTTATTTATTAATATCCTTTTTCAATCAAAATCAAAAATTTCAGCGTGCATGAATTTTCCAACAGCTCCCACAATCTGTGAAATAGTGATCAAATTTGAACGATATGGGAACACTGAGATGTGAGACACTCGTTCTAGACGAGCCAACTAAATCGAAAAATTATTTTGAACAGACATAAAATTCAGACAAATTTGACCGACATAATTTTTTAGACTTTTTTTTTTAAATTTGGCTTAACGTCTTTTTAACATTTAGTGGTCATTTGAGACGGGGGTTTTACCCTCTATTCGCTGAAAACTTGCAAACCAGCTACCCACATTGACCTCATCCAGCCTGGGTTGGGCCGAAAAAATAGCCAGCATCACAAGGGCGCGATACCACGAGGACATCCACATGGAAAAACCTTGCTGGACGTTGCTTAACTTCAGTGATCTAACGGAAACTGTAGTATTTAATGTGCCATAGACGCGGGCCGATTTTTTACACTATATAAAAAATAGATCCATGAAATATTCTTATTTTAAGTTTATTTTGTTAGTTTCCAACTCTACGTTAAAAAATCATTACATTTTTACATAGGAAAGGTACTTTTTGACCAGTCTATACATGAGTTTAATTTTGGATGATAAAATTCTTGTAACGCTGTGATTAACACAATAAAAACAATTTGAAACACACGAAGAGAATACCAATTATATTAATTTATTACGTGAACCTGCCTACTAAGCCAAAGAGTCCACACTAACGCACCGATCATCGCAGACAAGAGTTAGTCCTAAGTGTTCAATAACCCATTGCTATCTGGTTTGCTTAAATATTTCAAAATGCCATCTTTAGAAGCGACTTCATCGTCATCTCTTTTCGCTTTCTTACTAACTGGCTCACAAGTGGACTTGTCAGATATACGAAATGGTTGATGTAAAACATTATAAAGTCTTGCAGCTTTTGATTGGCCCAATCCTGGACAAAGTGAGAGAGAATCTTTAGAAGCCTTGATGATATTTTCCAGAGAACCAAATGTTGACAGTAAAGTGGTGGCATCTGTTTTGTTAACTGAACGAATTGTGGTCAGCGCAGATATCAACTGGGGGAAAAAAGTCAACATATTGTGTATTTCAAACTTCGGGGTAACAGTCTCTATATTTTGCAATTTATAGCCTCAAATACTGTAACCCCGTCTTCACGTATTTAGGACGGACTTACATTAACACACATAACGCGGTACAAAAGGGGAGCTTAAAAAACGCAACTTACATCAATAATAAATTGGCATGCCGGCTAGGCTAGGCTCTATCCTCGAATGGTAAGCTTTCTTGAGCCCCTAAGCTATACAGTACATATTATGGACATTTCTCTTTTGCTTGGCACACAAAACACTTGCCATTCTTCCTAGGTAATTTTCGTATAACTCATGGTGAACATGAGGAGAGTAAAGTTTTCTCACATCTTAGGCCGGCGATACACGTAACGACAAGTCTGTGCAGACTTGTCTGTACAGACTTGTCTGTACAGACTTATCTGCGCAGACAAGTCTGTAGTGTATGGCAGGATCAATAGATTTCGATATCTGCACAGATCTGAAAATCGGAGACAAAATCTGTGCAGATCCTGCCATACACGACAGACTTGTCTGCGCAGATAAGTCTGTACAGACAAGTCTGCACAGACTTATAGGTATGTGTATGGCCGGCTTGAGACTTTACAGTCAGAATTTCTTATTTTATATGCAAGATGAGGAGCAGTGTCAGACCCAATTTGGAAGTGGTGAGAGGGAGCGGCAGCATTTATAGTGCGATCCTAAAAAAACGTTATCCTTCCAGAATTTTAGAAATATATTGCTTAAAGGAAATTGAGCGAGGTATGGTTACACAAACGTAATCTAACCTTATATTCTTATTTTCCTTACTAATCAGAGAGGTTAAGGATTTTTTCAAGGCCACGTCTCGCAAAAATAATCTTGCCCTAAAATACTGGACAGAACCGCGCCATTTCTCTTTTGCTTTATCCACAGATGGTTGGTTCTACCTACCAGAGCAACCCAAGCACTCAAAGACTCAAGCTAAAGACCATCAATGCAAACCAAAAGAAGACCCATATCGTCTCACAACAATATACTATTTTTTTTCTGATGGTGATTATTTGAAACAAAAGCTACATGACACCACAAGAGACCAACAGAAGCAAGCCATCATTCGATGTGTGAGATAATGCCTTGTTCCGTATTACAATGGGTCTATAGAATGAATTATTAATAAATAAGTTTCAGGAATACCACTTTATCAGGACAATTTTTAATCAGTCTGTAATGATAATGATTATTTTAATTAATTGATGTTTTTTTTTTTTGAGAGAGAGAGAGACGGGGGTTTTACCCTACATTTGCTGGAAACTTACAAACCAGCTACCCACATTGACCTCACCCACCCTGGGTTGGGCCGGAAAAATAGCCAGCATCACGAGGGTGCGAACTCACGTGGACACTCACATAGTACAACCTCAGTGAACGTTGCTTAACTTCAGTGATCTAACGGGAACTGGTGTATTCAACGTGTCATAGACGCTGTCTAAACCTATGTTTTTAATTTTCAATTTTCGTCTGGTCGATTTTTTCATGTAGGATTTTTTTTTACAACCTTTCCTTTTTGTCAACTAGATGAAAAATAAAATATTAATAAATTTATACAATTTGAACACTTCGCAATAATTTATTTACCTTTGAGTGAGGATCAGTATCTTGTTTCTCCATGAGAATGTCAGGAGGTTTGTTCTCAAATATCTTATACGTTTCTATCATTTGACCAGCCTCTTCTGAACTCCAAGCCAACATCAATGTAAGATCACAAACTAGACAGATTCGAGTCAGATATTTCAAAGAAGTATGAGGATCGTTGGTATCAATCTATGCACAAGATAAACACAAGATTTTTTTAACAATTTGTTTTGCATATTTGTTCACATAATACATATTTATAATGTAGCCATCGATGATCCATTGCGCCATCAGTTTTCGGTGGTTGGGTAGAAGAGCTCACATTTGTGAGAATTCTATCACGTTACATAAAGAACTAGAAGAATTTAAAAAAAATATGTTTTTAGAGAATAGAAAGCACAAGTTTGAAATTAAAATCCGGAGACTATGCAGTATTAATATGTGTTATCTGTTCAAGGTACCTAACTGGGGATCAACATGTATATTGCTGAAAAACAAAACCGTGTGGAAGAAATTTATGACAAATTGAAATCGATGGTGGAGGAATTACCGATGTGAGTGGATTATTTTTCTGTAACTACCCCCTTTCAAAATTTGATATTTTAGTTTTGAGGCTAGTTACGTAGAATCCCGTTAAAGTAGCTACCGAAAAAAGAAAGCCAGCTTCATTAGGTGACGGTCCTAAGCCCTTGTAAATACAGAAGATTTTGTATTAAGAAGGGCATCCAGCCTTTAAAAATACTTTGCTTCAAACCAATGATGAGAGATCATCAGCAAAAAGCGAGTTTCTATGGGTATTGTGAGAAACAAGCTAGGGTTACCGTGCCGACAACAAATAGAATTGGAAAAGGGTGAAGTTAAAAAAGAAAAAGAAGAAGAAGAAGAAATACATATTTATAACACGAATAAATAAGGAGATTGTTCTGTTTCTGATTCCTCATGATGCAACCAATGACTGACGAAATGCACCGATAGTATGAAAATATAATTTCATTGTATTTGTAACTTGAAACAAAAATGATTATAAATGTAGATTGTAGGTCGCATTTGGTTCCGAATGGTCCTCGATTTTTTTTTAAATTGATGTTTTTTACTATTGTTTGATGAGTTTCAAGCCAAACCAATTCACAAACTTCCTCAAGATGCCCGTTCTACGCACCAGGACGACCTGGAACACATACCATCATAGTTCCATAGTAAACCCTTTTTGGTAACCTCTTATAAACCTATGTCTACTATCCAATCCTTAATCCAAAAATTTGGCAGAAACGTTGATTTTAAGAGGAACACCGCCACTACAACATCGGTAACAACATATTTAGTACCATTGGGGCCGTGAACTTGTATTTTGTAAAAAAAAAAAAAAAAAAAAAAAAAAAAAAAAAAAAAAAAAAAAAAAAANTTGTACTTGTATAATAAAAAAAAAAAACATTTTTTTATATTTCAGGGTGCATTCACTAAATATACTGAACCGCGTTCGAATGTAGGAAAAACGTCCCCAATATAACAAAATTTTCGAAATATTTTTGTAACCATTTTGAACGGTACTTAAAATTTAAATAAAATAACTAACATTGGTGACAATAATATATGTGTTCTATTAGTGAGAGTACAATGTGTCACACTATTTAGTCGTAAGACTCATTAACTGTATTTTTCTGGTCAAATTTTTTAATTTAAATTCTGACATTTGCCTTATTTATTCGTCGGAGAAACTATATTGGGCTCTTTTGGTTTCTATAGGCCCCCGAAAATGATTGATAACTTTAAAATAATTTGCTGAGCTTTGAGACCTACCAGATGTCCGCCCTCGATAATTTTGGGAAAGTCAAACTATCCAAAAATCCACCTATTTTAAGCAGTAGGTTGTATAAGAACGCAGACTTTCGTAACTTGGCTCCTTTCGTAACTCGTCCTCTGGTTTGTTGGTGCATCTCGACTCTGACAGATAACTCGCATATCTGATTAGCCAATTCATTTTGCTTACATGAGTGAAAGAAAGAAGAAGAATAAAAAAAAAAAATTGGTTGGGTCATGATGAATTTCATCTTATTTAGTAAATTCCAATATATTTTTCTAGAATTGATTGATACCTCCTACTTATAAATCTTATATAAAAAATGTAACAAAAAAGAAAAATGTAAAGGAAAAGAAAAAATGCAAAAAAAAGTGAAAAAAGAGAAAAATATATAAAAAAAAGAAAAATGTAAAACCAGAAAAAAATGTAAAAAAAAAAGGCTAAAAGAGGCAACTAAAATAAATTAAAAAAGAGAGGCCCCCCTAAAAAAGAGAAAAAACTATTGAGCCCAGACAAAATTACTACTCTTACAAACGGACAACATGCTGAGACTTTTATTGTTCACATTCAGATTTAGGTACCTAATCAATCATTATCACATTCATATGAACACAAACAAAAGTCACATGCTGATAATAATCATTGATCAGTGTGTATATTATAGGTTCAACATTGCCATTCGCAATTCACAGTCAGATATTATAACAAGTGTGTGATAGGTAAGATATAAAACAAAAAACTCTCAACACAGCCATTTACAATTCACAGTCAGATAGTATAGCAAGTTTGCATGATAAGTAAGATTTAAAACAAAAGACTCTCAACACAGCCATTCACAATTCACAGTCAGATACTATAACAACAGTATGCTAGGTATTATTTAAAACAAAAGACTCTCAACACAGCCATTCACAATTCACGGAGAGATAGTATAACAAGTGTATGATAGGTATTATTTAAAACAAAAGACTCTCAACACAGCCATTCACAATTCACAGACAGATAGTATAACAAGTGTATGATAGGTAGGATTTTAACAGCCATTCACAATTCACAGACAGATAGTATAACAAGTGTATGATAGGTAAGATTTTAAACAAAAGACTCTCAACACAGCCATTCACAATTCACAGTCAGATAGTATAACAACAGTATGATAGGTATTATTTAAAACAAAAGACTCTCAACACAGCCATTCACAATTCACAGACAGATAGTATAACAAGTGTATGATAGGTAAGATTTTAACCAAAAGACTCTCAACACAGCCATTCACAATTCACAGTCAGATAGTATAACAAGTGTGTGATAGGTAAGATTTAAAACAAGACTCTCAACACAGCCATTCACAATTCACAGTCAGATAGTATAACAAGTGTGTGATAGGTAAGATTTAAAACAAGACTCTCAACACAGCCATTCACAATTCACAGTCAGATAGTATAACAAGTGTGTGATAGGTAAGATTTAAAACAAGACTCTCAACAAAGCCATTCACAATTCACAGTCAGATAGTATAACAAGTGTGTGATAGGTAAGATTTAAAACAAGACTCTCAACAATTCACAGTCAGATAGTATAACAAGTGTGTGATAGGTAAGATTTAAAACAAGACTCTCAACACAGCCATTCACAGTCAGTATAACAAGTGTGTGATAGGTAAGATTTAAAACAAGACTTTCAACACAGCCATTCACAATTCACAGACAGATAGTATAACAAGTGTGTGATAGGTAAGATTTAAAGCAAGACTCTCAACACAGCCATTCACAATTCAGAGTCAGATAGTATAACAAGTGTGTGATAGGTAAGATTTAAAACAAGACTCTCAACAAAGCCATTCACAATTCACAGTCAGATAGTATAACAAGTGTGTGATAGGTAAGATTTAAAACAAGACTCTCAACACAGCCATTCACAATTCACAGTCAGATAGTATAACAAGTGTGTGTATAGGTAAGATTTAAAACAAGACTCTCAACACAGCCATTCACAGTCAGATAGTATAACAAGTGTGTGATAGGTAAGATTTAAAACAAGACTCTCAACACAGCCATTCACAATCAGATAGTATAACAAATTCAGAAGTTTAAATTTTAATGTGGGGAGGTGGCGGATAAGTAGACAACAGGTGCCGCTCCTCAAAATAAACTATTTTTCAACTAGCATATCAAATCGCAATGGGTATCTATTGCTACAGATTAGGTTGTATACATTTCTTTTAAATCAACATTAGTTAGCATTCAGAAATAGTTGCAATAAATCACAAAACAAATCGTAAATTTGGGAGGTGCATCCTTCTACCGGAAACGTTTTCACACATTTTTTAGCAGTCTCCAAGAATGGGGACGTATGATGATAAAAAAAAAAAAAAAAAAAAAAAAAAAAAAAAAAAAAAATAGCTGCAATCTTATACATTTGTCTACTATCGGACAAAATGTTGCCCATCTCATGATGATGACTATAATTAGATGAATCTTACCAAGACAAGCAACACACGTAAATCATATTGTTTTCCAAGAGCTTTAATTCTATCTGCAATATAGTCTGGCTTCAATGCATGATATTTTATTGATAAAAACAAAGCGCAAGTAGTTCTACCCATTACGTAATCTGGAATAATTCGATCATCATATTCCCAAGGTACTTTACTAATGTGTTTTAATAAAGGATTGCCTTTCTGAAAAAAATGGAATAAATTAATAATATTTTTTTAATTTATTTAAGTCATTGGCAAAGATTTTAAATTTATTTATATTAAAGATGTCTCCGTGGCAGAGTGTGCATCACACGCGGCTTGCGTCAAGGAGGTTCCGGGTTCGATTCCTAGACGGGTCGAAAATTTAAAAAGGTTTTTTCGAATTTTCTTGGTATGGTTGTGTTTGGTAGTAACTCAGCCTCCTGATAACAATTGAACAGCTATGGTAATAGCGCCAAGTGGTAGCATTGTGAGGTAAATATTGTTAAAGTGTAGCTTAGGCTTAGTGATATTGGAGTGAATGTTGAAAATATCTCGTAATGCTATGATCCCCACAAACATTGTGACAATAACAATACAAAGAAATATACATTTATATTTAGGGAAACTAGTCATTACGTAGTCTCGAGTTGTCGATCCTTCTATATTTCTATAATGAAGGTACATTCCATAATAGATACACAATATTGGCCAGAATGACCAGGCACTCCCTTATACATTTATATTTAGGGAAAATAGTTATTACGTAGTCTCGAATTGTCGATACTCTATATTTCTATAATAGATACACAATATTGGCCAGAATGACCGGGCACCCCCTTATACATTTATATTTAGGGAAAATAGTCATTACTTAGTCTCGAATTGTCGATACTCTATATTTCTATAATGAAGGTACATTTCATAATAGATACACAATATTGGCCAGAATGACCGGGCACCCCCTTATACATTTATATTTAGGGAAACTAGTCATTACGTAGTCTCGAGTTGTCGATCCTCTATATTTCTATAATGAAGGTACATTCCATAACTTTTGAAGGGCTGGGAATGTTTCATTTTTGAGAAGCTCTAGAGATAGAAAAATTACATCGCAAACGAATGAGGAGGTTTATGTTGTTTTTTTAATTTTTGCAATATTACATATTTCCTTTTTCAGGTTTGAGGATACATTCTATTTATTGTAGGTCTCAAGTTACAATCCTACTTGAAAACTTCAACCTAAAAATGGCCATTTTCTAAAAGACTTCATTTTAAATTTCAGAAGAGAAAGGAGAATTGGTACGACACTTCAAATGTAGATGTAAAACCTTTCTTCAAACACACTTCTATTCCGGGGTTCGAACCTGAATTCTAACATAACAAATCGAATGATCGTCCTGACTAGAAGTTTAATGACAGTGTTAAGTAGAAATGGAAGTACCTGTCTAGGATTTACAAGTATAGAATTTGATGATTTGGCTACACCTGACGTTTTCAGTGTTTGATTTGAGTCTAATTTACTTGAACTAGTTGAAGGCTGGTTATTGACAGTATTTTCCTCTGGATTTATTCCTGATGAGCAAAAAATAGAAAAAAGTGAATTAATTATGGAAAATATAGTCATGATCATAAGTCTTATTTTAAAGAGTAGTCCTCTGGTCTAGTGGGTATCACATTGGCATTGCACTTGAGGTACCTGGGTTCAAACCCCGGCGGGGTGGGAAATTTTTCGACTATTGAGTAGCTACTTTAATGTGAGTAGCGACAAGTGACGACATTACCAAAGTAAAAAGATTAGAAGATGGAAGAGATTATTAGTGCAGGAGGCCCTTAGTAATGCTGTGATACCCACAAAAATTGTGAGAAGGTCATTGGGACTTACCACAAAGAAATTCTACCTTTACATACTTATTTTATATAAGTTTTAAAATATATATATATATATTTTTTTACTAATTTATAGTCTCACTTTTAAAACAGACTTTCAAAACTTTTAGATCAATAGTATTTGTCAGATTGCACCCAGACAAAGATAATATTTTATAGAGCGTTACATTCTAGAGTTTGGTATACTTACACATCAAACTCATGGGCTTTTTGCATAGATTATTTTAGACGAGTTCCAATTGAGTAAGGCGCTACTTCCCCACATGGTTTATGCAATTGGCTTTCCCTAATGATTACAAACTCCCTACTGCTAACAAAACCAGTTTCCTCCTCCACTCCCCCTTAGCAAATTTAAGCCTAAAATTTATATCGGCACTGCAAAATAACTTTGCGTCAGGGGACCATTTTGCCCCGAGCCTTTTTTGGAAAAGTTAGGTTGAGCCGGTTAATAAAATAATTGACTGACTGTTAATAATTCTAGATTAAAAACAAATAAAACCCGCTTCATTACATTTACCTTTAGACATATTGGTATAGTCAGAATCTCCCATAATAGGAATTCTTTAGTTAAATTTGCTCAATAAAACTATATCAATCATGCATCTTAATTCAGTACTTAATCCAAAAGAATATAAAAACATGAAAAAAATCATTGACATCAATGGAATAAATACAAATACAATACACCAAACAATATAGTGCCTACGAGTACCAAGTGATAACAAATTTTAAAATTATCCCGCTGAAAAAAAAAGAATATTTTCCCCTGTCACAAGGCCCGAATGGAGCAATAGATTTTCCGAATGATGCAAGAGCTTTTGGGGATAAGCGAATTCATGAGAAGAACAAGTTTGTATGAATCAGTATTTTTGTGAGAAAGACATAGCCGTATAAACGAAACCTAATCTCAATACTCTTGTGATTTACGCATGTCTGTATGAACGTAGCCTAACCTCAGTACTCTTGTCAGCGGAACATAGCCGTATGAACGTAACCTAACCAACTCAGTATACTATACATTTTTTTTTAATTTGTCTTAACGTCTCTTTAACATCTATTGGTCATTCAAGACGGGGGTATCACCCTCCATTCGCTAGAAAATTGCAAACCTGGGTGGGCCGGAAAAATAGCCAGCATTACGAAGGCGCGAACCCATGTGGACACCCACATGGTACAACCTCTCTGGACATTGCTTAACTTCAGTGATCTAACGGGAACTGGTGTATTCAACGTGCCATAGACGCTGGCTAACTATACATTAATCAGAATTCTGGTGAGCGAGGCATGGCTTAAAAAGTTTGGAACTTAATGGAAATGGATAAATGATCCAGGGAATACATATTTTAAAAAACAAATCCAAGGCTACTGAATAAATATTTAATAAATAAACCTTCTATCCTGCTGAATGTTTTAGGATAGGAATCAAATAATATTTCATTTGATCTTCACTTTTTCAAATTTTCAGTCCGTAATTTATTAATTGCGTATTTTAGAAATACAAAATGACGTCACATCATAATGTTTTGACATGCGCAGAAACGTAACTGATTAGGCTAGAGTTGAGAGTTGAAAAATTTTGTTCGATTGAACAAAAAAAAAGTAAAAACACAAGTTTCGTTTTACGTTATTTTAACTTTACTGGTGTAAGAAAATAAATTGAAGTTACACATTTTTGTTGAAAAAGTACTTTTGTTAGATATTCTGTAATCATGTCTAAATTAGATCATCCTTTGATTATAGAACCACATAGCGAACTTAAGTTTAAAGGTACGTATATAAAACTTTTCTCGTGTATTTATTGTGTCTGGTGCTATTTCGGTCAATTTGTCATGTTTTCCATGTATTTCTCTTTTGTTGTTTACTGATCTCGTTACAAATAATAATGTCGCTTCTTTATTTACTTCCTTTTTATTTTCTTCAGATTTAAAATTTCTAGTTGAAATCTATTATGATACTATTTTCCTTACTACGATAACTACGACAAATTTTGCCAGCTGACTTGACTACATTTTACAATATTACAATCTACCTTTTATACTGTCAAAACATTTTCCCCATAGTTGTTTTATTTATTGTTTTTACATACATAATTACATAAATTTATGAGCGGTATTAGCAATTAGCAAAAAAAAACGAGATGTTTTTATAGCCTAGTCGGATTAGTTTTTGCATATCTTCAAAAGGAGAACGGAGTATTTTATCCAAGGTTATTAGTCGATTTTTACAGTTTTCAGAAGTAATATTAATTTTTTTTTCAAAAAGAAAAGTAGATCATAGAAATGTATCTACCCTTTTCATAGCACATACATCCCCTGTATAAATCATAAATCAAGCTAAATTCTACTTTTGTAACGCCAAGAAAATCAAAACTAGCCTGCTATTATTATCGTAGAGTTGCGCAGACTGGAAATATTTCCCTACTAGAGAAAAGAGATTTCCTTGAATGAACCAACGAGAAACGAAGGAAATGTAAAATATAGTAATATATGTAGTTAGACGATATTGATTGGGATTAATTAAAAAGATGGCGGGCTTTCAACAGTCCGCTGCTCTGAACACCATAGAGTCAACATCGCGACCTGACGATGATAGTCTGAGTATTATCGAAAGCTCGCCATCTTTTCAATTAATCCGAATCGATTTTACGATTCTTCTTAAAAAAAAAAATTGATAATATATTTTCTTACTGCTAAGATATATCAAAAGTTAGATATTTTTCCGCATTCCAGGCATATGTCTCCAGTTTAATTTAACCCGGTCATTTTCAAAAAGGAACTCCTGGTGGAGACATGTGATTTGTAAATGGGAGCTGCTCTGCTATTATTACCATGGGGGAATTAAAGACTGAGACACATGCCTATGGGTTACAAACCACACTCTTCAAGTGAGGGATTTGTAAATGGGAGCTGCTCTGCTATTATTACCATGGGGAAATTTAAGACTGAGACAGATGTCTATAGGTTACAAACCACACTTTTCAGGTGAGACCCTCAACCTTAAACCCTTGAATAAATCAATAGTGGCATCACCGTTTCCGATGGTAGCAGAATGTATGAGACTACAGCTTTAAAGAAGTTGTTGTTTGCTCCTAAAGTTGGTCATCATACATGACAATTAATCGGGACTTTGCACAAAATTATATTCAAAGATGGTGAGGAAGCTATTTTGATTTAATTAATCTTTAAAAATATTGTTTCAGGTCCTTTTACTAAAGCAGTATCCTCATACATGAAACTGTCAAATCCAAGTGACCATAAAATTTGTTTCAAAATCAAAACTACAGCTCCTCGAAGATACTGTGTACGGCCAAACTCTGGTGTTGTTGATCCAAACAGTACGGTGGAAATAGCTGTCAGTTTACAGCCATTTGAATTTGATGTCAATGAAAAAAATAAGCATAAATTTATGGTTCAGTCTATTAGTGCTCCAGATGGAGAGTTTAATATTGACACATTGGTAAGAACTATTAATTTTGGCTTCCGAAGATATAAAGAACGGCCCACGTCTATGCACGTTGAATACACTCACCAGTTCTCGTTAGATCACTGAATTTAAGCAACGTCCAGCGAGGTTTTACTAAGTGGGTGTCCACGTAGGTTCGCGCCCTCGTCATGCTGGTTATTTTTCCGGCCCTACCCAGGCTGGGTGAGGTCAATGGATGGTAAAACTCCCGTCTCGAATGACCAATAGATGTTAAAGGGACGTTAAGCCCCCAAAAAAAGATATAGAGAAGCCTTGTATTCATGCAGAATTTAAACAGAAGATCCTCAGAATTAAAAATCCTCGCATATTTTAGACATGAAATAAAAAAAATGTTTACTCAATGAAATTTTTTGTGATCGTACGAGTAGGCCGCCCCAAATGGATTATTATATTTGATGAGTACTTTTTCTGTGCATCAAATTAGTAATTCTTGATTCGTCTTTTTTTCAGTGGAGAGAAGTGGACCCATCTTCAATAGTGGACTACAAATTGAAATGTTTATTTGAAAATCCAACTGAAACCCGAGATGAAGGTGTAGATTTTGGTGTTACTTATCCGGAAGAAAAAGCTAAACGAGTTACAGAAACTGTGAGTAGCATATCTTGCAATGTATGGTTTTTAGCGCTTAAAAGGGCCGATTTCACAGCTATATTTTTTCATCGCCAACGAATTCACAACTGACATCATTGATATGATCACTAGTTTTCATTTTTCGTATATGAAGGTTGTCATAGAAAACCTTATTTGGAAACGATGTGAGGTAGCCCCTTTTTTTTAAAAAAAAAAAAACATCACACTTACATGTATGCACGGAGACACAGTGAGAGTCGTTGAGAACATTAACAACAACAAGCTCTGCGAACACTACAGTCCTCTTAATTGCACAGTTTTTTTTCTGCCTTTCCTGAAAATATTCTCATGTGGTTTTTGGAATGATTGATTATAGTATCGAGTTATCGAGTTGACTTTGTTTCACCTCTGAAAAGAAACAAACCACCTATCCTGTAATGTGCTCTCATCTGACGGGCAAAAAGGAACACATTACTTTCCAATCACAATTATGTCCGAGGTCATCTAATCTAAAGAGTACTCGAAATTTTACCTTTGAAATATTTGCAATCATTAAATGTGTTGTTTCTCCAAGGTCGGTTGAGATTCTATTTCTAACCATAATTTATTGTTCTCTTGACTCTGTCATTTCAATATGAAGTCCTAACATTTCTCATCTGTTGCAAATCTCTTGTTTTCAATTTTAATTTTTTTTTTTTTTTTTTCAGCAAAATCAAGGAGCAGATGGAGAGCTTCTGAAGGCTGCACAAGAAGTTACTACTTTAAGAGAAGGAGAAAGCAATTTGCGAAAAGAAAATTTATTATTGCAGGTTCGTTATTTGATCTATCTATCTACAGCATTTTCCAGAAATTTCTTGACTTTTGAGCGGCTTGGAGTTTTCGAATTTTCTAAAGCTCTTGGTATGGGAAAGGGGCCATGGCCAATCGAATGGTAATGGTGAGATAAATGTTCGAAACTCGTAAGTGCCTTTTTTTTAAAAAAAAAGTGTCGATTTCTCAAGAAATTTAAATAGAATGGTACAAATATTTAGTTTTAATAAAAGCACAAATAAAAAAGCGATTGACTTTTCAATAAAAAATAATCAAGAATGAAGTAAGAGGGGTTTTCATTTAATATTGTTATATTGTCCAAAAACGTTTTCTCATCTACTTCATCAAAAGTTCACATTTTCAACTGTGTCGTAGGCTGTCAAAGTCAAATCTTATTCATTCTCTCTGGAGTTTAAAAGTAAGGGTGTGAATAAACAATGAAAAGGAATCTAAATATGGAAATATTGTGAGTGGAATTTGAAAAAGAAGCGGTATCTACCAAGAGTATATTATACGCCACAGCTTATATTCCCGATTTCAGCTACTTCCAGAAGAAAAACTACACACCTCAGGATAAAAAATGATTTTTCCCTAAGTATAGGGCGAACTCAGAGACGAAAAATATGAAGTTACAACCAGGGCTGCTGAGCCAGAGCCGTGTGATTTTGTATAAAGGGGCTGGAGCCGGAGCCCCTTTTTCTTATAATAAGAAGCTGGAGCCGGAGCCAGAGTTTTTATCGACGGCTCTGCAGCTAGAGCTGCGGAGCCGGAGCCAAGGAGCCGTGTGATTTTGTATAAAGGGGCTGGAGCCGAAGCCCCTTTTTCTTATAAAGAGGAGCCGGAGCCAGAGTTTTTATCCGCAGCCCCGGTTTCAACAAAATTGATCAAATCGGAGATATAGGCTTCTAAAAAATACACTTTTTTCTCATCGTCTGCTTCTCCTTCTTTGATGTTGACGTACCCACGGCCAAAACTACCGGACCTATTTTGATGAACGATAGCTCATTTTTCTCGTGAGTGGCAGATGTGCCTTTTGTTACTTATATTGTCCCTCCGTGGATCCTTGAGCCCCAAACTTCGAAAACTCCTCAAAATTGGGGTATTTATTTGATAGACATCTTATATATTTTCCGAACCAGTGAACCTATATGGACGTATGACTCGTATGAAGTGATTAAAATCACCAAATCAAGCGGAGTTACATAATTAGTACCGAAAATATACAGGGTGTAATTAACTTATATACAGGATTTTGTACCAGACAAATTGTTAACAAGTTCATATTTTTCTTAAGCTAGGATTTCCTCGCATGATACATAATGTAATATTATTCTAATATTTAATTTTTTATACCGAGTGAAACACATTGTTTAATATAGTTGCTGATACATTGATTTTCATCAATTTTGACTAAAAATTTCTTTCGTGAATCTGAAAGTTCAGGCAAGAAAATGCATAGCGGTCTCAAGAAAATCATTGGGTGGAACTTGGTTCCGCCGTCAGGCGCTGCCATAGGTACCTGGGGTACATATTGAATTTTACTGATAACTTGATGTGTATTATTGAAAGAATGTGTATTCATGGTATCATTTGGGATGTCAAAAATGTTCTTAGGGATACTTAGATTTTTTACTCCAAATTTTGACCAAACATTTTCTTTTGCAAATTAAAAGTACAGGCGGAAAAACGTCCAGCGCCCCAAAGGAAATGACCGGTTGGATATTTGTTCCACCACCGGACTTTGTTTGGGGTATAGTTTGAAACGATCGATGATAATAATTCAGAAATGATACTTATGTAAGATCTCTGTCCTTTTACCATTATATTTTCTAGATACAAAAAGTTATGAGATCCCCCAAAAATACAACTGCGTGCTATAAAAATTGCCCGCCAAATCATCACCCCAAAAAAAATGTGAAATCTATTTTGAGTCCCGCTATTCACTCTTCCTTACTTCGAAATACCTAATGAGTTTAAATTCTGACCCCACCCCAAACGATTTCAGAATTTTAGCCTGATTTCCTCACTCTCTTCACCAACTCGCAATCTTGGTGGGGTACCTCATTTCGTTTAACCAATCCTCTGTTCTACTTTAGCGGTTCATAAATTTGTTATGTTTAATAATGATCAGAGATACCCCACCAAGACTGCGTGTTGGTGAGGAGAGTAAAGAAATCAGACTAAAATTCTGAAATAGGTCGGAATTTAAACTCATTAGGTATTTCGAAGTAAGGAAGAGTCGATAGCGGGGCTATAGATTTTATATCTTTTTGGGTTGATGACTTACCGGGGAATTTTTATAGCACGCAGTGGTATTTTTGGGGGGCCTATCCTATTTAAAAAAATCACTTTCAAGGCTTGAACATAGACCTCTTTATAACGATACAATTGGTCATTCCGAGCAGTTCAAAAGTTAAAAAAAAAAAAAAATTGTTGAGCTATGAAAAAAATATCACGATCGTTGTTTATTTTATTTTTTCAGGAAGAAATTTTACGATTGCGTTTACAACAAGAGCAGAATATTCAATCTTCAAGAAAACACAACGAGGCGGGCCGTGATTTCGATATCAGTCTTAATTTGATTATCGCATTGGGAGTATTCGTTGCACTTATTGGAATTGCTCTGGGGAAGTTTGTATTGTAGATTTATAATTGTCTTATTATTATATTTGTTTTTATTTTCAAAAAAGAAAAGAAAATATTTTCATGTACTTTAATTAAAACTAATCAAATTAAAAAAAATATATATAATAAAAGTAATGAGTAAATAATATTAATAATAAAAATTTTAAAAAAATGTCTGCGAAGAATGAATTGAAGACTGTCAATTGAACAAAAAGGGGTTTTACAATCCTCCATTTATTGTTTCGTTAGACGAAGAAGAAAATAAAATAAAAATCATTTCAATGAGCAAATTTTACGTTGGAAAATGAAATTAAGCTTTTGTTACGTTTAATTCTTAACATATATTTCTAAACGTTACGTCGTTATTTGTGGTAAAAGTCTCTTTTTCTTGAGGATTCTATTTTTTTTTTTTTAATTATTCGTAATAACAAATGTCATGTACAGTAAAATGGGATAATTTCATCATTTTAGAAAAAAAAAAAATTAAATGTCCGAAAATTATTGTGTAAATACTAAAATACACATCAAAACAAAAGAATAATTATAAATCACGATGGAAACTTTTGTTTCTTTCCACTTGTGCTATTCACAGAATTTTTCGGTCACGTGCTTAAATACGACCAAAGGGGGAAAATAGATCTTATATTCAATGTATAGTTTTGACACTTTTTGACAGTTCAAACCGAACTTTGATTATTTTACTTAATTTTATCATATTCTTTCTTTTTTTTTTTTAAAAAAAAAAGTAAATACTGCATTTTATAAGTTAATTTTAGGCCTATTTTTAGTCCTATATTATTATTTAATCCCCCTCTATTATATAAAAAATGTTTTTTGTTTCTATTGTGAGTGATCAAAGGATGGAGTTGGGGTTGGTGGGCGAAGCCCCCCAGTTTTGAATATTCTTATTTTTAGTTAACAGTGGTTTGGTTTTTCGTCACCATGTGGTGTAAACGCACCACCTGGTGGCAACTCCGTGGGTTTTTAAGAAAAAAAACAGCCCTGATTTGGATTTGAATCCAATCAAGCGTTTAGGGTATGATCCAGTAGATATCAAATCCAATCAAGCGTTTAGGGTATGATCCAGTAGATACAAAAAGTGAACCTTAGATAGTCAATCCGACACAATACATCTGATTTTCTTTACATGATTAGGTACTATTGTTGTAGTTATTTTTGCGCCTGTACCAAAGAATGAACTGGAATTTATTTGTGTTGAAGCTAATGCTTTGTCACAATGCACTTCCCCATTTTATTACTAAATTTATTGTCTCCGCTTGGCCAAAGAATGAACTGCGTTGAGTTACAAGCGTCATAATAATGTAATAAACAAATGAGTCCCAACCACATGATAAATATCTACCAAGGTAAGTCCGGTAGAATTAATCGGCCTTAAATAAGAGAAGAAAAACTTCCAACTTTAATGGAGATAAGTTTTCTATGTTTTTAGTAGCGTCATCGTTTCCGAATGTGGCCAGATGGTGATTGACTCCAGCTCTAAATGAGTTTCTGTCCGCTACTAACTGTTTAAATTGCTCGATGTTTTCCCAGTCAAGCCACTCCAACACATCTGCTGTCCACACTCTTCTTGTCGTTCCCCATTTCCTTGGTCCTTCTAACTCTCCCCATGTGATGTCAGCTAGGAGAGTTCCCTCAGGTCTTCAGATTTTTGTATCTCCATAAAAAATTCACAATAACAAAACTTAATCACACTAAATAAATCACACAGAAAGGCCATATATATCTAAGGCATTTCACGAAGAATGTTGAAGCCTGTTTAGTAATATGCAATAGGAGGACTAGTGTACAGTAGTCCCTAACTAGTGGATGCAGCAATTGGAATTCCGAAAGGAAAGACCGCCACAATGAATAATAACTAAAAGGACTAAAAATACCCCTCTTAATCCAATTTATCAGAAAAAAATACGTCTTTTGAAATTTTAAAAGTAAAATAATTCAAAATGATCAAAAATGTCAAAGTAAAAAAGTCATATTAGATATAATTAAAAAATAACAATATATAATCTGATCTGCAATGAAATATTGTTAGATTACCAATAATGAAAATGAAATGATTTTTCTTTCTTTGTAAAAAAAAAAAAAAAAAAAAAAAAAAAAAAAAATAACTAATTTTTAGTTAGGTATACAATATTTATTATTACCGGGCTGCTGTTTTTAATAAGTTTAATAACACGGTGGTTTAATGCAGTGCTTCTCAGCGTCATCTGGTGAGACGATAAAGGGGGTAAGCGATGATAGCTGAGAACTACTGATTTAATATACTTCTAGGTATTTTTGGTTAAATCAACAACAAAGAGATGTGATATGTATGTAATATACTTTTTTTTTTGGGGGGGGGGGGGGGNGGAGGTCAAAATTTTCAATGTTTACACAACATTTGCTTATTTCGATTTCTTGTCGGGGTGTGTTACGGTAGCGCTCCCAGAGAGAGAGGATTTGGGTAGCAAAGGTGAAGGCGGCTTGTAGAACAGGTGATAAATATCCATTTTATTGCTAATTGACCGATGACCTATGTAAGTTAGATAGAATCTAACTTACATAGAAGTTGATAAAGCATAGTACTGTCATGCCAATTGTTGATGGTTCGAAGACAGATGGGGGATTTTTTTTTTTTTTTAAATAAACTATTTCTATCATTTTAACATCATCATAACAGCCGTGGAGTTGGTTTGCAACAACTCGCCATGAGCTGTTGATGCTGAAGAATCCCTACGGATAATGAAGTAACTTCTCCTTGCTTTTTGCATGGGTAATGGAAAAAAAATATCGTTAAAAAAATCGTATAAAAAAATTATGAGAGTATAATTGTCTAAAGTTCTTGTGGATTTTTATTTATGTTTAGATTTCGTTCAAAAAGATATCTATGTCTCGGGGATATGAACTCCAATCAATATGTTGTGTAGGACTTGTAAGGTTAGACTACAAAAAATATGTAGGTACTGTTTTTTTTTTGGTGTCCAACTCAGCCTAGCAGGCTGTAATGCATAATTTAATTGTCCTCGCGATGGCCGGTTCTTCGCACCAGGACGTCTTGGAACGTATACCATCACAGTTCCAGTCAACAATCATGAAAATCTTTTCGGTAAACTCATATCAATCTGGTTCTACCATTTTTTTAAAACATGAATGTGGAAATGTGAAGAACAATTGATTTTAAGGGGAACACCGCAAGAACATAATTTAATGTAATGTTTACTCTATTTTTTTAAAAAAATAAAAAGTTATACCCTGGTACTTGCAGGGCATTGTAGAACTTGCCACCTAAGCTTTCTTCTAAAATACTTTAAAGTGAATTGGGACAAAATTTCGCCAGTCTTTATTACTACTTTATTAGTGTATGTTTTATAACTTGGGTGAAATCCTTGTATTTTTTAAAAATTATGGACCTTGTAGAAGTGACATGTATGACCAGGGCCCCGGACCCGGGTCTAAAAATTTACGGGCCCGTTTATTAGAATGAACAAATTCTCAAGGGCCCCTCCAAAAGGCCAGGCCCGGCAGGATTACCCCGGTCATCCCCCCCCGTCGCGTCGGTGGCCCTGTGTATGACCCTAAATAATGAGAATTTTACTCTTAAAACAAACACATTCCCTTGATTCCGGTTTCGACTCCGGGCAGAAATTAAGGGTACTTAAAAACCGAGAAATTTCTTAAGGATTAAATCAAATTATTAAACAGACATGACCTGAAATATGTTTCCTAACATCTTTTTGACAAGTGAAGAGTTTAGGAAATATTTGTTTTACGGTCGTGTATTGCTTGTATGCTAACTCCTTAAAAAATAAATTTTTACTCATTTTTGGAACCCCTACATTCTGCCCGTAGTCGTGTCCCCTTGATTCCTCTTTTTTCTATTTTTTCCCAACTTCTGGATTGTTACGATGTTTATTAATTTGAATTAAATTGAAAAATTTAAGTCTTATTAGTCGTTAAATATTATAAATATATTTTTTTTTTTTAAAAAAAATATGGAATCACGTTTCCCTGGAATTTCAAAACAACAAAGAACGAACACCGGCTATATTGAAACAGTATAACGGTTCATCAGAACTCAAATCTGGCTAGCGTCTATGGCTATGGAAAGTTGAATACACCAGTTCCCGTTAGATCACTGAAGTTAATGAACGTCCAGCGAGGTTGTCCACGTGGGTTCGCGCCCTCTTGATATCAGTGTTGTGGGTAGCCGGTTTGCAAGTTTCCAGGGAATGAAGGATAAACCCTCGTCTCTTATTATCAATAGATGTTGGGAGACGTTCAGCTAAAAAAAAAAAAAAAAAAAAAAAAAAAAAAAAAAAAAAAAAAAAAAAAAAAACCTTGAATCTTCCAGACGGTTTTTGCGTTTCAGACATCAAGGAACAAATTTGGCTCCTCGCCGTCTTTATCAAGGCACGCACCATTTTTTAACCCACTTATAATATCATTGAAATGTTATGTCTTTTTTGGTCTACAGGGCAGTTTTGTTTCATACTAGCCTTTTAATGAACCCGTGAGAATTTAAAATAATTCTCTTTAGCAATTTTGCTAGCAAAGATAAAATGGTGAGGATGCTTTATGTACTTAGTATTGGTCAGTATAGCTTGCTAACCATTTCACCGCTGTATATCTAAAAGTAATGTTGAGAATTTGATGAAATTCAGAGTTGAAACGCTAGTCCAGCCAGCGTATTCAACGTGCCATAGTATAACAGTTCTCGTTAGATCACTGTAGTTAAGCAACCTCCAGCGAGGTTGTACCAGGTGGGTGTCAACGTGGGTTCGCGCCCTCGTGATGCTGGCTACTTTTCCGGCCTAACCTAGGCTGTGTGAGGTCAAATATGGGTAGTTGGTTTGGAAGTTTCCAGCAAATGACCAACAAATGTTTAAGAGACGTTAAGCCAAATTAACAAAAAAAAAGCTAGTCCTCAATTTACCCTCATTAAGAAAAGTGGGAGCTAAAGCCATTCAGATCGGCTTGGCGTGCGTTTTCTTCTTCTTTTGTTCATTTCTCCGAAACGTGGTTCTGATTGGTTTTATATTTTTTTCCAATCTTTAGGTATATTTTTAGTTCTTGAATATTATTTTTTTAAAAATGAAGAAATTAAAAATGCTTTATTTTACACTGGTCATATGTATTCTCCGGAGGTGACCATTCTTAGACGAGGTCTTTAAACGGACCGTATGAATCATGCGAAACAGACGTTTTTTTCAGTGGATGAGAGATGCCAGGAGTTCGTTTCAAAAGGCCCCGCCATTTGAGGACTAATATTTGAGTGGGTAATATCAAAGTGCGTTTTTTCCGTACGATACATGGTTGCTAAATGGTTATCTTTTGTTTCTATTTTAGCTGCGATACGATCCTGTGATGGGTTCATCAACATAAAATGTTGGAACATTTGAGGGAAAATGAACTGAAAATGACTGTCAAAATTTAATAATATTAAAGAACTAAAAACATGCCGCTTCAATGCATTTTTTTTGTTGCTTTTCAGTGGTGGTTTGTGAATGAAAATAAAGAAATTGTTTACGATCTCTCGTATGTGAGTCGTATAATGTGAGATTCTCTTTTGATCACATTCTATAAATGAATTTGTAAGTCCCATAAGCGGGAGTACTTTTAATCGGTTTTCATGAAAACCCGTTTTTTTGCAAAGACATATGACCCAAAATATTCATTGATTTTAAAGGGAAATATTATGATAACCTTGAAATTGATCTCAAAGGTCGCGTTAATTTTTTGTTAAAATTTCAAGATGATCGAACTTATGGATACAAATCCATAACGAAACTTATGGATACACATCAGACACCAATCTAAAGCCTATAGAAAATCTTCAAAAATCAATAATAAAATCAATATTATATCCATACACAACACAACAGAAAAGAACTGAATACATAAAAAAATATAAAATACTAAATTTCAAAAACTTACACAATTTTATAATGACAACAAACTACTATTACGACGAAAAATACAGACAACAGAATATAACAACATACCAATACCAGACAAACACAATACATAACACCAAATATAAGAAATCAATACGGAAAAACATGTTACAGTCACCAGANTATAGGGAATGACAATTGTATTATTTAAAAAAAAAGAAAATCTAATAAAAATAAACATTATTATTATTATTTTAACTAAAATGACCCACCTAGTATATTCTCATGCTACTTTTTATGTTATATTATTTATAAAAATATTTTATGAAAAATATCTCATCAATGTGTTCAAGCTCTCAAAATTTCAGTTGACCCCCAGATATGAAACCCCTTAACTTACATTGTAGTCTTAATAAAGGAGTTCCGTTGTCTTCCTTCGGGTACAGAGTCCTCAAAATACAGGACCCTTTATTTTCATAATTAGCCACCACTGATGTCTTTACTATTTCTATTTTCTTAGCTTACGAATTTGTCTTGAGCCCCGTTTCACATAAAGATTAGTTAAAAGTAGCTGAAGCACTAGAGAGACTAGTCTTTTGTGGAATGGGTCTCTGGTTGAACTATGAGAACAAAAAGCAGCTATTTTTTTTATCTCTTAAGTTCTTAAATGATAGAATATTATTCCGAGTCACAAACTAGAAAAATAAATTCAAACAAGAAAAATCATGATACGGTTATCTCTGAGGCGGGACACGAAAGTTTCCCTGTCTAAGTGAACATCTGATGGCTTAAGGAAGATGTCAGCAGGAAACATAAGATGTTGTCCATAAACCAGTTCAGCTGGAATTGTGTTCATGTCTTCTTTAATAGTCATGCGCAGAACTAGCAGCACAGTAGGCCAAATTTCTGTCCAGTTTTCATGACACATTATTGCAGCTTTAAGACTTCTGTGAAATCGCTCAATACAACCATTAGCTTGAGTGTGGTATGCACATGTTCCAATGCGTTTGATACCTTGAATTTTCATAAGCTCTTGAAACAGGTTACTTTCAAACTGCCTTCCCTGGTCTGTAGTGATTGACTGAGGTACACCAAATCTTGATATCCAGACTTCCATTAGTTTTCTTGCTATGGACTCAGCAGTGATATCTTCAATGACCAGAAACTCTGGCCATCGAGTATATCGGTCAATCATAGTGAGACAATAACGCTGACCGTTTGACCGGGGCAGGGGGCCACGATATCAATGTGGAAAACCGCTCATTTGGAGTTTCAATATGCTGGGGTGAACTCTTAGTATGTCTTTGGACTTTTGACACGGGGTCGCCAATTTGGAAGACGGAATTTCACCGTCGGATTCCATTATAAGAAATTAACAAATTGAAATAATTTTGATTTGCAAAAATAAATCAACTGAACTTTTATATTTTAATATTTGACTGAAAAAGTTGATGTGTGGAAAAAATAGAAAATTCCACAATAAATTAATGTTGGCCACATAGGTAGGCCACATGCTATTATGTTTATACGACCATGCCTCGACAGTAAACATCAATCTTGGTAAAACTAAGATTTTTCTTTTTGTGACCGATAGTACTCATTTAGGAGCTTGGATTTTTGCTGACCTGACCAATTCTTCAATAATGAGGTAAAGAAAATACTATATCTTCACTTGACTATAAATCATGATGTTTTCTTTACCTCATTATAGATTTACTTGACATAGTATCCCAATTCAACAAAATTAATTCTTCAATATTTTTGCTAAAACTTGATAGATTCAGTCATACGTATAGACACTGGCTATACGTATGACTGAATCTATTTATTGCGAGAATTCGCTGAACGAGTGACACGTCGGATGCATCCAACAAAAATAAAATTTGGTATTTTTATGGTTTATATTTTGGTTGCTGCGGAATGAACGACTTTGCTGAGTTGCAGTTACGTGTCAAGTCGTTTGAGAGGCTAAATTCAAAATTGGCGAGGACGGCAATGTTGCCTCGTATAAAAGGACTCTCCAAATTATTGCATTCCTGAATAGAGGGCAATGGGATGGATGCGAGTTATAGAAAAAAAATTCAAAAATACTGTATGGGTTTTTTCAGATTTTTTTCTTACGCACCTACATTCTAAAAGGAATTTCAAGTCTCTATAAGTTTAGTCATCGTAGAGCTACGTTGATTATCAGTCAGTTAGTATACCAATTGGGCTTTGCGTTTTATAAGGGGAGAAATTCAATGAATTCCATGAAAATCAATATAAAAACGGTTCGGTTTGAAATTATTCACACAATCATTATAAAAACAAAATGCCTTACGGGCAGTTTGTTTGTTAATTAGATTTTAGGCAGCCGTGGGCGCATTTCGGTTTGAACTTTTGTAATCAATCACAAATGAAAAACAAAAGTATCTGTCGTAATAGAGAATAGACGAAAGCTTTGTTACTCTACCCATTTTATTAGTAGTTGTGATACACCAAGTTATTTTTGTATTATTATTTTTAGTAATGAATCTTTGGAATCGTCACGAAAAAACAAATAATACCCCCCTCTCAAAATTTAATATTTTACGTTTTAACTCACGTAGAAACCAAAAATCGAATAAAAAAATCCGTTTGTCCGCTATATTGGGCTTTTTTGCCACATAGCGTTGAACGATTTGGATGAAATTTGGTATACAGGTCCATCTGGGGTCTAATTGTTCCCCGAAACTTTATTACTATGTTAGTATGTCATCAGAATCGGAAAGTTGTAGTTGTGGGCGCAATTAGATCCCAAATAGGACCCACATACAAACGGGTTTTTTATTCGGTTTTTGAATTTTGAAAGATAAAATATCAAATTTTGAGGGAGGGGTAATTTTTCATAGCCAATAAAATAATAAGCCCATGTGTCACATTGGCAGAGTTTTTTGAAATGTTATTAAAATTACAACTCAAACAAGGTGTGGAGAATCCATAAATCAAATGAAAAATTTAAAGAAATCCGTTCGCCCGCTGTATGTGGCAATTTGATTCGTTTTTATAAAGAAGAACAAACTATGTGTGTGTTCAGTGTGCAATAGTCCTAACTAGTGGACGCAGCACTTGGAATTCCGAAAGGAAAGGCCGCCACATTAATAATAATATGTGTGTGTTTCAGAATCAGTTGATTGTAAAAAATATAATGAACGTTGAAAATTACTATATCTTCACTTGACTAAAAAATATATTAAAGATGTTAAAGAACTAACTAGTTTCGTCCTCTCCTGAGAACATCATCGGAGCTAGTATAATTCACTTTCTATTTCCAATGATGTTCTCATAGTCCGGGAGCTAGCCTGGCTTGTCCTACCTCATAAGCAGCAGAAGGATCACATAGCAGATACAGAAGAGCTCACTGTATAGGTGCATAAAAGTCTTTGTCTGGCAAGTTTTGTGGGTGACTTTAGCCTCCACGAGCTTTCAAAGTTCGAAAATTTTGGCAAAANAGGCTAGCTCCCGGACTATCAGGAGAGGCCGAAACTAGTTAGCTCTTTAAGATCTTTAATATATTTTTTAGTCAAGTGAAGATATATAGTAACTTTCAACCTTCATTATGGTTTTACTTGACATAGTATCCCAATTTAATCAACTTGTAAAAAATAGTTTTACGAGTATATAAATTGCTTTCGCAATTTGTATTCATGCAGAAGTTGATTATTTTTAGTTTGGCTCTTTTAAATTTCAGTCCTTTCAAATCTAAAAGTCAGGTGCGTATTAAATCGCGGTCGTCAGTTCGGCTGTTTTTTTTTATTTAGCTTCTATGTCAACTCCTTAAACTATTTTTAGTTTTAGAATGTATTATACACTAAAATAAAAATTATGTTTAATTTTTTCCTTTATTTTAATTTAATTATTAAAGGTATCGTTTCTGTTTCATTCGAAGAAAAGAATAATCTTTTTCTTTTAATATTTAAGATATTATCTCTGAACTTTTAGTGTTCAGTGTTTGTTCGACTCCTCATGGTGAACCCTGGTAGGGCTAAGATCGGGGGCCAAAAACATAGACTCATTTGACCAATTTGTTCCCTCTATAATTGATGGTACGCATTAAGTTGAATCAATAGTTAATAGGTCTACTTTTTATGTGACTCAGTAAAGGTAAATGCAACCTTGTAAACCACTTTTTAAAGATTACAATATTTTAATCCAATACGCCGAATTAATTTTAGACATAAGCTTCCTAGTGCATAAACACAATATGCTTTTTCCAACAGCAGCACATAAATATAGCACCAGAAACTCCAATTAATAAATACCATCAAGACTCCTGGGACACAGCAGTTGGATTATACGCACAAATTGATTAAAATATTAAAAACCTACCTCTACCCAGATTATACGCACAAATTGATTAAAATATTAAAAACCTTCCTCTACCCAGATTATACACACAAATTGATTAAAATATTAAAAACCTTCCTCTACCCAGATTATACACACAAATTGATTAAAATATTAAAAACCTTCCTCTACCCAGATTATACACACAAATTTATTAAAATATTGAAAACCTTTCTCTACCCAGATTATACGCACAAATTGATTAAAATATTAAAAACCTTCCTCTACCCAGAATTGAAAAAGAAATTGATTGAAATAAGATCGTACTCCCTTTCAGAGCCGTACTCACTTTGGGGTTAGGGTTCACAAAAAAAAACTAAATTGAGAAGCTAATGTCGCCATCTCGAAATTGTTGTTGAATTTCGTAACCGTAGCAAAGCACGAGCAAATAGCTAATATGCTGTAAGTGTGCGGCTGTCTGCGGACATACTAATTAACCGGCGTTCATAAAAAATTTCTAATACAATAATATTGCATCGTATACAATCAGCTTTACATGACCCGGTATGAAATTATGACATGCGCAGAAAATAAAAATAAAACCCGCAATTTTTTTTTCATTTCTCTCTGCTCTCTCCTGTGTTTGTGTTTAATTTAAAATTTAACAATAGTGTTTAATGTGCGAATTTGTCAATGCCAATTGGCGAATTGACCATTGGAGTTCGTTCAGTTTCTCTCTGAGAGTACGCAATCTTAGGATTTTCTTTATTTTTTAAAAAAACGAAACCATTTCCATTACAGAGCGGTAGCGTTACCGGCAAACAGTAATAAAATAAAAAGAACAAAAATGTTAGGGTATGGCACCCTTTTTTATAAATTTTATATTTGATATTTTCCTTCAAATTTAACCTAATTTAAAAGAAATATTTTAATGACTAAAAATAGGTATGGCTCATATTTAAATATTATTTGGAATAAAACATAGGTACGTCTTTTATTTAATTTATGAATTTAATTTAATTATTTGTAACTGAAAACTGACGAGTATTAGAGAAGTGGGTACAGAAAATCAATACACCTTTTCAAACACACAAAATAAGAATATACAATACGATAATAAGACACAGCACGTGATTATTTTGATTAAACATTTTTCATAACTAAAATTGAAATTGTTGCTTCTTTCAAAGATGGATTTGGAAGAAGCGCTAATTAATTTTCTAAGTATTGCTACAATTGTAATGTGTGGATTTCAAAAAGTTCCTCAAATTGTACGAATTATTAAGGTTGAATCAAGTGATGGTATTAGTAAACTCAGTTTGTGTCTTGAATTGTTTAGGTGAGTATATTAATTATTATTTAATTACATTTAATATACTTACATTGACCACTAACGGTTATAAGTTATAATGGTTATAAGTTAGAAGTTGTTATCTAGGCCGAAACCAGTTAAGAATCAGCTGGTGAATATTGAATGTATCGAAAGAAGAATGTCGATAAGCGATTTATCGGAAGATCGATACAAAATATCGAGATATCTCTGTGACAGAGTACGCATCACACTCGGCTTGCACCAAGGGGGTTCCAGGTTCGATTCCTGGACTGGGCGGATCGAAAATTTGATAAAGGTTTTTTCAAATTTTCTACTTGCTCTGGTCGTGTTTGGGGGTAACCCAGCATCCAGAGAACATTTGAGTAGCTATGGCCACATCGTCAAGTGGTAGCAATAAGTGTGATATTGGAGTTATTGTTGGGAATACAATACCTTGTAATGCTATGATGCCCACAAAAATTGACATAAAAATTGATATAAAATATCGATTACATCGCAATCCGAATATCGATATTACAGATGTAAATATCGACAGCCCGAGCAGCAAAGCAGCGTAATTTCTGACGTAGGTCCCTCGAGTATTTTTTTTTGTTTCGACATTATCGGAATCAGAATATCGATATAATATCGATATCCTGATTCCGATAATGTCGATATTATATCGAATATCGATATAATCCATGTCACGTTGAATATATCAGTTCCCGTTACCACGTAGGTTACCCCCCCCAAAAAAAAAAGAATAATGGCGGAATCAATAATTTTGTGAAGTAGGTACTTTTAGTTTTTGGTATCAGGTATCTGATTACATAAAATTATATGTACGATAGGAATAATAAATAATTTGAATCATGAAATTATAAATAGCGCGGAGCTGTCCTGGGCGTTCTCCGAGACAATTTCTCATTTTATTATTTTATTTATGTGGCGGCTTTTGTGTTTGTTTGTACTATTTTATTATTGGTTCTTGTAATTTTTTTTCCTCGGCTTTTATCTTTTTCATTTAGGTGCATCTATGGGAAAACGTAATTTAATTGTAATGTCGTGAAATAGGTTTGCGTATCGAAGGAGAATACCGATATTGATATTATCGAAAGCATAATATCGATATTCGATATAAATATCGACAGCCCTAGCAGCAAAGCAGCGGATTTTTTTTTTTTTTTTTTTTTTTTTTTTTTTTTTTTTTTTTTTTTTTTTTTTTNTTTTTTTTTTTAGTTACCGATATATTTTTTCGGTATTATCGAAGTCTTAATATCGATTATATCAAAACCGGAATATCGATATAATGTCCTACCGGGTACCGGGAAGGTACAGCTATACATTGTCTGTGAAAATTTCAATAGGATTCCTTTTAAACGTTCCTGAGCCTTATCAGTATGAATAAACAGCGGTTTTATCTAGGGATGTCGATATTATATCGTTAATATCGATATTTGGGTTTCGATATAATCGATATTTTATATCGATACTAAGATATCGATTTTTCGATAATATTGCAAAAAGATATCGGTATCGAAACAAAAAAAATATTAGGTACCCGCGTCAGAAATTGCTAATTGTTGGAGAAAGGGCTGTCGATATTTATATCGATACTATCGAAATTAAGCTTTCGATATAATCAACATTTTATATTTATATTCGACATCTGATAATATCGCTTATCGATATCAAGCTTTCGATAGAATCAATATCGGTAATATCGATATTCTTCTTTCGATACGGCAATTCTAGTTTTTTATATTTTAATGTTCTAATTAATGATTTTATACCAACGCCCAGGGGCGTACACAACAGGGGGGCTGGCCGGCTATAGCCCCCCCCCCGATTTTTTTTTCGGGATAAGCCATCAAATGTGAAACGGAGTGTACATCATCTAACCCTATGCTTCTTTTTCAATGTCATGCAGAAAACACTTTTTGGGATACTTACATAACAAAGTGCAAAGTTAGGGCGATTTACCTTTTTTCTACATACGTTCAATTTTTTTTTATTTTCCTTATCCTATAAAAAGGAAAGTATTGTAATTGGCTGAAATTTTTGATGTCGAGTTTTTAATGCCAAAGCACGTTTTGAGGTCCTCAGATCTCAAATCTCGAGTTTCAGACATTGATCCGTGTGTGTGCCTGGCTGTGGACAAGATATCTCAAGAACGGCAAGTGCTAGAGACTTGAAATTTGGTATGTATGTCAGTTTTACGCTATGAACGCAAAATAAGCTTTTGGTGGTGATTGAATATACCGTTGGCGGTTTTATGTTGCTTTTTAGCGGTTTCCCATATCCTGCTTAAAATGAAAACGCCAATAGCTAGAGCTTTAAACTTGTGCCTACTCATATCAATTTCGTACAAAAAATCGAAAAATACAACTTAGGTTTAAGTGTAATATATTGTTGGCCGCTAATTATTTTAGTATTTTTTTGTTTTCTTCATAATTTGAAGTTCATTGCTTTCTAATTAGGTTCTAACTAAAGAGGCTATTCGAATGATATGTATTCGGATGATTATGTGATCCTGTTTTCTACCTACAAAGGACAGGATCCGATAAACTAACAAGAAGTTTTCTTAGAGCTCTTGGCTATTTCCTCTATAAAAAAATGCATTCGTTCTGTTACCTGCTGGGTGTTCTCGTCAACCCAGGCCGATAAGACAAATACTGAAAGAGTTAAAAAAAAACCTATATCTTCGGCGCGATAGAGTACATCACCTAATAGGCAGAGCCGTAGGAACTGTGGGGCGGACTGCCCTAGATCAAATGCGCCCCCTCAATTATCGTTGGGGCGCATTTCGAAATCTCACCCCGGGCGCCTAACAGCCACCAGGCGGCCCTGCTTTGAAAAGTGTCTTTGTAAAGCCCTTAAGCCCTATATTTACACATTGTTTACATTATCTCTTTGCAAGGGCGTAGCCAGCATCTGGCTTAGGGGGGGGGGGCAGCTGAGATCTTCATGTCGGGAGGGGGGGGGGCGATAGTAAATCGTTACTGATTTAATAATAAACCCCCAGGGGTAACTGATGATTAAGTTATTGGGGAGGGGCAACCCCAGGGCCCGAGCAAGTGGTGATAATCCCTGGATAGTTACAAGTATCAGTAACTTCCCAGGAAGTAGTGTGGTAACATATTAATACCACATGAACATCAACTGCGATCTCCCAATGGAGAAAAAACGATTTTTATTAAGACCTGGGAAAAACACTACCTCAAGGGGGGCAGCACCAGGGCACCTCTGGAGCCACCGCTAGAAGTGACAACATGCGAGCCGGAAGTGATCGCAGGGAGACAAGAAGAATGCGGCAGACTGCGACCGGGGTACTCGAAAAAAATCAAAATGCCGACACAAATAATAACAGTCAAAATACATCCAGAAGGACTGGACTGCTAGGAGTGCTCCTCAGTTAGGCAGTGACTTATTACCTGAGACCATCTTAGCAGGAAGAAAACGAGTGCGTATGAAGTGGACCCAAGATATTAACACATACATCATGCGCACATATTACTATATCACACGACCCAAAACAGACTCAACAGCTTTTCGCCAAAAACTACACCAAAAACTACTTTATTGTAGAATATCCCAGTGTTACGGTTACTGAACAAAGAATAGCAGATCAAAAACAAACTATTGTCAACAACAAACTTTTAACCGATGAAGCTCTAGAGAGAATCAAGAGAGAAGTGCGCAAATAGTTGGAAAGAGAAGGAGTTGCGTCATCTGAAACCAACCAAAACAACACAATAGCAGAAACTCTGACATTGTGACAACATCAGAGTTATCGACACTCAAGAAGGTACAGAAAATATCGAAACGAGAATAGAATCAACCAATGACAGAATAAACGCCAACGATAAGATAACTCTACAACTCAAGGACTTAATGTCTACAACTCAAATTAATTACAAAGGAATGGGTCCAACTAAAAGCCCGCATATTCCAAAGCATAAAACATCAATTAAGTTTCCAAAAACTGTTGATACGTTAAACATACACGTAGTACCTGAGTTCCTTGACATTCAAACATTTACTAATCTACACGACCTGGTGTATTAATAGCAGCTATTGTGAATCAAACAGCCAGCGTGGAAGAAGAGACTAATTAATAAAGTTGAAATAAAAAGAGCTGGGATAGCAAGACTTATAGAATATACAAATGGAAATAGGGGTAATGAGTTGATGAAAAAGATGAACAAAGGAGAACCACACACCAAGAAATAGCTCCAATACTGTACCACAAAACTTCTTAGACACCTTGCAACAAAAGTTATCTGTGTTCAGTTCCAGACTAAAGAGTTATACGAAATGCGATAGGAGAAAACAAGAAAACAGCGAGTTTCAGAACAATGAGAATTTTCTTTATGGAAAGATTAAAACAAAAACAACGAATGAAGATGCAGACATACCCAATGAAGAACAAATTACAGAATATTGGGAATGAATGTTCAATAGAACGGAAATAGGATACACCTTAAAAAACTAAGTGAAACACACCATCTCACACCAGTTATACATTGATGACTTTAAACTAGCGGTATCCCATGATCAACTGAAAGAATTAGTCGGAATAGTGGAATAGTTCTCCAGGGATATATGTATGTAGTTTGGCCTTGACAAATGCAAGGTGATAAATATCGATAAAGGAAAGTGTCAAACCGGTAAAATTCAACTAGCAGAAGGAGGATTGATTGAGTCAATGAATGAACTAGATCTTTATAAATACCTGGGTCCCTGGAATATCAGCAAGCTAGATCAATTGACCAAAAAAGTACGAAAGAGACTTTAACTGAGGAATACATTAATAGAATACATAGAATATGTCGATCAGAGTTAAACATTAAGTACCTCTTCAAAGCCATCAACACGTAAAGTATACCTATTCTGACATACTCAAGGAACTACTGTTGCAAGGAAAATAAAATTGGTTTTACAATGGAAAAATAGACGGAAAGCCGAAAAAACAAACAAAAACAAAACAGATGGAAAATATAAGTTTGTAACGTTTGTTAATTTTTTTGTGAATTTCCCCACCAAATTTACCAAATTCGATTCAACGATGCGACAAGTTTGTCACAGTTACATTTGATTGTTCACAGTGGGGCTGTTGGATTATGGCAAAATGTGGCATTTATCGTATTTTGGTACTTGATGACTTTTTTGCTTCCAAAAATCATTTTATCTAGTGTAAATCTAAGTTGCCCCTTTCGTGCTGCATACTCTTGGGTTTTTCTAGGGGGGGGGGGCAGCTGCCCCCCTGTCCCCCCCCGTTCCTACGCCCATGTCTCTCTGTGAAACTAGATGGGTTCAACGCCACGATGCTGTTGTGGTATACCTTTTGCCCAGCCCCCCCCCTCTCCCGAAAATCCTGTGTACGCCCCTGCCAACGCCAACGATTTGCCACATTGGATACATTAGTTGCCGTCAGATCATCTAGGTTAAGTAACGTTGGACGTGGTTACCTCTTACTGTTCCTAAGAAAAACAAATAATGTCAAAAAAATATCGAATAAGTAGAGAGCATTGTACAAATCAGCACTGCCAGCCACAGCCCTAAGTTATAAGAAAAATATTAATTACGTAATTTAAACGTTTATTATAAAATTATATTATAAAATATTAAAATAGAACTTGAGGGCTGGCTAGGGGTGGCCGTAAGGCTACCAAGGCCAATTAAAGGAAAAATATATATATATATATAAGAACAATTTAACATCAAAGATGCATAATTTTCCTTGAAGATATGCCAGTTGCCATTTATTCAATAATAATAAGTAGCTGTGAAATGCAGAAATAACAATGATATTTTCTTATGCACAGTAACGGATATTCGGCAATGTAATCGGTTCACTTCATACCTGCAAAGACTATAAATTACTTCATCCTTCAGCATATCTAGACAATGATGCTATGAAAGCTCAACTATTGATAACAAATCTGAAAGCTCAGTTATATGAAACTTTGACCGTGCTGAGGTCACCATCCTTACCCAAGAACAAGTCATATGATGAACTGATTACACTCTCCCAACCTAATGAAATCTGAGAGCAACATAAATTTATTACCCGAATGCATGGATGCGGAATCGACGGCACTAAAACAATATTGAAAAATATCAGCGCATATAAAATTTAACATTAAACCTTTATAAATTAATTATAGAAAAAGAAAGTTTTGGAGATTTGTATTGTTCACCACAGCCCGAACGGTAGCAGATAGCGAAAAGTTGATGGGAATGGACCACCCCAAAATCATGGTCAGTCACAGTCCGATCTTTAATTTTGTGGCGACAACATATCTACTCAAAGCGAGAAAGTTTTAGATGGCCGTTTAGTCCTTCTTTTAGGATATTTTCTGCAAAGGTAGGGCCAGCCAGTTATTCCAGAGTTACGAGTTCAAAACCGGGAACAGGTAAAATAAAATTTAGAAAATACTAAAAAGTCAGAATGGCTGTGCCTACGAAGGCCCCTGGCAAAACGTTTAAATCTTGTTTTTTTTAAAGGTTGCAATATACAGGGTGGACACAGACCCATACTCCCCCCCCCCCCAAATTTCATTGTCCTTGAAAACAAAAATATGAATCGTAGCGAAGCACGGGTGAAACAGTTGGTTTTCTATAAATTATTAAATTACAACATTACACTCTGCAGAGGTTGTCCTGGTTCACTGTTGCGGTGTCGGTTCTGTTCATGTTTGCGTTTAGATGTTTTGAACAGCCAGACCATGACCATAGCTGTGCAAAAAAAGTATAGATATGTTTCAGCTGACAATTAATGCTCTTCAGCTTCTCCATTGTAATCTGTAATCTCCTATTTTCCAGTTACACCACAATGGCAAGTTACAATTTCCTCAATGGTTACAAGTTGTTATCTTACTTTGAATATCCACTGTTGATTTTTCAACAGTTGGTTCTACTGGCACTCGTTCTCTACTTTTCATCACAACCCTTCACAACATTGGGAGCTATATTTGGATCCTATGTTACGTTCGTCATATCCGTCATGTTTAACCTGTTACCTTCATCTGTACTAAGTCTTTTTGTAGTAAGTTAAAAAAAAAAGACAACTCTTTTTGTTGAATTGGGATGCTATGACGTAAATCCATAATGAGGTAAAGAAAATACTATATCTTCACTTGACTATAAACTTGTTAAGATGTTAATTAGAGATGACTAGTTTCGTACTCTCCTGAGCACATCATCAGAGCTTGAAGTGAGTTTGAAGACTCACTTTCAAGCTCTGATGATGTGCTCAGAAGAGTACGAAACTAGTCAGCTCTAATTAACATCTTAATAATTTTATAGTCAATTGAAGATATAGTATTTTCTTTACCTCATTAAAAAAAAACTCTTCCAATGTGACACATGGGTTTAATATTTTAATGTCTGAAAAATACCCCTTCAAAGTTCTGTTGTATAATTAGACCTTGAATTTGACATACATAACAAATTTCAAGTTTCTGCTTCTTACCATTCCGTTTTCAGACAGAATTAAAGCAAAAGCCACCAACCGCCATTAAATTCGATTGTGCATCCAAAAAGACCCCAAACGGGACTTAGGTATATATCAAATTTCATCCAAATCGGTCAATTATAATAAAATTGGCGGCGGACAAACCGATTTTTTTAATTCGGTTTTTGGATTTTACGTACCTACCTTGAAATGTAAAATATCATATTTTGAGAGGGGGGGTATTTTTTTCGTGACGATTTCAAAGGTTCAATATTAAGAAAAATAAACCAAAACGAGAAATAGCCAATAAAATGCCAATTAGAAAGGCACAATCTATTCTGGGATGATGATAAACCAAATGGTAAGATGACACTGTGCAAGTGTGCAACTAGATCGGAAACTGATAACTCTACTTGGGAAAGTAATGTAATGGTTCTGTGGTGTATTTCTGTATATTGGGTAATGAAAAGGTCTTTAGGAGCCTTTTCCTAAAGGCCTTTTCAAAGACTCCCAAAAAGAAATGTCCATAACAATATCTCGGTTTATTTTTGGGGGATTAGGATAAAAAATAGAATTGATCTGGCCTTTGGGAGCCTACAAATAGTAAAAATAATTGTCCAGTAGCGACCAGTAACGACATTACTAGAGTAAAAAAAAAAAAAATAGAAAATTGGAGAGATATTCGATGCAGGGAGCTCTTAGTAATGCTGTGATACTCACAAAAATTGTGAAAAGGCCATTGGGCCGTAGCACAAAGAAATTCTACATACTTACAGTTTAAAGTAATAACAAGGGATTATGAATACCTGTTTAAATGGGTTCCAAATATACGAGTGTACATTGCAAACATTAGTTTCAGTCGGAACATGACCTAGTCGTCTTCCATAACCATGTCTTTGTAATTGATGTTTCAGTCTCTTGCAACTCCAGTGTCCTTATCAAGTAAAGCCATTCAGTTGAAAGACATTTTGGTGACAAGGAATGTTGAATCATTGAGTTTGTTAACTTGGCTTATGTCATCTTTCACAAATGCCAGTAAGTGATCTGTCAATGTAGCCACCGAGGGGAGCAAGCCATTACTAAAGTATCATGACCTGAAACACGAGGGCGCGAACCCACGTGGACACCTACATGGTACAACCTTTCTTTGTGGTACGGCCCAATGGCCTTTTCACTTTTTTTGTGAGTATCAAAGCATTACTAAGAGCCCCCTGCATCGAATATCTCTCCGATCTTCTATTTTTTTTTTTTTTACTCTAGTAATGTCGTCATTGGTCGCTACTCACATTAAGGCCCGGTCCTACCAAAAGTGGTGCTTGTGTTTGGAGAATGTTATCACAGTGTTGGAAATTTTTGCGTCCTACCAAGGAACTCGAGGGTTAATACTCCCTATCAAGATCGCGTGTTTTTCGACACGCAATCGGGATTAAAATATAGTCTGGCAACACTGTTTTTAGGAATTTTGCTCGCTTTACTCATATAAACATTGACAAATTTAAAAATTTAATTTTCGTATTGCACAGAATAAGGCAAAGTTTGCGGTGGAAAAAGCCTTATTTCAAACCAAGGTCAACAAATTCCTTCAGAAATGAAACACAGCCCAACCCACATTATTACAATACTAGCTGTTTCGCCCGTGCTTCTCTACGGCCTATAGCTTGGCGCCTTACAGGCATGGCCGTTCCCGTGCTAATAGTATTCTATGATTTCCCTTTCAAAAATCGGAAGCTAATAGTATTCTATGATTCCCCTTACAAAAATCGGGAAAACGGCCATAACCCGAAAACGGTTGGACCGTTTTTTGCAAACTATGTTCCAAATTAAGGTTATGCCTTTTAGGCCACCTAAAACTTTCTCGCTTTGAGTTGATATGTTGTCGCGACAAAATTTAAGATATCGGTAAATATGTATTTTAGGGTAACTTTTAAAAAATGGTCGAAAAAAAGAGAGCATAGCCGTAAAAACGTTTCCTAACCTCTAATTTTTTTTAGAGGTTAGGAAATGTTTCCCTTAACCCAATAGAAAGGTTAGGAACGTTTTTACGGCCATGCCTCTCTTTTTTCGACCATTTTTGAAAAGGTACCCTAAAATATATATTTACCTAAGATATCGGACCATGACCGGTTAAATTCGGTCAAAAATTGGCCGTAACTCGAAAACGGTTCAACATTTTTTAATTCAGATATTTTATCTGGAGTTTAGGCCTATCGTTTCAGGGGGGGGGTCCAGTCTCATCAATTTTTCGATATCTCTTACCGTTTTGGCTAAACAATTAGCGATACATACACACATATACTTATCGTTACATTTAGTTTTATTATTATAGAAGATACACATAAGAAAAAACTGCATTATTTGTACAAATAATTTTATTACTGTATTTCTGAAGAGAAAAAGAAATAATTGTAAACATACTGCCTACAGAATGTGAGCAAAATATTCATCAATCAGGTGCCTTCTGACTCTAAATCACTCCTAAAGGTCCTGCTGGATCACTCCTGAAGGTCCAGGTGCATTGATGTCATCCACTTCTTCAAAATCAACACCTTGGACTTCAGGATCAACAGGGAGATTTCCTTTTTGGTTGATACATGCTATATTATGCAAGATTTCACATGCAATAATATAAACATCGGCCTTCTGTATGGTGGGTAGGCAAACACGTATTCCTGTTGAGAGGAGTGGAAACCTTCTCTTGAGGACTCAAAACAGCGTTATACACTGACCCGAGTTCTTGTGCGACTTTCATTGTAACGATTCTCCTCTTTTTCACATGAAATTAAAATTAAATTATAATATGAAAATTGAAATGTTCGATTAGAATGTGATGTGATTGTGTGAAAAATATGCAAAAGTATAAAAATAAACAAAAAAAAAAATCAACCAATAGGAGAGTGTGTTTGAACAAAACCCCCTCTTGAACGGAGGGTTAAAACACTAGCCCTAAAACCCACAAAAAAGTGGTGGAAAAATGAACTAAATTTTGGTAGGACGGTGATTTGAGGGTTGACAGAGTGTTAGAATGAAACACACAGAAAACACGTTGTGGTAGGATCGGGCCTAAAGAAGCTACTTAATCGTCCTCACGAGGCTGAGTGTACTCCGAAAGGGGAGCGAGGGGAGCACTTCATTAGGTGAGGGACCTAAGTCCGTGTAAATACAGAAGGTTTGGTGTTATGAAGGGCATTTAGCCTTTAAAAAAAACTCTGCTTCAAACCAATAGTGAGAGATCATCAGCAAAAAGCGAGCTTCTACGCAGTTTCTATGGATACTGTGAGAAAGAAGCTAGGGTTACCGTGCCAGGAAATGGTTACAACTAAAGAGAGTAGGCACCGAACAAAAGATTGTGGCATGATAGAATTAAGGAAAGCGATGCCAACCCTAAATAGGGTTTGGAATGGACTAAGAAGAAGTGATCTATACCAAGCAAGGTCGTAGCTAGGATTCAATTTAGGGGTGGGTTTAAATGTACCTATAGTTTTTACCTCTCTAAAAATAGCTAGCTCCTATTTTTATCATGATACTTTAGTAATTATAGAGGTAAAATGGTGAGGAAGGTTTACTAATTTACTTGTAAGGCGTAGTCCCTCCATCCACCCTTGGTGCATGATTGAAAAGGGGCGATTACCTCAATGACACGTTGAATACACCAGTTCGCGTTAGATCACTGAAGTTCATCAACGCCCAGCGAGGTTGTACCATGTAGGTGTCCACGTGGGTTCGCGCCCTCGTGTTTCAGGTCAATATGGGTAGGTGGTTTGCAAGTTTTCATCGAATGGATGGTAAAACCCCGTCTCGAATGACCAATAGATGCTAAAGAGACGTTAAGACAAATATATAGAAAAAACTCAAACAGTACACAGTCTTATGATAGCTATAATCTCAAACAATCTAGTTAGCATTGAATACAATGATTCTACAGTTGATTCTACTGTTGATGGTCTGAATTTCTCCTACAACAAAGCCATTTTTGGGTACTTCCACACGTGTTCGATCGTGTTTATCCTGCCAAACGGATAATATGCCAAAGATTATTGGAATATGGCTTTGCATATTTTGATGATTTCTTGGATTTTTGCAAATTTTGACAATTTCTGTGGTTTTTGCATATTTTGACGATTTCTTGGGTTTTTGCATATTTTGACGATTTCTTGGGGTTTTGCATATTTTGACGATTTCTCGGGTTTTTGCATATTTTGACGATTTCTTGGGTTTTTGCATATTTTGACGATTTCTTGGGTTTTTGCATATTTTGACGATTTCTTGGGTTTTTGCATATTTGGACGATTTCTTGGTTTTTGCACATTTTGACGACTTCTTGGGGTTTTGCATATTTTCACGATTTCTTGAGTTTTTGCATATTTTGACGATTTCTTGGGTTTTTGCATATTTTACTCATAGGTATTTAGATTCTTTGGATTATTTCGAGCATTTTTGGATGAAAATATTATTGAATACAATACATTTCGTCAAATATCCCAAAATATTTGTCATTAAAAAAAAAAAAAAAAAAAAAAAAGGTATTTTTTGGTTTTTGCGAAGGCACATTATTGAAAATATTAAACCAAAATTTAGTTGATTTCATATTTAAAATTGATATTTCAAATGATACATTGTTTTTTGCTTTATTTTCATTTGAAATATTTTAGATTATTTTGTCATTATTTAGATTATTTTGGCACTTTTTCTTGCATAATCTTTTGCATATTTGGCCGCTTTTGTACAGATTATGATCCAGGTTCTAGTCTAATCCAAATTTTTATTTTTCATTTCAGCCCGAATCGTGACAATATTTTCCGACTCTGCAGATAGATTACTTTTGACCAATTTTATTTTGTCAACTTCGCTCAGTCTATCCATCACAGTATGTTGCATTCTGTTCAAAAATAAAGTCAAAGCGGACTAAATTAACAAACGAAAATGTGGATAGAGTAAGGTGATTATGAAAGACTGATCAAATCAAATTGAACGAATCTTTGCATTTGCTGAGACCTAGTATTAATAAACTTTTCAATCATGCGGAATATCCCGTGCAAAAAGGAACATCATTTTTTAAAACTTAAGACTTATTTATTTTAATTTTTGTCGTCTTGACTTTTTCATTTTAGAATTGAAATGAATTGAATGTCATTTAAAGATCTTTAAATTAAGATTCAAACGACGAAAATTAAAATAAAAAAATCTTTCGTTCAAGACTTAATATATAAAGTCTTCAAAGACATTCATATTATTAGGATGGAACATCATTGATACTCTGATGCTCAACGGAATGAATCAACTCAACATTAACGATTTTATCTAGCAGTGATGTGTAAGCCTTAAACGTCAATCAAGGATTTTAATACAAAACAGCAGCCTCGAGTATGTTGGATGATATTAATTTTAGTTCGATCTATTTTTTTTTTTTTAGAAATTTAAATCGACTTCGTCCAAATTGGAATGGCAAGTTCCAAAATATTACAAGGGGATCAACAATTTTTCTTTTTGGTTTTATTGTCATAAGGAATTTTTTGTATGAAAGTAAGGTTTTAACTTTACCGCGTTTTTTATGTGCAAGTTGAGTTTGATAAAATTAGCAAGGTTTGCTAAAAGGATCTATGTCGGGAACAAGTTCTGCTAAAAGGCTCTATGTCAGGAACAAGGTTTGCTAAAAGGATCTATGTCAGGAACAAGTTCTGCTAAAAGGCTCTGTGTCAGGAACAAGGTTTGCTAAAAGGATCTATGTCAGGAACAAGGTCTACTAAAAGGATCTATGTCAGGATTAAGGTTGCTAAAAGGCTCTATGTCAGGATTAAGGTCTGCTAAAAGGCTCTATGTCAGGAACAAGGTCTGCTAAAAGGCTCTATGTCAGGAACAAGGTTTGCCAAAAGGATCTATGTCAGGAACAAGGTCTACCAAAAGGATCTATGTCAGGATTAAGTTCTGCCAAAAGGATCTATGTCAGGATTAAGTTCTGCTAAAAGGCTCTATGTCAGGAACAAGGTTTGCTAAAAGGATCTATGTCAGGAACAAGTTCTGCTAAAAGGCTCTATGTCAGGAACAAGGTTTGCTAAAAGGATCTATGTCAGGAACAAGTTCTGCTAAAAGGCTCTGTGTCAGGAACAAGGTTTGCTAAAAGGATCTATGTCAGGAACAAGTTCTACTAAAAGGATCTATGTCAGGATTAAGGTTGCTAAAAGGCTCTATGTCAGGATTAAGGTCTGCTAAAAGGCTCTATGTCAGGAACAAGGTCTGCTAAAAGGCTCTATGTCAGGAACAAGGTTTGCCAAAAGGATCTATGTCAGGAACAAGGTCTACCAAAAGGATCTATGTCAGGATTAAGTTCTGCCAAAAGGATCTATGTCAGGATTAAGTTCTGCTAAAAGGCTCTATGTCAGGATTAAGTTCTGCTA
>CM022880.1:20886523-20901233 GCA_012654025.1 Pachypsylla venusta | reverse complement strand
ATATATATATATATCATGGGAACCGCCATGCCTCTATCCTGCTAGTTATCTATAATATACCATCAGTAATGAGTATAAAACCCCTGACTTCAGTCGAACCGTTACTACAAAATCAAAAATTAGTGGCTGATTAGCGCCTGATGTTTCTTACGTAGCCCAGGGTGGCGAGGTTTAATAGTAGGGAGACAAATCCTCATATTATCTTCAAGAATAGAAGGAAGTATCAGAGAATACTTTTTGGATTTTATGTTGGTTAGAGCAGAAAACCCGTGCAACAAAAAAATCTTCTTGGCAACAAATAACTCGATTATCAGATGTTAATGTTTACGAAATATACCAATATTTATGATTGCTGTACAAGCTGAAAGGTCGCACTATATATTAAAATCAGTGTACTCCAATAGCCATTGTCCCTCATTAGCCCACTATCGCTAAACTTCTGATTTTGTGTATTTTTTTTTTAATTTTCTCACCGGTCTTCTTAGGAAATCCCGAGCCTGGGGGGATTCCCCCCATTCTTCCCCTCTCGTCGAGACTGCGGTATTTACTATTTTGGATATATATTGCAACGCAGGGCCGTATTCGAAGAGAGTGGTCCGAAGGATTAACAGCCAAGTCGGGACTAATACCTGAATATGATGATCATGGAAGGTGATGTTGTTTTTGTTGTTGCTTCTGGTGTTGTTGTTGTTGTTGGTGGTGGTAATGGTGATTACACGCTCCCTACATTACATGAATGATATACAGGGTTGGGCAAAAGTATCTTTTTTATGTGTGAATTTGAAATTTTGCATGGTAAACTATGTTTATAAAACCTACTTTTGGAGAGAGGCCCATTTTCAGGGCTGGCCCCTATGTTGGGACCAAGGGGGGGGCAAGTCAGTTTTCTTAAATACGAACTCCCTCTTGTGATACATTTTTGAAAAGGTCTTTTAATTACAAGCACTTTGGTACAAATCTCAGTTTTCTATTGTTTGGCATTAGAGAATGGCGGCCAATTTTGTTTAATGAACGGTAAACTTTATCCTTTAGATATCCCCACAAGAAACACTTTAGGGGGTGAGATACGGCGATCTTGATGACCACCTTATCACTAGAACACCACCTGCACCCCTACCGATCTATCAATTGGGAAAAGGTATATCCAAATATTCCCGCACAATTGCACTGTAGTGAGCTGTCCCCCGTCCTGCTGTAAATAAACTCTTTCAAATGCCTCTTCAGGAAACAAGTGACGAATGGCAGGAACAATTTGAGTCTGAAGGAGATTTAGATCTAGGCGCACGGCAGTGCGCCAGGCCAAGTTCCGGCCTGACGCACGCAGTGTGTATATTTACACGAAGGGCTTCGTACTGTTTTCCCTACCCTCCTAACTTTGCCCCTGATAATGATTATAACTTAAAATTTGGAATATAANACATTTATGTTTTTTGTGGTATTATTCTCCATTCAAGTTACCCTCGATTTGAAAAGGTCCAACTATTCCACACCAAACGTTCACTTTTAGGGGTGTTTGAATGTGCTCTTCATGAAACATATGAGGATTTTCATCCGACCAAAATGTATAATTTTGGGCAATAACCCCTCCATTTAAATAAAATGTGGCCTCATCTGAAAGCACTACAAAATCCACGAAGTCAGGTTGTTGATCAATTTTAAGTAGTATTTTCTCACAATAGTCAAGTCTTCTTTCCTAATCACCATATTTCAATTCTTGTACACTATGACTTTTGTTTTAAAAAATCGAGGATTTTGAAATAGGATTGCGGTGATTGAAGGTTTCATTGAAAAGATTACCTACGAACTTTCTCATAAGAACGCACCCTGTCCCCAATACCACGCATCATCAGAACAGTGATTCTCTCTCTTTTCACAACATAACTAATCAGCGAAACTTGAAAATAAACCAGCAGATAAAGTCGAAAAACAACCAAAGACTGACTCAAAATGAATTGTGCTCAGTAAAGAAGAGAAAATTAACTTTCCCCAACGAAAGAAAAGAATACTGGTCATTATTTTTACCTAGTTGAGACCCCTTGTAAAGTTTTACAATAAATAACTCAAGGAATTGAAAATTTAGGCAATTCTTTGTACAATATTGGCTGCCATTCTCTAACGGCAAACTCAACTAGGTAAAAGCTGAAATTTGTACCAAAGTACTTCTAATTAAAAGACCTTTTAAAAAATGTATCGCAAGAGAGGGGTTCGTATTTGAAAAAAATAACTTGACCCCCCTAGCCCCGACATGGGGACTGGCCCTAAAAATTGGCCCCACTCTAAAATAAGGTTTTATAACCTTAGATTACCATGCAAAATTTCAAATTCACACATAAGTAAAGCCCTTCCAAATATATTCAGGGGTTTCCAGACTTTTGCCCCACCCTGTATGAAATTTGAGGGTATGATCTTGAAAAGTATAATGCCATCATATAACTATAATATATGATGTGGTCAAAATACATGATTTTTTCAAGTTATACTTCTTTAGGCGCGTTATGAAAAAATGATGAGAGTGAAATTTTAAGATGCGCGCGCAACTGTAACAAAAGGTTATCACTACATCAATGTAACACAAAATTAACACAGATGAAGTTAGTTATGAATAAATGATGAGAGTTAAATTTAAATATTGTATTTTCTCATTCTATATCCATACAACATACAACATTGTGGCTCAGTGGCAAGGCCTCTATTCTTAGTTGGTACGTTTTGACTTCACTCCCGGGTAGGGTTAGTATGTTTTTTTGAAATACTATTAAATTTAGTACACACACGCGTTTTTTTTTTTTTTTTTTTTTTTAATATTATAGCTCACGTGCATCTACTATGCACGGTATTTTCATTAATAATAATAATGATTGACAATTTGGGGAGGTCTTGGAGCCCATATATTTTCTTGTTCCATCGGATTGTTCTTCCTTATGATTTCCATGAAATCATTTTCTCCCTTGATTTCTTCCAACTTCCTCATTTTGGACACTAGTATTTTGACATTAGTTTCGTTCAATGTTTTCCATAATCTTTTTCTTACGGAGGGATATTCCTGAAATTTAAGAACAATTATACAGAAACAGGATGTCCCGGACTTACCCTCTTTTTCTTGAGAACAGTTCAACACACTTTAGAAGCTTGAGATAAAAAAGGACACCGCACAAAATGATAGGAAATAGGCTTTCAGTCAAATTCCCTGAACCTTTGGGAAAGGTTAATATAGGATGTAAATGAAAAGAATCAATGGGCTCAAAGTAAACAAATGGACAGTTTTTGAGTTATACAGGGTGAAACCTTAAAACAAAGCATTTATCCAATCACCCTCTTAATTGAGTTTTTCAGGTCAAGTCTGTTTTTTGGATAGTATTTGAAATTGTTGCAGGTCAGCAGGCCGACAAACAAAAAAAAATTCCCGACTCTCGCTCTATTTACACTGGCGCTAGAGTTTCACTGTTCAATGGGAACTCCATCAGCTGATATTACGATAGAATAATATTTTTTCCGACTCCAAGTCGCTCTATTTACACGAGAGCCAGCGTTTCACTGTTCCGTCTGTCTCATACGTAGCCCAATCATGAAGGGCTTGAAAAATAAATTAAATGATATAAATCTCGAGTATTTTAAAATGTATCTCGGTCCGTCCCTTAAAAAATATTCAAAAAAACCCATAATTGGTGGGTCGGCAACCGGCCGCCATTTAAAATGCCTTGATTTGGTTTTTCCTCTTAAACTTTGCCACAAAATAACTTCTTCCATTTTCTTCTTTAACCGTTTCCAAGAGATGTGAAGTGGACCAACAATGTTCGGGGTGTGAGAAAATCGAGTCAATGATATAGATATTTTCCCATTTTATGTTTAAAATCCAAAACTCAATAACGGCTCTAATGATTTCGACCAAATTTGGTTTACGGGTTTTTTAGAGTGAAAATTTGGTCTGGACTGGTCCATCTCTGGAAAAAATTGACTGGGCAGACTGGGCTAACGTTAAATAAAGGAAGTTTTCTCACATTCTGTTTTATTCGTTATGCTCTTATTTAATTTTTTTTTTTTCTTTTATATTCTTACCCCAAGTGTGTCAGAAATTAGTACAAACACGTTAATATTATACGCATAAGATTCAATCACATAAAAATTATTCGCTTCATCTGTAAGCGTAAAAAGTAAACCTTCTGACGCTGTTCCATCTTTGTCCCTTTTGTATATTGCGCGATAGGGTGATACAAGATCATATTTGAATGAAATTTCCGCAAATGAACAAAACGGATGTCTTACGTAAATCAGAGGATTTTGAAATCCTGTGATTTTATATTCTCCGGAATTTCCTCGATATTCCATGGGGATAAGATTGCAAATAGTATCATTGCTTAAGAAATTGTAGTGCGTATATATTTCGTGAAGAGCCCAACCTGAAAAGAAATTTTAATATAATTGTTGGGCTGTGCAGTGACAGTTTTGAAGAATAAAAATCTCAATTTCTCTAGAAATTTCTATGCAATTATACAAATATTTTTATTTAAATAATGAGTCCAAATATAGTTAGTACTATTTTTTGGGTACAATAAATGAACTTTTAAATTAAAACCCAAAACGGGGCCTTTATATATTGGACCCCTCTAGTTCCGCCCTATAATTGACAAATATTTTGGTTCACGCTCATTTTTCGAAATACCCACTAGCTCGACAGTTGTGTGGATAACTTCCTATCGAGCCTATTTCTAAAATTTTATCGTAATTGCACCATTTTCGTGGTTCCGTGTTAAAAACATAGAAAACGAACTTTAATTTCTTTGGTTTTTTTTTAAAAAAAAAAACACTTTCCATACCTATGTCGAAACAGACAATAAAATATCCGATTTTCCCCCATTTTGCTTTTGTTTTTTAAAAATTTTATGCCATATTTGAAGTTACTGGCATCGAAAACTGGAATTTAATGTCCACCCATTTTTTGTTTGGTCACACAAAACGAAATTTGTCCCAAAAAGACCTTCTCCAACCTGTAACTCTGCTAGGCTTTGTCCGGCTCACTAACGAATTTCGTAAAAAAATATCCTTTTGATCTCATCTATTCATTCAGGGGTCCCATTTATAGCCCAACATCCTCTATATCTATTTGATCTCAGCTACCCACCATATTCAGGGGTCCCATTTATAGCCAAACACCCTGTATATCCATTTGATCTCAGCTACCCACCATATTCAGGGGTCCCAATTATAGCCAAACACCTGTATATCCATTTGATCTCAGCTACCCACCATATTCAGGGGTCCCATTTAGGGCCAAACACCCTTCATATCTCAAATATGGTCAGAGATACGGCAGAAATATATGGATCTACATTTTAAAACACAATGAAATACTTTATTTTCCTACACTTCGTTTATGGGAAGATAAAGTAATAAATGGCACGGAAAACCGTACTAAACTCTATCTTCCTTTATTCTAGGAAATTGACAGCCTCCAGCTAATGTCACATCTCTATAGTTGAAAGAACATTTGAATTAGTTTTGGCAGCCTCCGGCTAATGTCGCAGCTCTATAGTTGAAAAAATATTTTAATTAGCTTTGGCAGCCTTCGGATGTTGTCACAGCTCTCTAGTGAAAATATTATCGGTGATATGTTTTAAATAAACACAGAGTGTTTATTTCAAATTTCATAAAATTTGGAGTGATATTTTCACTTTTATAGAAGTGTCCCAAATTTGAGGATTGGTACCCTAAAGGGCCCCCAGATAGAAATAGCCCCATGAGGCCCAAAATTTGACGATGATATGTTACAAAGAGTATCTGTTTTAAATTTCATAAAAATTGGAGTGATATTGCCATTTTTACAAAGGTGACCAAAATTTGAGGTTTGGTGTCCTAAAAGCCCGCAGATGAAGATAGTCCCATGACACGCAAATTGTATCGACGATATTTATCAAAGAGTTTTTGTTTTAAATTTCATCAATATCGGGCTTGCCGTTTGGGGTCTAGAGGGTCATCCAAGAATGGCCCCTTTTTACCCATAAATGGACCCCAGAGGGTGATATCTACAATGTTAAAGGACAAATAATAAAGGCTATAGATGCGCGATAACGATTTCGGGGGCGTACGGACGCACATTTTTTTCTAGACCAGATTGTTGGTATCTAGTCGTCATAATTCGTCCAGACAAGCAAAAAAAATGACATCGAAATTTTTCACCAAACCAATACTTTATTTTCCTATACTTCGTTTATGGTAAAAAAGTAAAAAATGAAAAAGATAAAGTAAAAAATGATAAAGTCAACCGTTCTTTAAAATCTAGATATTTGCCAAATATCAAAAAATGATCCTGGAATTCAAAATGACAGACGGTTAGGCAACTTTCTCACTTTGGGTCATTTTACAATATTGATGGGGGTATAATCTGACATTTTCAGCAAAAATTTGCTTACGTGACTTACGTGACAAAAACAAACATTATGACTCACCCTCAATATTATTTCTGCTAAGTTCATTATTCCACCTTTCCGGAAGTTTTAATGGAAATTCCCGATTGATTGTTACAGAGATTGCTCCAGTTGGTATCATTTCCATTTGAGAAATTAGGCCTGAAAGGAGAAAAAGAATAAAAAAAAAAAAAAAATGAAAANAAAAAAAAATGCTGTTTGTGTTATTATGTCACAACTTTGGTGCTCACTGCAGCAATGTAAGATTTTCCAATATCTAGCATTATCCAATTACTTTGAATTTTTCAATTTTACCTACAATGTTGGCACCTGATCGCTATGCGCATTTATCTACATAGCTACTTTTTACATTGTCCTCACGAGTGGGCTGAGTGGGCCCCGAAAACATCCAAACCACAGTGACAAATTTTCGCCCCTACCAGAATCGAACCCGGGTCTCCCGATTGCAAAACTAGTGCAGTGACCACGAAGCCATGGGAGCTGGTAGAAAAAAATCATAATTCTTACGTGACTTTTTTATCCTAGCGATTGACAAACGTGCAATGAGAACATCTCCTATGAATAACACATGCCACTGGATCATTCATAGTTTTTTTACCTTCCTTATCCTATAAAAGAGAAAGTAATGAATGGGCTGAAATTTTCGATGTCCAGTTTTCAATGTCATAACACGTTTCGGGGTCCCCAGAGCCCAAATCTTGAGTTTCAGTCATTGGTCCGTGTGTGTGCCTGTCTGCCCGTCTGTCTTTAAACAAGATATCTCTAGAACGGCAGGTGCTTAGAGAATTGAAATTCGGTATCTATGTCAGTTTTATGCCATGAACGGCAAAATAAGCTTTTCTTGGAAATCGAATATACCGTTGGCGGGTTGATGCTGCTTTTTAGCGGTTTTCGCATATCCTGCTTAAAATGAGAACAGTAATAGCCATAACTAAAAACTTGGTGCCTATTCATATCAATTTCATAAATATAACTTAGGTTGAATTGTAATATATTGTTGGCCGCTTATTAGCGGTTGAAGTCCGCTTTTTGGCGGTTCTGCCTAAAACCAGAAATGAAAGAGCTAGAACTTGAAATTGTGTGCCTATTCATAAAGAAGACAAATACTGAAAGAGTTATCTCTTCAGGCAACTTATCGACCCCAGGGGCGCCCCCAGCGCCCCAAACAGCTTTATTTGGGACCGAATCTCTAAAATCCAAACCACATAACCAATTTTGATGAAATTTAGAATCAGTAATTATGGAATCAGTGAATATGGGGCCCCGCCAGTAGGCCCAATAAGCTCCTTCAATTGATTATGGTTTTTCTTTGTATTCACATAAAATTCAAAACAAATAATGTCTGGGATTATTCAACTCATTATAATTACTGTTTTCCAGTTTTTAGTCAGAGTGTCCCTCCCCACCAAGGTCCCAGGATGAAGAACTCATTTGGGCCAAATTCCTAAAATCCAAACCTTATAACCAATTTTATTGAAAATTAAACCTGGTAATCATATCAATATTTTATCTAAAGACATTGATCCGTGGTTGTGTAACTTCACCAGGGGTCCGTTTGGATTTTAGGGGCCCCAGCAGGGATCGGTTTTGGGGCTCCGACAGGGGACCACAAAAATAAAAATAAGATGGTCGTCTGATTTCGATAAAAATTGGTATTGGACAAATGTTGGTATTTTGTAGAAATTTTGGTTTTGGGACCCATGTGGGGGACCAAAAATGAAAAAAAAAAAATTTGATTAAAAAAAGTCACCTTGTTACTTGATAATTGACAATTTTTAATGTCATACTTGATATTTGACAATTTTTGGTGTTTTGTAGAATTTTAATTTTGGGGCCCCGCCAGGGGTCCAAAGACGAAATTTTTCATTTTTGGGGCCCCGGTAGGGTCCCAAAAATGAAAAATCATAAAAATTTTCTTATTTTGATACAATTTAGTATGCACAGTCACCCAAGTATTATATTTGACAATTTTAGTTGTTTTGTAGAAATAGCTAAAAAAATACAATATGGGTTATATAGGTACGCCCATCAAAGGGAAAATTAATTTTGTATTGTTTTCTATCTGTACAGCCAGCCCAAAACTAATAATATTAGAAAAGATTGAGAAGTAATTTGTTTGAAATTTTGGGTTCAGTGGATTTCATATCAATCACGGATTTTGAGATACAGGATGGAAAACATTAGGTAACATTTTTTTAGAACGGCCGGCCTTATATATCGAGAACGATAAGTCGTAGAGTGGTGATAATAAACTTCTCGCTTTATTACTTTTAAAATTAATTATTTTCACTCTGTATAAATCTTACCTGTATGTGGGAAGAACCGCTCTCGATGTGGGCCTGGTATCACAATTATTAAACGAGCCCAATTTGATTCTGGTTTGAATAGAATGTATCCTTCACGGTCATCATCGTATCCTGTATATATTATTTTAATGGCGGCTGCGAAACATATTTTAACATTAAACATTTCCTCAAGTACAAGTCAACAAGGGTTTTGGCATTAAATATTTCCTCAAGCACATGTCAACAATGGTTTTAACGTTAAATATTTCCTCAAGTACTTGTCAACAAGGTGTTTACCTCCGGCGGGGAATATCTTTTAACATTAAACATTTTCTCAAGTACATGTCAACAAGAGGTTTGCCTCCGGGGAGGAATATTTTATAACACTAAATATTTTCTCAAGTGCATGTCAACAATAGATTTGCCTCCATGGAGGATATCTTTTAACATTAAATATTTCCTCAAGTACATGTAAATAAGGGGTTTGCCTCCGGGGAGGAATATCTTTTAACATTAAATATTTCCTCAAGCACATGTCAACAAGGGTTTTAACATCAAATATTTCCTCAAGTACATGTCAACAAGGGGTTTGCCTCCGGGGAAGAATATCTTTTAACATTATATTTCCTTAAGTACCTGTCAACAAGAGATTTGCCGCCGGGGCAGAATATTTTTCAACATTAAATATTTCCTCAAGCACATGTCAACAATAGGTTGGCCTCCGAGGAGGAATATCTTATAACATTAAATATTTTCTCAGGTACATGTAATCAATAGGTTTGCCTCCGAGGAGGAATGTCATTTAACATTATTTCCTCAAGTACATGTCAACAATAGGTTGGCCTCCAAGGAGGAATATCTTATAACATTAAATATTTTCTCAGGTACATGTCAACAATAGGTTGGCCTCCGAGGAGGAATATCTTATAACATTAAATATTTTCTCAGGTACATGTCATCAATAGGTTTGCCTCCGAGGAGGAATGTCATTTAACATTAAATATTTCCTCAAGTATATGTCAACAAGGGGTTTGCCTCCGGGGAGGAATGTCATTTAACATTAAATATTTCCTCAAGTACATGTCAACAATAGGTTTGCCTCCGAGGAGGAAATCTTTGAATATTTCCTCAAGTACATGTCAACAAGGGGTTTGCCTCCGGGGAGGAATATCTTTTAACATTGAATATTTCCTCAAGTACATGTGAACAAGGGGGGTTTGCCTCCGGGGAGGAATATCTTGTAACATTAAATATTTTCTCAAGTACATGTCAACAAGTGGTTTATTTCCGGAGGGGAATATTTTTTAACATTAAATATTTCCTCAAGTACATGTCATTTTAACGGGAGCCATTATTATTTCATCATCGAGGCATGGCTGATCCAAACATTTCCTAACCTCTCTGTCTGGTTTGGGGGACGTTCATCTTGACGCTTATATTGAAAAAATAAACAAACTTTTTCTTCTCATAAAGTCGTTAAAAAAAGGTAAAAGCTCAAAATTACTACATAGGTAAAAGTTGGCTCCCATAAAACTTGGCTTCCCCAAAAAATTGGGTACGGTAAAAACTTGTCCTCATTCGGGCCTTGTGCCGAATGCCATGTATCTCGAGAAGGGTTAGCTTTATCAATTTATTTTAATGAACGACAGTTACATTTCCTCTAAGCTTAGTGCTATACATTTTTCGTATCTCTGACCGTTTTTGAGATAGGTATAAATGTTATAGTTAAACTCGAAAATATATTTGTCGACGAAAATGTGTGGAATTAAGCTTAGGGGAACTGCAGTTTTTTTTTTTTTTTTTAAAAAAAAAAAAACGATTTAGTTAAAATGGCGGACGATTAATGTCAAAATGGCGGTCGGTTTCGTAACTTTCCCATCTAAAGTCTTTTTATAATATTGATGAGAGAGGTCTAAATGATATAATCTACCACTTAGTATAAAAAGAAACCCTAAGGAGCTGCAAACTAAAGGACCCGGAAAAATAAATATAATAGATAATGATTTCAAGGAATTATACTGACCCGTAACCTGCTTGTATTCCGCCCAGTCATCATAACTAACTTTATCAACTCCTTGTATGAGTCTGCCGGCAAGATGCTGGTTCGATTTTGGTACAGTGGCAGCAAAAAACATGCTCTGTGAAATGTTTGGAGCCATTCCCAATATAGTTTCATTTTGTAAGATTCTTTTCAATAGGGCTACATTCTGATTTTCATTATACAAATCATTTTCGATGGTATAATCATTGAAGAAACTAAAAATGTCATTACTGCGCGATTTACGGAATGCGTCGTGAAAACTGAAAATTCAAATTATTGTTTAAAATCAAAATTTGATTTTCAATGGTAACTTGTAATTGTATAACTCTTAGGAGGGGAGAACTATCGATAATCTGAAATATCGATAGTCTTTTTCAAAACTATAAATTGTATGTTAGAACGATGTGAATATAAATACTATCACAACTTTCAACAGTACTCAGACTGTTATCATCAGACCAAAGTTATGATAGAACGATATGAACACTATCACAACTTGACACGAAGTCACATTCAACAGTACTCAGACTTTCATCATCAGACCAAAGTTATGATAGAACGATATGAACACTATCACAACTTGACACGAAGTCACACTCAACAGTACTCAGACTTTCATCATCAGACCTGAGTGCGTACCTATTTTATATCTTTTTCAAAATCGGACAAATTTTAAGTTATTTCATTTTTGGGCCACTGCCGAGGCCCCAAAAGCAAAAATTCTACCAAACATAAAAAATTATCAAATATAATACTTGGGTGAATGTGCATTCCAAATTTTATCAAAATCGGACAAATTTTATGTTATATCATTTTTGGGCCCCTGCCGGGGCCTCAAGACCAACGACCTTCCTACAAAATACCAAAAATTGCCACAGATAATACATGGGTGACTGTGCATACCAAATTTAATTAAAATGGGACAACTTTTAAATTTTGACAAAATTTCTTCAAAATACAAAAAATACCAATAAAGTACTCAGGTGTCTGTGCATACCAAATTTGATCAAAATTAGAGGACTTTTACATTTAGTAATTTTTGGGACCCTGTTGGTACCTCCTAACGGCGCCCCTGGTGAAGTTACACCTCTACGGACCAATGTTTTTAGGTAAAATATTGCTATGATTACCAGATTTAAATTTTATCAAAATTAGTTATATGGTTTGAATTTTTGAAATTTGGCTCAAATGAGACGTTCTTGGAAACCCTGGGGAGACCACTCTGACTAAAAGCTGGAAAACAGAGATTATAATAAGTTGAATAATCCTCAAATGCTCCAGACATTAATTGTTTTGAATTTTATGTAAATATATACCGGACCGTTTTCTTTTAAAAGCGATAGTTAATTGAATGAGCTTATTGGCCTCACTGGCGGGGCCCCTGATAAAAATGCACCCATATGGGCAATTTTTTTTTTTCATAAAAACATGCCATATTAGCCTATTTTAAATTTCATCAAAATTGGTTATGTGGTTTTGATTTTAGATATTTGGTCCAATTGCGACGTTCTTGGTCCTGAAACGAGGGGGGGGGGACTCTGAATAAAAAGCTGAAAACGGTGATTTCCAATAGTTTGCTTGATCCCCGTCGACTCTAGATATTTTTTTTTTTTTTTTATTTTNATTTTTTTTTTTTTTTAATTTCGTGTGAAATTACTGAACTGTTTTCTTTTAAAAGGGATTTCCATTTTAAGGACCTTGTTTGGGCCCCGGTGGCACCCCTGACAGAGGTACGACCGCGTGAGACCATTTATTTCAGATAAAATAATTCCACAATTACTGATTTCGAATTTCATCAAAATTGGTTATGTGGTTTTGGTTTGGATTTTAGAGATTCGGTCTAAAAAAGCTGTTTGGGGCGCTGGGTGTGATATTGAGAAAAAGAAAAATATGGGTCGGGCTTTTTGCCCAAAGATGACCTGTGCCAAATTTCATCAAAATCGGACTAGCGGTTTGGCTTCCAGAGCTCTGCACACGATTCCATACGTACGTCCCACGTCCGACGTGGAACGTCGGAAATATCGGTTTTGTGGACCCCATGGCTCCAAATACTTCCAAACTTAAAAAATGTGGCGCAAAAGCAATAGGAAATGACATATTTGATTTTTATTTTGGGTTTTGGGTTCCCGTCAAAATTTTCTGCACGATTACAATACTTTATCTTCTATAGGAAGAGAAAGTAAAAACAACTGATATAAAAAACCCTTAATATTATATGTACCATGAAATTTTCTCCTAAGTTCAGACTCTTCATCAGAAATTCAACCAATGAGCTCAGATTGCAAAACCAATTTTAAAATACTCCAACTGTACATAAATTATTAAAACAAAACCACATGGCGCTGAACCAAAGATCTCGGATTAGAAAACGACGTTCTTGATCACTGCATACTCACAGTTGTTCTGATTTTTAAATATTGGAATTCCTATTTCAAAATCAGAATTTGCTGCAGGCTCCTCTCAAAAATTGGTATAAAAAAAATATTATTTTTCATTAATTTGGACGTGTCTGGGAAACGAGTTTAACGAAAAGTAAAATCATCGTATTTGGGGGAAACACCATCTATTACCATATCCTATAGAGAATATAAAACAAAATTAGCAAAAAGTCGTATGAATGTGGCAGAAAAAAGTGGGTCTTCATACCTATAAACTCTGTTTCGTGTTAATATAGTTGTTGTTGTTGTAGTAGCGGTTTTGCTCACGAATCAGCCGTTCTTCCCATTTATAGATGCATGATTAATTAAAATAATAGAAACAGATTGATATGAGTTTACCGAAAAGATTTTGATGACCCTTGGCTGGAACTATGATGGTACGCGTTCCAGGCCGTCCTGATGCGTAGAACCGGCCATCGTGTCGACGTGTTAATATAGTTCGGCAGCTTTGCTTACTCTTGACGGGCACGCTTGATATCGTTTCTAAAATGATACCTATGATTTTTATTTCCTCAAAATTAAATATTGTCAATTTTTATATTTATTAATTTTCAATGAATGGAACTCAAAATGGCTCAACACAAACCCTAGGGAGAATAAGTTGAGAAGTATAAAATCGACTGTCTTCCCATGGCTGTCCTCATTCCGTCAGTCGAGAATGGAAGAAGTATGCCTGACGAGAATGAGGATTGGTCACACCAAATACACCCACTCCCACTTATTTAGACTGGAAGACAATCTAATTTGTGATTTATGTCATGTAGCGATATCGATAGAACATATAACTTGGGCATCTTCTCCCAAGTTATTTTTATCGCAAATCCTTAAAAGAAATTCTTTGTGATAATTCAGCCACCATAGAAGATCTTTTGAAGTTCCGTACCAAAAATAATTTCTTAAAAATGCTTTAATTTTTTTTTATATATATTTTTCCATGTATGGCATGTATTGTTGGGATACTAATACTACGATATGCTGAGTATGTAATAAATGAATAAAATATTAATTAATTAACAGATTTATATTATTGGTTAGCCAGCGTCTATGGCACGTTGAATACACCAGTTCCGGTTGAATCACTGAAGTTAAGCAACGTCCAGAGAGGTTGTACCATATGGGTGTCCACATGGGTTCGCGCCCTCGTGATGCTGGCTATTTTTCCGGCCAAACCCAGGCTGGAGATTAATATAGTTGAAAAAAAAAATCACAAAATTTCAAAATAAGTGCACATGGGTGATTTTTTAGAAAAATAGGGACGAAGATATGCTGAAATTGCTGAATGACTGAAAAAAAATCTCAAATTAAAATTTTTGAAATAATTTTCGAAAAAAAAAAATTGATTTAAGAAATATCAAATGAACGCCATTTTGTTAGATTACTTCAAGTGAAACAAATGTTAGTGTAAAAGAACATTAAAAATAATTGTATACAATTACCAATGTCACTAGTAAAACTAGGTAGGTACTGCTCATTTTTCCAAATTTCACAGATTTACCGGTAATTTTATAATTTTTTTTTTTTTTG
>CM022880.1:20863564-20878276 GCA_012654025.1 Pachypsylla venusta | reverse complement strand
AAAATTTTTTAAAATAATACTATTACTAAAGAGCAAAGTCCGCAGCCGGAGGCTGCAAAATCTTTTAAAATAATACTGTCACTAAAGATCAAAGTCCGCAGACGAAGGCTGCAAAATCTTTCAAAATAATATTGTCACTAAAGAGCAAAGTCCGCAACCGAAGGTTGGACAATCTTTCAAAATAATATTGTCACTAAAGAGCAAAGTCCGCAACCGAAGGTTGGAAAATCTTTCAAAATAATATTGTCACTAAAGAGCAAAGTCCGCAACCGAAAGTTGGAAAATATTCCAAAATAATACTGTCACTAAAGAGCAAAGACCGCAACCGAAGGCTGCAAAATCTTTTTAAAATAATGGTCAACATCAACAGAAAATAGAAATATAACAATAATATCACTAAAAGACCTAAAACTTTAGAAGAGCAACATCTACATTCGGTAGTAGTCTGATGGAATGATTAAGGAAGAGAAAGTCCTGGTACGGTTTTCCGTACCATTTTTTTTTGACATTGTATTCATAGAATTAGCTATGAGAAACGCGGAGTCAAATGTTGGCAATTTTAAGTGAGTGAAACCTATTTTTGAGACGACTATATCACATGAATACAACCAACACTATGAAACCAATGCCACCGATGTTAATATCGTGTCAACAACTTTAACGGCAAGCACCTGATGACCATCAGATGTTGGACTTATACGCCCTGCGCGTCCTTGGTGCAAAAAGTTGATCTTACGTGCACAAACTCCGAGAACAAGTTCCATAAAAAGATTAGGTATCATTATTTATAGGGTGTATAACCTGTAACGGCAATGATTATGAGAAAAATGATTATGAGAAAGGGGTACATTGATAAAGATCGACACCTTTCAACACTCATTACAGCAGGGATTCCTAAACTTTTTTGTACCGCGCCCCCTTTTCTTGAACTGAAAGCCTCTAACGTCCCTCCCCTTTACATTACAAATTATGAATGGGTATGGGGGTTGCTGAATGCTATCTCAATCAAAACGCTAATGTGTTGCTGAATGCTATCTCACTCAAAACGCTAATGTGTTGCTGAATGCTATCTCATTCAAAACGCTAATGTGTTGCTGAATGCTATCTCATTCAAATTTTCTAAACGTCATGTTCAATAAAATTACCTTTTGTATAAAAATAGTGTACATATATTTCAATTAAATGATAATAATTCAACTGATCTCGCGCCCCCTTGGCTTGCCTTCACGCCGTCCAGGGGGGGCGCTCCCCCCCCAGTTTGGGAACCCCTACATTACAGGAACCAATATTAAGAAACAAATTTAAATGAGATCCCATTATGAGTGGTGAAAGATTAAATTAACTAAGATACAATTGATCATAACACGACAAATATAAGGGACTGCTGATCATTCCCAGAGTGCGTAAAGTCAGAGAGAGGAGATACGCATCAAAAGTTGGTGCATGTACTCGATCTCGGTTCTGAAGTTTCGATCTGAGGTATTTCTGTTCGGTGAGAGGAAACGTTTCTGGCATTACCCCACATTGCATAAGACAAATCCTCTAGGGTCACCGAGCGTGCAAAATTATTTTTCATCTGATTTCTCTGACTTTAGGAGAAATTTCACTCGTGTGAATGTGAAGGACGACTTGACTAATATTTGTCACTGAGGTCGTTCCCCGTTCAATTTCTTAAATATATTTTTTTGCGGGTGAAATCAATGCACAGCCTTTTGGGGAATAAGTATATTCCCCAAAAGGCTGTGCTGTTGGACTTCCAATTCTTTGAGTAGTATCGAAAAATTATCGAAAAAAAATATGTCATGGTGTTGATATCAAAAACGTTATTTTTATTCGTTACTAGCTGTTTCGCCCTTGCTTCGCTACGGTATTTATATTGTTATCTTTGTTTTTCAAGGACAATGGAAATTTGGGGGGGGGGGTATTGGTTTGTGTCCACCCTGTATATCGCAACCTTTAAAAATCAAGATTTAAACGTTTCACCAGGCGCCTTAGATGCACTTCCATTCTTACTTTTTAGTATTTTCTAAATTTTATTTTACCCGTTCCCGGTTTCGAACTCGTAACTCTGGAATGGCTGGCCACACCTTTGCAGAAAATGTCCTAAAATAAGGACTACATGGCCACCTAAAACTTTCTCGCTTTGAGTTGATATGTTGTCGCGACAAAATTTAAGATATCGGACCGTGACTGTCCGATTTTAGAGAAGAAATTAGAAATTTGGCCGTAACTCGAAAACGGTTTCACATATTTTAGTTCTGATAATTTTCATGGGGTCGTAGACCCTGATTTTGGGGGGGTCCATTCTCATCAATTTTTAGCTATCTGCTACCGTTTGGGCTATGGTATTGTAACAGACAACCCCTCATAGGTACACACAAATTTCTGATTTATATATTAAGATTTAATAAATTTGTTTGATTAATTCATTATTATTACCTAACTTATTTTAAGTTATCCATTTTAACCCATTATTATAACATTTATCATTGGTTTTGGAGGAAGGGTGAATATTGCCTGGAGGATTATTTCCAGAGTACAATAATAACATTTTCTTTTTCTTTTTTTCAGGAACCTACTAATGGCATATTTCTTTTACAGATTTTGCCCCCCCGGTCCCTGAGTAATATCCCATATTGTAATGCGTCAGAGGTTAAAGAAACCTCTGAAACACAGTAAATAATAATAATACACCAAATATAGATTCTTACCTGAGGAAGTCCAACATTCTGTACAGTCCATGCAGAGAGAGGACCAATCTCTATTCAGATCTTTATAACTCGCCATGATCTTGTGTAAAGTACAGTTCAGTTCAAAGTTCAGTTAATTGATTCACTAATTTAATTAGAAAAATAATTTATACATCGTTCATTCATTATACATTTTGAAAGAGTTATTTAGTTCTTTTATTCAGTTCATTTAAAATCAGTTTTGTTTCTTATTTTAAATCAGTTCCTTCAAATGAATTAATAAAATTAGGTGAATAATTATTTTACTTTATGTAACCTGAAAGGTATCAAGACCAAAATCCATTCCTAATACCCTGGACTCAATGTTTTTTTTTTTTTTTTTTTAAAATAAAATTTGNTTAATTTTTTTTTTTTTTTTTTTTTTTTAAATTAGGTGAATTTTACTATGAAGTAACCTGAAAGGTATCGAGACCAAAATCCATTCCTAATACCCTGAACTCAATGTTTTTTTAAAAAAAAAAAAAAAAAAAAAATTAGGTGAATAATTATTTTACTATGGAGTAACCTGTAACCGGAAAGGTATCAAGACCAAAATCCATTCCTAATACCCTGAACTCAATATTTTTTTGTTTTCTTTAAATTAGGCGAATAATTATTTTACTATGGAGTAACCTGAAAGGTATCAAGACCAAAATCCATTCCTAATACCCTGAACTCTATGTTTTTTTTTTTTAAATTAGGTGAATAATTATTTTACTATGGAGTAACCTGAAAGGTATCAAGACCAAAATCCATTCCTAATACTCTGGACTCTATGTTTTTTTTTCAATTAGGCGCTTTAACCGCTGTGTTATACAGGTCGTTCGCGCCGGTATCTCATTTGACATTTTGCGTAATAGATCAAGTGATTTTAAAAATACAAAGAGGGAGTCAACACTCGCCTCATTGTCAGACAAGCCAGGAGGACAGGGAAGGGAAGAGAGAGACGAAGAATGAAGAGGACACACCAGCATGTGGGCGACACTCAGCACCTCACCACAGCGTCATTTTGGCTGAGGAGCTCTCCGAAAGAGAAAACCATTCAATGGGTTTAATGAGCCCATTAAATTTCAGCTTTCTTAGATCAGTAGATCTTGAGTTATTTTATGGGGGACAGGGGTCATTTGCTTAATATTATATAGGAGATGCTTTCGAAAATTTAGGGCATATCTGCAATTTTTGTAGTGCTCTGATAAATATTTTGTTTATATTATTCGACATTACAAAAAAAAAAAAAAATCTGACAAAATTTCAATTTACCACCCTCTAGATTTTGAAACTGGAGAACTAAAAGCGCGTTTTGGCATTGAAAAATGTACATCGTAAATTTCAGCCCAGAAGAATGCATTTTTGAGAGGTTCTACAAATCTACATTGTCCCACCTTTTTTTAAAAGGTCTGTCAGAGGAGTCAACTCTTTTTTTGTGATAGACGGGTGGAAATGGGAGGCTTATTCATAGGTTTTACCTTTTTACTCTTCGAGTGCGGAACCCTTAAAAATGTATGAACCGAACAAAGTGAGGTCTATATTTTTACTGCAGGATTTTTCTTCAAACGTCTGTTTGCAAATCTGTTCGTTCCAAAAATAACTCTTAAAAGCCTTGTCCGATTTTCATAAAATTTGGTATAGACATTAATGAAGTTATTACAATTTGCTGTTTTGGCAAACCGTGTCCTCATGGTGTACATTTTAACTGAGTGAGATCTATAGTTCACATAACTACTAGTATGACTAGAACAAGAATGCCAAACAATAAACATGATATCATGCGGCACTGTCTCTGATAAGGCGGTGTAACGAATACATGCAGATAAATCGGATAAGTTGAATAGGGTAAACGCTAAACATTCCACTCAGATAAAACAAAAAGGTTCTGTGAAATCTGAGAGATTGTCAAACTGTTAACAAAAACCCGACCTGATTGGATCAGTTGATAACGTCTGACACGAAGACTCGAATACTAAACATTGGAAGTTCATGGCCAAGAAAGTACCACTACACCAAAGAAAGAAACCTTTGAAACATTTGGCAGAACCGACCGTCAAATAAAAGAAATGAAAATGACGGAAACTCTTGACCCTTATGTTCCACAATTTAAAAACTCCGGAGTTTGCATTTTAAACTCCGCGGTTTCTCTTTCTACCACCTCAATTTTTTGTCGTATAAACGTGACAACTAATGTTCTACAATTTAAAAACACCGGGGTTTGCATTTTAAACCCCAGTTTCTTTTTTACCACCTAAAATTTTCTTCGTATAAACGTGAAAACTAAATGTTCTACAATTTAAAAACTCCGGGGTTTACATTTTAAACCCCGCGGTTTCTCTTTTTACCACCTCAAATTTTCGTCGTATAAACGTGACAAATAATGTTCTACAATTTAAAAACTCCGGGGTTTGCATTTTAAACCCCTCGGTTTCTCTTTTTACCACCTCATATATTCGTCGTATGTCGTATAAATGTGACAACTAATGTCTTGAATGACCAATAGATGTTAAAGAGACGTTAAGCCAAATTGAAAAAAAAAAAATTCTACAATTTAAGAACTCCGGAGTTTGCATTTTAATCCTAGCGGTTTCTCCTTTTGCCACCTCAAATTTTCGTCGTATAAACGTGACAACTAATGTTCTACAATTTACAAACTCCGGGGTTTGCATTTTGGACCCCGGTTTCTCGTTTAAACGTGACAAATGCAAGTGTGACTTTCCTAATCAAAGCATGTGCTTTGTTTTCTTTGAGAGTCGTTCCACATAAGATCTTAATACAGGAACGTCTAAAGAAAAACTTTACCAATTCAGCAAATGTGTTTATTGACTGAAGGAAGTAAGGTCCAGTTTTAACTGCACGATTTATCCTACAAAAACAATTGGTAAAACTCGTTACAAGGTAACTCGGAGGATGACTTCTCCGATTGTGTTGAAACTTATTATTCATTATGCACATGTGGAATTCGATTTTGGACCCTATAGTCCCACCCCCAGGACCAAATGGCGGCTCAAGATTTGAGAGGGGTCTACAGTTACCCAACTACTAGTTATGTATTTTACTTTTACTGATGTTGATTGACTATACATATTTTTTTCTGTTTTTTAGTACGGAACCCTTTATTGTGAACGTTAGTGAACTCCACTTTTGACTCCCATATACATCCCCAAATGCACTTGTATATGTGTATGTGCATATGTATATGTGTATGTATGTATAGGGCCCCCAATATTTTGTTTTTTGAAAATGATTTTTAAATTCATAGCGGTTTGTTGCAGAAACGTAAAATTTTGATATGTGATGGCTGGTGTTAGGGGCTTTTCGATTTTAAATTTGATTAAGATATTTTTTTCTATTAATGACAGAGTATGTAGGTGAGAGTAACGAAAACATTCGGCAACCATTATTTAGACAACCAAATAGAATGCGGACAAACATCAATAATTCACATTCGGCAACCATTATTTAGACAACCAAATAGAATGCGGACAAACATCAATAATTCACATTCGGCAACCATTATTTAGACAACCAAATAGAATGCGGACAAACATCAATAATTCACATTCGGCAACCATTATNAAACCATAGCCTGAGACCCCAGAAAAATGATCACAGTTCAAAAATATACAACCGTTTTTCGAGTTACGGCCATTTTCCGATTTTTGTATGGGAAATCATAGAATATTATTACAAACGGTAAGAGTATAGAACATTTGATACGAATGGACCCTTCCCCCCCCCCCCNCGCCCCCCCCCCCCCCCGAAAAAAAAACTGGGAGCCCAGAAAAAATATCATAGTTGAAAGCCCTCCAACCGTTTTGAGTTACGGCCGATTTTTACAATTTTTGTTTGATTTAAATAAAATATGTACTAAATCGGTTAGTGCCGATATAATTTAATAGAACTGAACACCAAGTTTGTTAGGTAGAACGAATTGGGAGTAGTATTGGGTTAGGTTAACAAAAAAATAAAATGCGTATTGAAGTCTGCGACCCAGCCTAAACTCAGCAGACTTCAACACGCATTTTTTTTTTTTTTTTTTGGAACCTAACCCAATACTACTCCCAACACGTTCTACACAGCTTAACAACCCGTTACTACTCCCCATGTTCTTCCTAGGTTAACAAACGTGTAGGTAATATGTAATCCATGTGTATGCTCTGATCGCGTTTAAACGGTTGTACCTCGGTGATATGATTATTAATGTGGGAGTCAGATTTATTATCATATTTCTATCATCTAGTCGAAACGAAGTTCGGGTACTCAGCTAGTTAGTAGTAAAATATTAAGCTGTTTAAGACACCCTGTATAATATACTCGGTAAGGCCTAATAGATTGTGAGGTAATTAGTACTATAATATTGAGCTGTTTACCTTCTGCAACCAATTAAAATTTGGTAATTTTTTTTAACACGAATTAGTTCACTAAACGAAATATAGGGTGTTTGGTTTGTTTAACAACGACCCCCCCCCCCAAAAAAAAATATGTTTTAAGGAACGTATAACCCAAAAATCAAATAAAAAAAACATTTTGTCCGCCTTTCATTATTATCATAGGTTAACAGCCGTGGGATTGATTTACATCAACTCAGTTTTGAACGTTTTATGTTTATTAAATTATTATTATTATTATTTCATATACCTACTTATTTTACTTTAACAATTTCTTTTTAAATGAATATGCCTACCAAAGCTGACGAAGGTTCTTTCAAAGCAGACGATAAAAACCTACCCAAGATATTAAATTTTGTACATGATGATGTTTTCCTTTTTAGAGTATTCAAAATATGCTGAGGTTCCGACCCATATTTGAATGCAGTAAAAATAAAAGAACTCTGCCAATGTGACACATGGGTTTATTATTTTGACACATGGGTTTATAATAACATAAATTTTGAGGAGGGGGGGTAATTTTTTTTCGCGACGATTCCAAAGGTTTATTATTGAAAATAATAAACCTTTTTTTGGGGCTCCCCAAAAAAGTTTTTTTGGAAGGCCAGAAAAAATGAGGGGAGAGGGTTCTCGTGGGGCGTAATTAGATCCTAAATTTGACATACCTACTAAATTTGAAGTCTCTGGCTCTTACCATTCTCTTTTTAGACAGGATTAATGAAAACCCCTTTAAAACAGTAAAAACCGCCAGCGGTATATTTGATTGAACCCAATAGTTTCGGAGCTAACTGAGATCCCAAATATGACATACATACAAAATTTCAAGTCTCTGGCTCTTACCATTCTCCTTTTAGACAGCATACTGAAAACCGCTAAAAAGCGGCGGGTGTATTCGATTACACCCAAAAGTTTCGGGGCACAATTACAGCCCAGGCGGGATCTATATACCAAATCGGTCAACGCTAAGTGGCAAAAGTGCCCATCACGGCGGACGGGGCGCGATGGACAAACGGATTTTTTTTTTCTTTCGATTTTTGGATTCTACGTACCTTGAAACTTATAATATCAAATTTTGAGGGGGTATTTAAATTTCTCGAGGTTCGAACTCTGATCTCGCCATAACCATTCCATGGGCTTTTTTCTTCTATTCCTGGATCCAAAAAATTCCTAACCTTTCAAAAGTTACCAACGTTCAATATTGTAAGTTAATATATTGATACTTACCATGAACGAAAGTGACACACAAAGCAAAGGCGACACAAAAAATTAGAAGACTTCTCGGATACCTCGGTAGATACATTTGTATATACAATAAGTTGACACTAATCCAGCACTAGGACTGTTGTATAATGAATTGTTGCGATGTATTTTATACCTAACTAATGCCTCAAATTAATGTAAATTTGGAGAAACACTTGTCAATGTCACGCAAGTACCTAGCTATTGTTATTACGCTCATCTAGTTAAGGAAAACGAGAGAAATAATGAACCCTTGGAATTATCACGCATAAAAAAAAAAAAAAATACCCATCCCCCCTCAAAATTTGATATTTTACGTTTCAAGGTACGTAGAATTCAAAAAACGAATAAAAAAAATCCGTGAGTCCACCGTGATGGGCACTTTTGCCACTCAGCGTTATATATATGACTGACTGTGGGGCAAGACCCCAAATGGAACCAACATACCAGATTTCATCAAAATCGGTCAGTGCTAAATACAGATTATGATCCCGAACCTTCTTGCAAATCCCGAAGTTTCGGGACTGGAACGATCACAATCTCGGGACTGGTCCCGGGATTAGAAAAAAATTGGGAACTTTCCAAAAATCAAGTAGAAGTAGGTATAGTTACTATAATAAGCAGATAAAATAAAAATAAAACAAGTTTTTAACTTGAGAGATGTGTGTGGAGTCCCTTTGTGGAACAGCCAAGAGTTTTCAAAATAGCATCACATTTTTTCCACTTTGCATTTTTACCGTTTTTGGACACTAAAAAATGACTCCAAACGGATAAAGGATCTGAATCTTTTTTGTGCTATATAAAACCGTCCATTTTAAAGTCAAACCGAACACAAGTTGTTACGTTCAAAAAAGATGTTAGAATATGTTAGATTATTAGAACATTAAAAATTTTTTTTGAACTGAAACAAGTGAAATTCCGACTCCTTTGTTTTCACCAAAAGGGGTCATACAAACAACAACGGTCATCGGTTCATTCGGTCTACTTAAAGAAGAAAAGGATTTTTAAAAGGTCTTGCATTTTTTTATTGCATGGCAGATGGCAGCACATCGAGTTTCATGTAACGTTCAAGGTTGTTGTATTGGGGCCTCATTTTCAAATTCAATAAAAAATATGTTTTTTGTTTGTTTTTCTTATATCACTGTCAATCCCGAAAATACCGGGACTGGATGACGAATCCCGGAATCAAAATTTCAGCCATTTTCGGGCGGGACCCCAGGATCGTAATCCCTAGTGCTAAGTGACAATGTGACCATTATATTATTATAATTCTTTATTGAATGAACTTTTATAATTAAATGGAGATAGAGAAGAAGATAGAAGAAGAAGGAAAATAATATAAAATAAAATAAAGTTCATTCAAAGGGCGGGGTTAATTCCTGAGGAATTCTCTTCCATCCAACCATCACGGCGGACAAACGGATTTTTTTTATTCGATTTTTGAATTCTGCGTACCTCAAATTTTTAAGGGGGGGGGGGNGGGGGGGGGGGGGTAGTATTTTTTTCGTGACGATTCCAAAGGTTCATTATTAAAAATAATAAAGCAACAGTTGTCTAGATGCTTGTGCGTCTTAATGACAGTGTCGACAAGTGATTCCCGCTGACCGTGCGATCACAGTTATCTCCACTGTCACGTGCCGGTCTAGTATGAACAATGTCACATGTTTCACCCTGTAATTCGTGAACGGTAGATCCGAGGGAGCTCTGGTTTTCTATAATGAACTCATATTAACGAGACCTTTAAAACAAGGGGTCACTTGATATACCTTCTCATTTAAGATTTTGAAGCCAGTCGGTGCCCAGCCAAAACGACTGGCCGAGGCCAAAAATTTTTTGTCTAAAATTAATCCCCCTAAAATCTAAGGGATACGTGTTTTTGCGTTTTCTTATATTTTCAGCCATTCTGGAGATACGGCGGGTGGGGTGAGACTTTATGCACACCCTGTATATGTATAGCCCCAAAATTTTTGAATGCAATCAAATTTACTGCTGGCGGTTTTCATTAATCCTGTCAAAAAAGAGCATGGTAAGTCAGAGCCTTGAAATTTGGTATGTCAAATTTAGGGTCTAATTATGCCCCAGAACTTTGAGGGACCGGATTTTTCTCAGCCAGTAAAATAATACACCCATGTGTCACATTAGTAGAGTTTTTACAACTACATTTACTTTTCTTTCCTATCAGACTTAAAGTGTTTCGAAATGAACATTCCATAAGAATTGACAAAGGCTTCATACAAGCCTTTGGGAATCGACCTCCTCTATAACCTTATCCTAGATTCGGTAAGTGTTTACAAAACAAACATTTTACAATTTTAATCATTACAAAATATTTTGGGTTATCCGTACAGTACACCGAACATGATTTTAATATTAGTCCTTACTCGTTTTTATACTGCCCGAATAGAACTGAAGAGTCCCTCGACACCGGCAGTTTTTTTGGGTGCTATTATAATGTGGTAAATATCTCAAATTCATGAGGATAAAATTCTATGGGTTTGAACCCACCAAAATTTTTGACATTCTAAGTAAGTACTTTTCATTTCATTGTAAAGGCATCTTAATTTGGAGCATGTTTTCGACATAGATCTAATCACTAATGCTTCAAATAATTAGATAATATTTTATTACACTGTTTCTGAAACTTTTCACACTTTCCTAAACGTGGACAGGTCAGCAATTTCTAATATGGAAATGGGTAGGTGACAGCTGAATCCACTTTATAAATCCATGTGTCACATTGGTAGAGTTTTTTATGGAATTGGACGCGGAAGGAAGTCAACGGCGAGTGTCAATTTGTACAGTCGACTCTGATCGGGAAAATGTACTCAATTTGAATATATTTTACAAATATTACTGTAATCGATATTCCTTATTAATTTCTTATTATATCCTTCACTCATTAATTCCACATTTGCATTACACTCATCTATATTGATATCTCTCAGTATAGCAATCTCTCCTTTATATCTCCCAGTTAATATCATGATTTGCCTTCCAATATTTGGAATTACAGTTTCTAAATGTTCTTGATCTAACTTAATTTTATGTTTCGAATCTAACAAACTTACAATGGCTGCATATTTATCTACAACTTCTTTAACTCTGCCTTTTTTCTTATAAAATTTATCACCTAAATTTTTCGTTATAATTTTAACTACAATATCTTTATGTAACCAATTTGTGTTACTTTTAAGATTATCTTCCAGTCTTCTCCTCTTTTCTTCTTCTTCAAATTTGATTTGTTCCAGCGCTGTTAACTTTCGCTTTTCATTTGGTTTCTTACTTGTGCTCGGAATACTTTTCATATCTTTTTCAAGATCTACTTTTTGTATAGTTAAATTTTTTGTACTTGGTTTTTTAAATGTATCTAATTTCAAAGTTAGTTTCTCGTTTTCATCTCTGATAAGTTCGTTTGATATAGGTTCTTGATGAGATTCATTAAGGGCAGCTTTTTGTTTACCTAATTCAATTTGTCTTTCTAAAAATTTCATGTTTCGTTCATTGTCATCTTGTTCCATTTTTTCCTTTTTTGCCATAGCTTTTTGAAAAGCAATTGTTTCCGGATCTTTATCAATGTAAGTGACAAACCATCCTTTTTCTGTTTCATCTACAATACATTTATTACTTTTACCTGTAAAAGCGAAAAACGGATTCAAAAGACGTGTTTTAAATGTTAAAAAATACCGAAAACGTAATTTCTTCCAATCTATTTATGACTGCCTAACTTTCCATGAGGAAAAGTAAATCATACTTGAGATTGTGAGAAGTTACTTGAGGTTGACATCCTCACAGGTCGAGTCCACCTGAGCTTATGGTGTGAAATAACACAGAAAGCAACTCTGTATTATGTTTGTAACTATTGTGTTACTGACGTAATTATATTACATTATAAAATTAGATAAAATTAAAATCTTAAAGAACTTGATTATTTATAGATAGCACTGAATGCAAATAATATGTTTAATATGTAAATGTCTTTGGAGACTAAATTTTCTTATTTGAAGAAGATAATTTTTAATTTTAATTTTCGTAGTATATACGACTTTTTCATTTGAGAGAATTGAAAGAAATTTTTAAAAATAATGAGAAATAAAAATTATCTCCTTTAAAAAAGAAAATTTAGTCTCCACTCTCCAAAGCAAAGACATTTACATATTAAACATATTATTTGCATTCAGTGCTATCTATAAATAATCTAGTTCTTTAAGATTTTAATTTTATCCAATGTTATGATAAATTATCAACTGCTCACTTTCACGATGATTTTGGATAACTTCTATTCAAAATTAAAAATATATCGAAAAGCAGATTTCCTGAAGGCCTCATCAGAATTAGAACGCTGAAGAATCTAACTACTGCAAGACCCGATATTTATCATTAAATTTCATTCAATGATAAACCTAATGGACCCACCTCTCAATCAACCACTGAAAGTTAATCAGTGTCTAAAGTGAATAATTTCACATTAGGCGGCTAAGGTAAATTTTTTCCTAAATTACATACAGTTTTACTTCTAGACCATTGGACGACTCTTACCTAGCCACTTCACAAATTCTGTGAGTGTTTCCCATTGTGTAGCATTCATGTGGACATGTTCTCTGTCAGCTATATAATCTTGGTAGACTTTGTTTGCAAATACTCTCCTCGTTCCAAACTGACGTCTTAATAATTCCAAATATCCTTCTTCAAACTCTTGAGAGAACTCATCTAAATATTGTTCTGCATTGTCAGCAAATAACAAAAGCTGTCTCTGATGTGCTTCTGATGATGTATGACATTTAAAACCATTTTCATCTCGACACTGCTTTTGACACATTTGACAAAACCATCTTAGTTTTTGAAGTCCTTTGGCTTTCATTTTATTGGCAATATATTTTGGAGTACCGACTTCATGTTTACCCATTTTCTTTTATCTCAAGTTGAATCAAATAAAGTATTGTAAAATTATAGTCATAGCTCAGCGACTTCAAGACGTTCTGAGAAGGAGGTCCAAGAGATTTTATACTTACTATCAAGTAATTTATTTGCAAGTTTTATGGTTTTGATTCAGAATGTACTGCTGACCACACAACACAAATATCAAGTATCAATAATCTGTGCACAATACCTCAAATTGTAAAAAAAAAATAGTAATATTGAGAGGAAAATAATTAAAGTATCAAGAATAATAAATATAAATAATCAAGTGTAGAGTTTAAGCTTTAAATAATTACGGCAAAATAATTTATTAAAACACAAAATGTAAAACACTGTAGTATAAATAACTGTTTTGAAATCTCAAAAACAAAAGCACTGAATAGAGTTAGAACATAGCAAACTACAAAATGGAAACATAATTACGCAAGGGGTTCTCAAATTGAAAAGCATCTGAGTATTCTTTTTTTAGTAGCTTTGTTCCCTGTTAGGGTACTTAAAAGATTACTTCCAAGGCACCCAAGTCCCCGACAGTCGTAAAACGTGACTAAAACCAGGGTCAGAAATGATATCCTTCCCATTACCTATGCAGAAAGGATTCTCCATAAGGATTCTCAAGTAACTAATAATAATACTGCTTATTTATACTGCTCGAATGAGACTAACGAGTCCCTTTACTCCAGCAGTAAGCTTGTACTATTATTGTGGTCAAATTCTCAATTAATTGAGAGGATAAAATCCTACCTTGTCTGGGTTTCGAACCCGCGACCTCCTGATTACCAGTCGAGCGCTTGACCACTGAGCTACCAAGGCAGGTAACTAAAGATATTTATTTCTGTTGAAGGCTAAGGTTTCGCTGTTATTGTACTCAAAGTTAACCGTTCTTCTTTTTTATAGATTCATATTTTAAGGAACAGGTTGATATGAATTTAACTGTTTACCGAAAAGATTTTGATGGCCCTTTGCAAAGATGGTATGCGTTTCGGGTCGTAGAACCGATAATCGTGAGAATTGCTAAGAACACTTGGTTTTCCCGAGTCGACGTTGCTTAACTTCAGTGATTTTTTTAAAATTTCTAAGTGAGATATGTCCGTATGAATGTAACCTAAGCTTGCCACACACGGCAGGTCTGTGACAGCCTAATCTTGAGCAGATTTCAATATGCATTTTCTTATTACCTAACCCAATGCTACAATCAATACGTTTTTTGATATTATACGTTTCAAGGTACGTAGAATCTAAAAATCGAATAAAAAAAAATCCGTTTGTCCGCGGTGCGCCGTGATGGGCACTTTTGCCACTTAGTGTTGACCGAATTGGATGAAATTTGGTGTATAGGCCCCATCTGGGCTCTAATTGTGCCCCGAAACTTTTGGGTGCAATCGAATACACCGCAATTATTATCTATTAATAACCGCTTATGGATCGTTGAATATATCAGTTCTTGTTAG
>CM022880.1:20803523-20846058 GCA_012654025.1 Pachypsylla venusta | reverse complement strand
TGGCCGTATATATAAAATAAAGCCTTATGATAAATTATCAGTGGCGGATTTACCGTAAAAGAACATAGGCCATGGTCTAAGGCGGATTTTTTTTCAAAGCATACTGCAACGAAAATTGTATTTCTTGTCAAAATAGAGGCGACAAGTTCTAAATTTTAAATCCGCCATTGGAAATTATAGAATTTTTTATGAATATTGATTGTGAAAAATCACATTCAACCATTTTTAAAACGATTTTGAAAGATCATTTTAATACAAACAAAAGTTATTCTTCTAAAAAAAATACACAAATCAAAATGTCTTACCTTCAATATTGTTGAAGAAATTGGCATAATTTTCACTTTCACACTAAATTAATATTATTAACACATTTTAATAGAATGTAAAAAAAAAATTTTAAAATTAAATTAATTAAAAAAAACTAAAAATTTTAAAAAAAGAACACTCAACCGACAACCTCTCCGGACGACAACAAAAACAATACTACGTCTAAATTTTCAACATTAAATTCGATTCAACGCAAAAAAAATGTTAAACTGATTCTGATTGGTCGATCCCTTCCGACCCTAGTATCGTATGATCCTCAGGTATAATGACGTCATATCAGATAAGAAAATGTGGTTCTGGAACCGGGGAGGAGTGTCTGGCAACCCTTTGATTTTTTTTTTTTAACGAATTAGAGAGGTTAGAAACGTTTTTACGGCCATTTTAACTCAATTAGAGTACAACCATCCAACATGGACCTATGACGGCCAATAAAGAGCAAGCCTGATGTATAAATATAAAAAGAGTCTCTTACTCAGATCATTTTATAGTAAATTTAAGCAACGTTCAGGAAGTTTAAGCAACTTTGGGCGCGTTGAGTACTCGGAGGGATCACGTGTTGTTGCATTTTCGGTCTCATGAGAACAACTGAATATCTATTGTTGATTGTAGCGAAACAGCACTAACCTTTTTTAAACTAGTTTTAAATATACTATAGGGTACTTACAAGGATGCTCAAAAGAATGATTTCCATCAAAATCTCTTTACTTTGTCTTCTAATATAGAAGATAAAGTATTTAATCGAGCATTAAATTCTGATGAATTGATACACATTTATATATTCTTTATTAATTTTTGAAGTTGTAATTTTGTTATTTTAATTTACAATCAAACAATAAAAAATACATAAAATTTACAATATATATATAAAAAATAGACACAAATATAGACAATGGACAGACATTAAAAAAAAATGGCGGTGGACATACAACTTAATTTTGGTGAGGCATCACAATATTCAAATATGATTTTGGAAAATATAGTTACCTGACATAAAAGAGAGTTCGTCTTCCCGAGGTGACGACAAGTTCACGCTACTACGAACGACTGATCCAACCAATGTAGGTAAATAGAAACTCGACCACTGGAAGCGTATAACAAAAAACGTAGTAAGATGTCGGTCGCTTCCAAAAGACGACCAGAATAAAGCTACAAAAAAATGGGAAAGGTATTTTTTTAAGGAAAAAGGCGACATTTTTTTTTATCAAACATCAGATATACACGGAACCAAATTTTGTTCCTTAAAAAAAGAGCAAATGTTTAAATCCACTTTCGGTAATTCGAAGAAGAAAAATGTGAAATCACATCAAAAAAAGTTGTATAAAGTTAATCCAAGACTAGTCAATATTCTACCTTTCCAGGAGATTCTAGGCAATTTTACAAAGCAGTTTAGAAATGAACAAATAGTTACAATTGATCTGCGACACAAACCTTACAAATATAGTCTTGAGGTTTTTTATTTGAGGATAGATCGACTTTCTCAAAAAATATATATATTTTTTTTCTATATAAATTTGAAAATGTCGATTTTTTTCTTTCTAAATTGGAAAAGTCGATGCGACGAAAAAATTTAAAATATTTAAATCTCTTCTCAAACAAAAAACTCAAGTCCCCAAAGATATTAATTTATTATAATTATTAAATATAGTCTTAAGCTACTCAGGAAACTTTTAGATCTTCTGGAGCTGTTTAAATATATGGAAAACGTGATTTGAATTTTTAAGCTGGTCCTGATTACATCTGAACTGAAAACGCCTGGGCCACAAATCGAAAGTTACAATTTTGGTTCACAATTCGGAATCAACAAAAATAAATTGAAATGGTCATAATAAAGTTATAAACAAAACAGCCTATCGATTGATCCATTCTACAATTTCAGTTTTCTCACAACTAATTTTTGATAACGATCAGATGGATAATTGAACACAGTGTAAGTAGGTACACGAATAATACGTCATTAATTATCAGCTGATCAATGAAATGACCTGTAGAATTGGCATTACGTAGAAGTAGATAATGGGAATGAGCTGATATATGGGGGATTTGTAGTTCAACCAAAGCTAGTGGGACACCTACCTAATTTCTGTTCCAAACGATTGATTCCAAACTTTGGCACCTGCGCTAAGTGACCAACGTTCCAAGTTATAATTTTGCAAGAGGGCAAATAATACCCCGCAATTATCAAAATCCAATGACACCATGATTGTTTTACTCTGTAAAATAATGCAGTGGTCTCCCGTTACATTCTGATCCACCCTTGTCTCCTTAAGTCGCCTTGTACGACCGGCATAGGAATTTTTGGGTGCTTAAGCCCCCCCCCCCAAAAAAAATAACTCGATAAAATGGGAAAAATATGCCTGTATAACCAAATACTATGTTTATACAGACATGTTGTTCAGGCAAAGAAAAAAAAATCAGCTTTCTCTCTCATCCCGAAGTGATACTTCTTAACTGTGGGTTTTTGGTGGAAACGACCCCCAGAGTGAGCACCACTTCTCGTTCGAAAATTCAATATTTTATTCAAGGATATGACTTTTTGTACTGCGAAACACCTTTGTATCGAATTTCAGCTTTCTCGCTCATGCCGAAGTGGTAATTATCAGTCAGTACGTCAGTATACCAACAGGGCTTTGCGTTTTATCAGTATAGATAGAAGATAAACAAATGAGAGTATATACTTGTTATTTATACCTATCTCCTTCAATGGCACAATATATAGACGTTCTGATCACCCATGCTGATGCCTAGCTCCTACTTCTTACTTCTTTACCGTAACGTTATTTATTGTTTTGTTGAAGAAAATAATGTTGTTTTTGTTGTAGTAGCGGATTTCTCACGAAATCAACAACCGTTCTTTAATTTATAGATGCATAATAAATTAAAATGGTACATTGATATGAGTTTACAAAAAAAAAAAAAAAAAAAAAAAAAAAAAAAAAAAAAAAAAAAAAAAAAAAAAAAAAANAAAAAAAAAATTCATATTATTTGTTCATTATAGTATGTAGCCCCATCAGAAATAAAAATCTTGTCTACGGGTCTGTCGAGAGGTGTCCTTTCTGAAATGACCAATTCAATTTTACTAATACCTAGCACTAAAACGTGCAAAAAAAAAAAAAAAAAAATGTTAAAAGAGTAATAATTAAAAATATAAAATTAAAGATTTCAGTCTCATGAATTATTGTAATCTGCTAACTAATTGTATGGCAGTGGATAGACAAAAATATGTCAAGGACGGACACACAGGCAGACTAGGGTGGTAAAATGTCTAACTTGAGACCATTAATCGGACTACAATGACCACAATAGCCTCCACATCTGCCCACAACTTTCCGGTTACCCTGAAAAAACAAAAAAATCTTTAAATAACATGTTAATTATAAGTGTTAATTATGTGTCGAAGGATGTTAAATCTTTAAATAACATGTTAATTACACGTCGAAGGATGTTAATAATAATAACATGTTAATTATTAGTGTTAATATGGAAATTATGGAATTTAAATCTTTAAATATCATGTTAATTAGAAGTTTTAATGATACGTCCAAGGATGCTAAATCTTTAAATAACATGTTAATTATAGGTGTTAGTACGGAAATTATGGAATTTAAGAAATTATGGAATTTAAATCTTTAAATAACATGTTAATTATAAGTGTTAATAATACGTCGAAGGATGTTAAATCTTTAAATAACATGTTAATTATAAGTGTTAATATGAAAATTAAGGAATTTTTAATATGGAAATCATGGAATTTAAATAACATATTAATTATAAGTGTGAATTATACTTCGAAGGATGTTAAATCTTTCAATAACATTTATACGCGTTAGTATGGAAATTATGGAATTTAAATATTTAAAGAACATGTTAATTATACGTCGAAGGATGTTAAATCTTTAAATAACATGTTAATTATACGTCGAAGAATGTCAACTGCCAGCGTTCGACTTCACTAGACTGATGAAGAATCGAATGATTCGAAACAAGTTTATGGTTTTAGGGGGGGGGGGTCCATTCTCATCAATTTTTCGATATCTCTTACCGTTTTGGCTAAACAATTAGTGATACATAACCACACACACACATTTATCGTTGAGTTTTATTATTATAGATTTATAATTGGTAACATAAAAGTTGTCGTCGGCAGCCAAAATCCTCAAAGACAATAAGAACATCAAAGCTGGAGTTACCGGATACCAATCTGTGGATTATCTCTCTAGACATATAAGATCCGAAAAAAATTCAGCTCTCGATTTTGAACTCAGTAGCAATGAATTTTTCATTCGAAATACTCGTATGGGGGGGATACAAAAATCGTTGAAACCAGCACACTTCGACTGCCCGAATGGTGGTAGAGTATAATTCACGAGATCTTAATATTAGTTTTAAGAGAACTCTGGTGTCCACCTCAAATCGTTCACAGTTAATGAGTTCAATATTTTATTTTAATAATATTTGTTGTGTAGGGTCGTGTAGGATTTAGTTTCTCAACGAAGTTTGACGTCACATCTAAAGGATTTTTTTTAAACCAAAGAACATTTTGTTTTGAAAAGATTGTGTTGGTTGTTGTTAATGTGTTCAAGGACATTCACGCTGCCGGCACTAAGAGGGCAACTTCTCCAATAGGATTTCATACATACCTCAAGCTTATGAATGGATTTGGTACGTAGAACCAAACATCTGTGACGTCCTAATTGACTAACTTTCATCTTTCCTACATACCTCAAGCTTATGATTGGACTTGGTACGTAGAACCAAACATCTGTGAAGTCCTAATTGACTAACTTTCATCTTTCCTACAAACCTCAAGCTTATGATTGGACTTTGTACGTAGAACCAAACATCTGTGACGTCCTAATTGACTAACTTTCATCTTTCCTACATACCTCAAGCTTATTGAATCTAATTGAGGAACTGGGACCATGACTAATCCACGTCGTTTGTTGAGAGATCATGAATCCTGTACCGCTCAAATCTATACTAAATCGACCTTGGGGACATTTGATTCGACTATAACAATCTCCCGCTTCACCATAGGGCACAGGATCACCCTTTCGTTGATGAGAAAAAGTGAAATCTTTGGCTGAAAAAGATGAAAATAGATATCTATTATGAAAAAAACCCCTCTAATAACGTTATGGCAAACTTCGGAACTGAACTTTTATTATTATCAACTTGTTTACATTTCATTTTCTACTATGTGAGGTTAGCTACAATTATTTTTCTACTAGTTTTTTTTTTTTTTTTTTTTTTTAATCAAAAGTTAAGGTTCTCCTTCTCAACTTAATGGTTCTGAGCTGTCCACCAGGACTTTTCGTTCGAGCACTAGGAGTTTCTCCATTTTGAAATTCATTAAAAGAATTATATTGAGGGGATCTTTTAATATACAAAGGAGATTGAGGGGATTTTTTAATATTCAAAGGCGTCCCCCTTGGCAAGATCAAGTGTGTATATTTATCCACTCGATAAATTGTGGCATAAATATTTTTCTGATTTTGATTTTATAAATACAATCGGACATAATGATTTTATGAATTCAAATAAAACATTCCAGATATATAACGTCATAACAACGCCCCGCACTCCCCTCGTCAATTGTCTATCTTGTTTACATCAGCTGGCCCAAAAACAAGGTTTATTTTACATTTTACAAACTGTCCAGGGACATTAAAAATGTCTCTACGAACGGTCTATTCCCAGCCGCTAACTACATGCCACAGCCGCGCATGCGCCAGATAGGCACGTCGGCCATTTCGCAATGACCGTAAAGCTCATCACACGTTAACTTGAATTTTTTTTTTAACTTGGATTAGTTTTAGTCACTTGTGTTTGAAACAACATTGCAGTTTTAGAGCACAGATTTTCACTTTTTGACTCCTAATTATTCAAAATTTTCCCCGGGGCGGCCCCCCCGACCCCCCTGTACCTCGGGAGTATTCCATACCCTCCGGAAGTATCCCCTCCCAAAGTGCTGCACCGCCCCCCTAAGATATAGCCTTAAATCCGCCCCTGAAAGGCGTTCACAGGAGAAGTTTCATTTGATCCTTTTCTCAAGTGAATCCTGTTTCTGTGGAAAATTTGGCCCTCTGGGGCTTTAATTATGTAGGACCTAGGAGTACCTGTGTCCTTGGGAGTACCCATAATGATACCTGGTGTCCAGGGCTCATTGGGTTGTTTTTGAAACGTGACCAATTCATGTTTTTTAGGGTTGGTAAGGGCTTAGCACCTTTATCATAAAAAATGTACACAGAAGATGATCTCTTCCCATAAATACATAAACCTTTTATTGGAAAATTCAAGGAATAAATGAAAATAATAAACCAAAAAACAGAAAAGTAATAGTGTCATGTGCAATATTAGCAGTGTTTACTTACAGTTTACTTTGAGTGACGTGATGTTCACTCGTATCCTGTAGAACGTGGTGATTCCAGAATCACTTCCAGAATCTGCACAAGCACAATTCTCATCTCTATTTCCTTGGTAAGGACATGTATCTGGATTTATTAATCTTCTATCATAAATTTCAGAATAATTGTCAGTTTCTGAGTGTAAAGTGACATATTCTCGAGGCTCTCTTGTATTCATACGATGACAATAAATGGAAATATTTCGTCCTAATATTGCCAAAGTGTACTCCTTGTCGATAAATATGTTGAGCTTTTCTCTTACTTCTAAACATGAGGTCAGTCCACCTGTAAGAGAGGAGAATATTTTAACAAGAAATAGAGTGTGCCTAAGAGTAGTAGTAGAATTTCTTTTTAGCCAGGCCCAAAGACTTCCTCACAATTTTATGGGCATGTTCCCCATTTAATGAACTCTTTAAATCCCGAAATTTTGAGAAATAATAACTATTCTGAGTTGAAAGAGAAATCGAACAACTGTCATTAGGTCAACTTCCAGAGTCATTTTTATTTATACAGTGTTCATAAAGTCGGAGGCCACCCTTATAACTTTATTACTATTCAACCTAGAAATTTGAAATTTTACAGACAGCCCTTGGATATTGGAAAAGAATTTTGAGANGATGAGGTTTAAATAAAAATTGTTGGTCTTCGTTTTTAAACCCCGAGTGTTTTGATAAAATATTTGGATTGAAGTGGTTTCTCCTTTGCCTCTCAGACGAGAGTTGTCAGGATCGTCTGAAAATTTGAGTTTGTTCTGTTGTTGATGTTGTGATGTATGTTAGGATCGCGGCGCGTGTTGGGATGTTGTTGTATAGTTGGGCGACTTGTGTTAAGGTGATGAGGATGGTTATTATAGAATGGATTTATTGAAAGAAAAATCGAACAACTGTCATTAGGTCAACTTCCAGAGTCATTTTTATTTATACAGTGTTCATAAAGTCGGATACATAAAGACGGATTGGAAAAGAATTTTGAGAGGTACTCAAAATTTTCAACTTTGAAATCTTAAATGGAATGACCATTTTTTTAGTTGCTATATTAAAAAACCTTTATTTTAGATGTATTTTGCCGAAAACAGATCAACTTTATCTCAAACCAAAACAAAATGGCGGCCAATTAAAGGTAGCCATTGAACCAAGTTTGGAAACCCGTGATAACTATGATAGGCATAGTATGCCGCTAATAACTTGTAACAAAAAAAGGCTCATTAGTATTTTTCCGGCCCAACCCAGGCTGGGTGAAGTCAATCTGGGTAGCTGTTAAGAAGACGTTAAAAAAAAAAAAAAAATAGTACGGAAAACCGTACTAAACTTTCTCTTCCGTACTAGACTTTTTCTTCCAGCAGGCTACCATCGAATGTAGATGTTGCTCTTCTAAAGTTTGAAGTCTATTACTGATATTATTATTATATTTTTTTCTACTGCCGTTGACCTTTATTTTTAAGCCCAATTAACATAAATTTAAAGCCAACACTGGATTGATTTGAGTTGGTAAGATCAAACAACTTACATTTCTTCTGATTGCACTTTCTTTTCTTTGGTGGTTTTAAGTTCCAGTCACATAAATCTCTGTTTACTCGTTTGCCATCTCGATGATAGCAGTACAATTTTCTTACTTGTCTGCCTCGCTTGCCACACAAATGAGAACACTGTAAACATAAAAATAGAAACAATGGCGTAATTATTTCGTACCATTGGGTGACGTCTAGTTTTCGTTGTTTCTTAACGATATTCAAGTGGATTAGATGAATTATTCACCCATCAAGACGTCAATGAATAACAAAAACTTGACAGTGAATTTGANTAAGAAGAATACAAAAATCGAATAAAATAAATCCGTTTGTCAGCCGTTATAATTTTGCGTTGACCGATTTGGATGAAATTTGGGATCTAAATGTGTGCGGAATCTTTTGGAAAATTATTGCTGTCTAAAAAGAAAATGGTACAAGCAAAAGACTTGAAATTTGGTACGGATGTAATATTTGGGGTCTTACTAAACTTCCAAACTTTTGGTTGGAATCAAATATACCGCTGGCAGTTTTTACCACTTTCTAGCGGCATTCATTAATCCTGTATAAAAAGAGCATAGTAAGATATTAATGTCAAATTTAGGGTCTAATTATGCACCAGAACTTCGGGGGGTATTTTTTAGCCAGTAAAATAAAAAAACAATGTGTCACATTGGCAGAGTTTTTTTCGATGGGGTACACTGGCGATTCTCAACCGAAAGTACGCAGCAAAATCCAGTAATTGCGGCCAACACTTTTGTAGACGCGAAAATCACGGGCGCCGTAAAAAAAAATCAGGATCCTAGTCTACCCGATAGACTATAGAGGAATTTTGGACATTACTAACTTACATCTTGCCATGGTCCTGGGACCCAAAAATAATCTGAAGCTACTGCATTACAAGGTTCCATTTGACATGATCTCACTGCTGGAGGTTTTGATAGTGTTTCACACTGATAGTTAGGCAAGATAGAGTTATCAATTTTTCTTCTGCACGTAAAGTCACGGGTCTGTACCCCCGTTCCGCATGATACTGAACACTGAAAGCAAAATTAGAGCGTGCATTAGGGATGTCGATATTACCGATGTTGATAGTATGGTCGAATATCGATATAAAATATCGGTTATATGGAAACCTTAATATCAACATTTGGTATTATCGGTATAAATATCGACAGCTTTACTCCAACAAGTGGCAAAGCGGAGTAATTTCTGACGTAGGTACTTTAATATTTTTTGTTTCGATATCGATATTTTTTTCGATATCTTAATATCGATAATATCGAAGCTCGAATATCGATATTATCGACATTATCGATATAATACCGACATCCCTAGGCCAAACAGGCAGCGGCGGATTTAAACCCCTAGGCAATTTAAAACTTGCCGTCCATATTTTGACAAGAAATGCGATTTTGATAATTTCATTCGTTAGTCATTACTCAGTAATTTTGTCGATTATTTTGAGACAAGAGAAATACAAACATTAATGATAAAAACAATGCTCGAAATCTCTTTCATTTTATTTCAATTATTACAGCCTGGGTACTCGTCAAAAACTCACACTTCAATAGCTGCACATGAAGGCGCAACATCAAGATGCTCACGCGCGTATATTTGAAAGCTTTACGGCAGTTGGAGTTTGCTATGTATAATGCAAACTGTACAGTACCTTTCTCATTTTCAATCGTGTAAAAAGTGAGAAAAATGTATAAACATAGACACTATTTTCATTGCAGCTAAATCCAAGAAAATATCCATATTTAAGTTGATCCATATTTTGCCGCCCCTAAATTCTGCCACCCTATGGCATGGCTGGCCTATGTTGCTTGTACGTTAAATCCGTCACTGCAAACAGGGCTACTTGAACATACGGAGCTATTTGGAAACCTGTCAAAAGTTGCTTTTCCGTACTTAGGTCAAAATATATTTAAACTATAAAGAGAAAAGTAGCCCTGATCAACTCTGTTGCTTGTTATTATACGAACCCTAATTTAGAAATGGGAAGAATAGTTGATTTCAAGATCGACCCAATTAGCTCAGTTATTTAAGCATGGAGGGTTTCGTGACGAGGCGAGGGTCGATTCGATCCCACAATAATGTAGATTTTTCTTCATGGAATATTGATTAACTCTTTGCGGCACGGTGGTCCCCCTGCAGCACAAAGTTAGAATCTTTTATTTGACCTTTCCAGCACGGTGGCCCCTCAGAGGGACCACATGGAAAATCTACGTTGCTGCACGGTGGTCCCCTGGAGGGATCACCTTAATGGTGTCTATCTCTATACCAGTGATTCCCAAAGTGACACGGGATACTCGACGGGGGTCTACGTTGGCGTGACCAAAAAATAGGGGTTCACAATTAGTAAGCGGGGGTCCACGAAAATTTATCTAGTTTCGACTTTTTTGATTGACAACTTTTTTGTTTGAATAAACATAGGAATTGTTTCAGGTATTTCCACAAACAATAGATTAGGTAGGAAGATGTGCCTATTGTAGCTCCAAGGCTTACGCTGTAAATTCTATGGAAATGCGAAGCTGTAATGCGGGAAAGAAAGAAATCTCTGAAACAATCAGAGATTTCCACAAACAATAAAGTAGGTGGGTACATTCTAAAATGTTCCTTGTTGCATAGTGGTCCCACCTAGAGACCACCTTATGAGAAAAAGTCCCACCTAGAGAATATGCCTACATTATAGTAGGCATTTTCTCTGTAATGACAATACAGAAAAAAAATCACGGAAATTATTTTTTGAATGTATTTTTTTAAGTTTCTTTACTTTCACTAACGTAAAAAAAAAATGTACCCTCTGCACACAGAGCACAAAAATCCCAGAGAACCCGTGCAGCAAGGGTTCTATTTTAAGTGGTCCTCTCGGGGGGCCACCTTGCCAGAAAGGTTTTTTTTTAAAAAACCAAGCTTTGCCGCAAAGAGTTAAATCTATCATTGTGATAACGTTTCTTATCTTAACATATATATATATGTTAAGATATATATATATCTTAACATATATATGAAAAGAGTTAAATCTATCATTGTGATAACGTTTCTTACCTTAACACAAATATATATATCTTTGGGTGCTCAACGTCTCTTTAACATCTATTGGTCATTCGATACCATCCATTCGCTAGAAACTTTCAAACCAGCTACTCACACCTTCCGGCCCATTCGGCCTGGGTCGGAAAATTAGACAACATCACGAGGGCGCGAACCTACGTGGACGTTGCTTAACTTCAGTGATCGAACCGGAAATCGTGTAATCAATGTGTCATAGACGCTGTCTAATAAAATTTTAGTTGATTTTAAGAGGAAAACCGTTACAACACCACCCATATTTTAGAAACGACTTACCCGATTCAGTCCGAACTTCGAGGAAGCTATGTTACCTTTTTTATAGCCGTTTCCTTTACATTATAGTGACGCGATCATTTGTCCGAAAAGCTTCATCAGATAACTTACCTTTGACCAATCTGTCGCAACCCAATCAATACTACAAGGAACTTTTACACATGCCTTTTCAGTTTTTGGTGTTCTGAGAGACTGGCACATCACATCATTGGCAATCATACCTGTGCTCACCGCTACACATATAACTTTTCGAGTGCGTACTCCTTGGCCACAGATTTTAGAGCACTAGAATTAAAATAAACACAACATTTTCATCAAGTATTGTCACTTAAGGTTTGATATCCTTAAACTTCAGTTTTTTTCCAAGTCAATAAAGCTATCTCTACATGTGACACGGTTCCTTTCATTTTTTCTAAACCTCATTTTTAAGATAGAATATGTGTTGTAATATATTTATTTATTTGAAACATAATATAATAAGTAAATTATCCCTCAGCTAATATAAATTTGAAAATTAAGCTTCTAAGGAATGTCTTTATCTATTAACCTGTATTTTGAACAACGCTTCAACACGTGTTTCTTTATCCAAAAGGGGAAACTTCTTCTAATGCTTTTCATTTTTTTTTGCAATTTCAGGGGAGGTACCAAGAGGGTTAACTTTGAAATCTCAAATAGAATTAACTCTTCTTTTTAATACATTTTTGAAAATGCTCTACAGCGCGCGGTAGAGGGATATTTTGTTTTTTAAAAAAAGGAAAATTTCTTCTAAAAAACAGATAAAAAAATCATATCCTCAAGACATCTGCATCTAACTAGAAGATATTATTTGTCCAGAATGTCTGGAAAAATTAAAAAAAATATATCTAGGTATATCAAAACCTGCATGGCATATATGTATGTAGTCACCGAGGGGAGCAAGCCAGCTTCATTAGGTGACGGTCCTAAGCCCGTGTAAATACAGAAAGTTTGGGGCTAGGAAAAGCATCCAGTCTGTAAAAACACTCTGCTCTATACCAATGATGAGAGGTAATCAGCAAAAAGCTAGTTTCTGCGCAGTTTCAATTGATACTATGAGAAGATAGGGTTACCGTGCCAGGATAGGGTTACAGCTAAAGAGAGTCGGCACCGTACAAAAGGTTGTGGCATGGTACAATTAAGGAAGGCAACGCCGACCCCAAATAGAATTGGGAAATGTTGAGGATAAAGAAAAAGTCAAAACCTCGATGGGTACATCATCCAGCCATGGGGCTGGTTTGCAACAACTCGCCATGAGTTGTTGATATTTGAGAATCCTTATGGATAATGCAGTAGCTTCTCCTTGCTTTCTGCATGGGTAATGGAAAAGATATCGTTTTTGATCCTTCCTTCTACGACTGACATGAACTTGGGTGCCTTGGAAGTATTCTTTTCAAGTCCCTCTATCCATGGCTACGAAGGTCATAAAAATAGTGTTAAAAATATTACCGGTCCCCATGCGGTAGGATTCCACTTGTAATACTCTGGAGTACATGACATAGTATTACATTTTTGAATAGCGTCAGGTTTGATTTTGCCGTTACAACTGAATTCTGATAAGGTTGTCACAACATTGTCCTGACATTTTACCAGCCGATGTTGATAGCCTCCTCCACATGTTACGTTACACTAAAAAGGACAACAGAGAGAAAAAAATAGGTATTTGAGAAAATAATGTTTACGAGGTCATAATCGAGTGGCCAATCATAACTAGAATCTGATATCAAGAATTTATCAATGGGAGTAGCCAGTCATAACTAGAATCCGATATCAAGAATTTATCAATTGGAGTAGCCAGTCATAACTAGAATTTGATATCAAGAATTTATCAATCGGAGTAGTCAGTCATAACTAGAATCTGATATCAAGAATTTATCAATTGGAATAGCCAGTCATAACTAGAATCTGATATCAAGAATTTATCAATCGTTTGTGACATCATCGTTTCTGCTGGTAGTCACTTGTATGAGACTGCCGATCTAAATAAGTTGGTGTTTGCTTCTTAAGTTTTCAATCTTGGGTAGGTTCTAATAAAATGTTTGATATGGACAAACAGAACCATGTCCATCACAGCCTGCAGGGCCGCCGAGAGAAAATCCGGGCCCGGGATAAAAAAAATACAGGTCCCTTTACTAAAAAAATCTCAAGGGCCCTTCTAAAAGCTTGGGCCCGGGGGACTACCCCCATCAACCCCCTCGCGGTGACCCTGATCACTGCAATATAATTACGTCAGTAATTATATTGCAGTGACCAGGGTCACCGCTTGTTTTGCTTTAGTTAGGTATTTTATTTTTTCTGAATTTTTTACTATTCTAATTTTGTATAATGGGAGATATACCGTAAATTAAGACGAAAAAAAAGTAATAATATTGTAGAGTTGCATTCTGTGTATTTTACATCATCACCTCAGATGGACTCGACCCGTAAGGATGTCGCCCTCAAGTAATTTTTCACAATCTCAATTATGACTGTATTTTCAATATGGACTCTTGTCATAATTGGATAAGAAGAAATTACGGCTTCGGATATTTCAACTTTCTCTCAAAATCGTAATTTTTTGTAAATCATACAAGATCAATATTATATTGGACAGTGTAGTAATGTAATGTCTACTTCAAGAAATGTCTAGCCCGATTTCGAGGTATCGCTTGTAAACGTAAGAGGTTGGGTTTTTAGTGGGTCGGTTGTGAAAACTATGGAGGTCGAGTAGGGCATGTAAGTACAATCCTAAACCCTAAATAAAGAATGCCTCCGAGGCACTCAACAAATTAATCTAGCCAAAGCTTATGACTAAATTACCTCAGACCATGCTCCAAAAATCCAACTTGCAGTTACACACGGTTGTTCATTACAGGAACTGAATGACTCAGGTTTGAAAGATACATCACAGGAGTGACCTGGCTGATTCTGTTCATTATAACAATCAACAGCTCTCCTCCGCGTGCCACCACCACAAGGCAAGGAACACTGTAAACAAAATTGTTCATTTTGAGATCTCAAAAGCGTCTTTCAAATGTAATAAGATATTTTTGAAGTTCATCATTTATTAGCGACTAACTGTTTCGCCCGTGCTTCACTACTAACTCGTAACTCTGGAATGGCCGGCCATACCTTTGCAGAAAATGTCCTAAAGGACTAAAAGGTTTTTCGCTATGTGCCACCCTTTGGGCCGTGGTATTGGAACAGACAGCCTCTACAACAGAGGTACACACACATTTCTGATTTATATAATTATTTAGATTGACGTAATTTCAAAGATATGACGTAGACAATCATGAAAATTATATTTGAAATGGTTGGTTCCATTTGGAGGGTAGTTTGAGGCATTTAAATAATGAATGGCAGAGATAAGAGGTAAAATATCGAAAAGGGTATACTGACCTACACTTATTAAAATTTGTTCAGTCTTATCGATTCCTCACTATTTCACTTCTGTCGAAAAAAAATATTGAAAATAATCTATTGAAATTTAGTTGAATTTCTCACTGAAGCATTGTATTTCCAATATCAATCACTATCCAATTGCTTTGAATTTTCAATTTTACCTACAATGCTAGCACCGAGTCTCTATGTGCATTTATTTCCATAGCTACTCATTGTCCTCACGAAGTTGAGTGGGGGCCAACACATTGAAACCACAGTGAAAAATTATTGCCCCTACCAGAAATAGAACCCAGGTCTCCGGAATGCAAAACTAGTGCAGTGACCACTGAGCCATGGGAGCTAAGTAAGTAGATGCTTTATTAATTTGCAATTAAGTGGAGAAAATGAAAATGAAGAAAGATAGTTTTTTACATTTGACTTTAATGGTAACAATTGTTTTTTTTCTATAAGTGGGACAATTTAGTGTCTCCAGGCATTTTCTGGGGACGGCGGCGGTGGCGGGACAAGAGTCTGACGCAACCATACTACAAATCTCACCTCACTCCATCGAGTGGTTCTCCAATTATATTGACTAGGAGTTGTACAAGAACTGTTAGCATAGCAGGGTACTTCTTCCACTGGTTTTCTATCAAGACAAAATTTTTGATTGACTTGTTCTTGATTTGAAGAATCAACGCATTGAACTCGTCTCCTCATAGTGCCATCCTAGAATAAAAACACGGAAATCATTCATACAGTATATATTTTTATGAAAATATATACAGTAAATCTTTTCATACAGTATATATATATATATTTTCCCTTGCCTTTTACCTTATCAGAGATCGCTATAGGGGTCGGCTCTTTGAAATGATTCATATAGTATATATTTTAACCCTTGCCTTTTCCCTTATCAGAGATCGCTATAGGGGTCGGCTCTTTGAAATGATTCTCATACAGTATATATTTTCCCCTTGCCTTTTACGTTATCAGTGATCGCTATAGGGGTCGTTTCTTTGAAATGATTCATACAGTATATATTTTTCTCTTGTCTTTTTCCTTATTGGCGATCGCTATTGGGGTCGGCTCTTTGAAATGAATCATACAGTAACAAGCCTTTGAAAAGTTTTAATAGCAATATTGTAAAAAAAAAATGATATGTATGTTTCTTTGTGTTTTGCATTATAGCATTACAAGGTATTTTCAACAATCTCTTTAATATCACTAAGTCTAAGCTACACTTAACAATTATCTTATCATGCTACCTTTAGTCGCTATAGTTGAGAGGCTGAGTAACCCCCCAAACACAATCTGATCAAGTAGAAAATTTGAAAAAAAAACTGTTTAAAATTTTTGACCCGACCACGAATCGAACCCGGTACCTTCTTGGTGCAAGCCAATGGTGATGTTTGTAGTCAAAATGACTACAAACACTCTGCCGCGGAGACGTCTCATTAATAGCGATATTGTTGTTTTAGTGGTGGAAAATAAGAAGAGAAGATGAATTAAAAAAAGAGGAGAAAAGTAAATAATATAAAATAATAAAAAAAAATCATTCAAAGGGCGGGGTTAATTCCTGAGGAATTCTTTTCAATCCAACACTTTGAAATCCCTACCCAATATTTTACCTAACCTAAGGGGTTTATATTAGATAATTCAAGAATTCTGATCAATTGTTTACTAATCCGAGCAAATGCCTTCTTGTATGGATTTTAAAACTAATCCGACTCTCCAACAATCTCAGATCTGACGGCAATTGATTCCACAGTCTTGCAGCGTGAACAGCAAATGAATAATTCATGAAGTTGGTGCGGTGAGGTGGAATGGTGAGGAGATGAAAGCGAGTATTATGATGATGAAACTGGTGTAATGATGAATGGAGATATGGGGGTGGCTCCTCATTTAAGATGCGCCATGCCATCGTGAAGATGTGGCAATATAGTCAACAAATGTACCACGTTCAATACACCAGTTCCCGTCAGATCACTAGAGTGAAACAACGTTTGTGTTTAATATTCGGGTGGGTGTCAACACAGAGACACAACATTTTGCTGGCTGATTCGGGATGCACTCAGCGAAACGGAAGGGTGCTAACCTCTTACGTGTAAAAATAGAGTGTTTTCCAAAGTGCACGAATAATATTGCATTGTCTCAACCTAGATTTGTGGGTATCACAGCATTACAAGGGCCACTACACTAAACTATCTCTGCATTATATATTTATTTGCTCTTTTTATACCGCCATTGGTCGCTACTCACATTAAAGTAGCTATTGAATTGTCCTCACGAGGCTGAGTGCACTCCTGACAACCAAGCAAAGTTCCGAAGAAAAAAAATCCGGTTCTGCCAGGATTCGAACCCGAGTCTCCCGCGTGCAAAGCCAGTGACACACTAGGCCAGGGAGGATGTCTTGCTTCCCAAAGTTGTTTCAAATTTTATAATACAATCGGTGCTCTTAATATGATGATATAATAAAATCGGTGCTCTTAACATGATGTTATAAAAAATCGGTGCTCTTAAAATGATGTTATAATAAAATCGGTGCTCTTGTAATGATGTTATAATAAAATCGGTGCTCCTAAAATGATGTTATAATAAAATCGGTGCTCTTGAAATGATGTTATAATTTTCTGAAATATAACTAAAATGTTACATTTATTCTTAGCTTAAATCGAGGGTTGTACCCAAGATTTTTTTTCGGGGGGGGGGGGGGGGGGTGACAGCCAAGCCAGGCCTAACACGGTGTTAGGCCTGGCTTGGCTGTCAATTTTTTGAAAATGATGATCGTGGAAGGTGATGTTTATGTTGTTGATGTTGTTACTGTTGATGATGATGTTGTGGTTGGTTGTGGTGATGATGATGAGTTACGCCTTACAATATTACATAAGCCATGCATAAAAAATAATGAAATTTCGGGGGGGGGGTCTGGACCCCCTCTGGGTACGGTCTTGCTTAAATCTGATACTCCTGGTGAGCACCGAATACGATGTTCAGAATAAGCTTACTTGTGTACAAGTCGCCGAACACGCGCTCCATTCCGATGATCTCCAAATTGCACATGGACGAGGCTTACAAATTTCTTTACTCGATGGTAACTGTTTGATTGGACAATTATTTCTGTCCACTGGCTTTCCAGTTGCTTCATGATAACATCCAACAGATCGTTTCCTTTCTCCTTCCCCGCATGTGACGGAGCACTGAAATAAAAAGACAGTTTTCAATCAATTGGATCCATTTTGTTGTTTAACACCTATTGCTCATTGGAGATGGGGGGTTTAACTTGTATTTGTTAACATTAACGACACACAATCTGTCATACTTTACTTTTTGAGTCCATCACGGACAGTGATGTTGATGGAAGGGTTGGGTAGCATATTAGGCTCCCATAGTAGCATAATATCCTACCCAACCCTTCCACTACTATCAATAACCGTGATGGACACCGAACTAGATGTTGATAATCCCGGACCCTTCTATGTCCTCTAATAGTGGTAAAAATCTCAAATTCATGAGGATAAAATTCCATGGGTTGTCTGGCTTTGAACTCACGCCCTACGGTATGGTAGTCAGAGCGTCTTGCCACTACAACAACACATTTTCATTCGATTCGATATATTTTACCGTTTCTGAGATGGATACCCGAAAATGTTATCTTGACTTTCATTTATCTTATAGTTCTCTCATAGTTTGATTCCAAATAAGGAGTTTTATTATCAGCCACGCACAATCTGAGAAAAAATCCAGTAGATACTTACAAAAGTTCCTAAGAATAACCAGTGAACCGCTTATTTTTTTTTAAAAAGAATATTTCTTGTAATGTTGAGATGGCTATATTTTTATTTTTTGCCGCGGTAAAGAACATATAAAAACACAATAATCTTTTGAGTGGGTACCCGCAGACAGCCGTATACTTACTTATCTTATCGCGTAGTACATATATAATCTCATATATGCAAGGAAAAACATGTCGGACTCCTCTAAAAACATGTTTGTGTATTTATTTTTTTCCTTGTTTATAAAAACAATGTGTAATAATTATAATAAATGAATATCTTTGGTACTTTAGTTTTTGGTTTATTATTTTCAATAATGAACCTTTGGAACCGTCACGGAAAAAAAATACCCCCCCCCCCTCAAAATTTGGTATTATACGTTTCTAGGTACGCAGAATTCAAAAATCGAATAAAAAAAATCCGTTTGTCCGCCGTGATGGGCACTTTTGCCACAGCGTTGACTGATTTGGATGAATTTGGTATATAAGTCCCATCTGGGCTCTAATTGTGCCCCGAAACTTTGGCGATTTTTACCGCTTTTTAGCGGTTTTCAGTATCGCTGTCTAAAAGAAGAATGGTAAGAGCTGGAGATTTGAAATTTGGTATATATGTCATAATTGGGTTCTCAGCTAGCTTCAAAACTTTTGGGTTCAATCAAATATGCCGCTCGCGGTTTTTACCGCTTTAAAGCGGTTTTCATTAATCCTGTCTAAAAAGAGAATGGTAAGAGCCAGAGACTTCAAATTTGGTAGGTATGTCAAACTTAGGGTCTAATTACGCCCCAGATTTGGAATCATCACGATAATCGCCATCAAATTTTTTGGGGGGTACCCCCCAAAAAAATTTATTATTTTTTGCCAGAAAAATAATAAACCCAGGTGTCACATTTGCAGAGTTTTTGTTTAAGGAAAGATGTTAAATATTTCAATTTTCGTCGGATCGACTTTTTCAAATTTAGATAGAAATGTTAAAACAATGTGTGATATGCTGTAAGATAAGTAAGTAAACGACTGTCTCCGGGCACCTTTACCTGACGTATCTGAAGAACCCTTTGAAAGCTCAGACAGTATCGTCGGATCGACTTTTTCAAATTTAGATAGAAATGTTAAAACAATGTGTGATATGCTGTAAGATAAGTAAGTAAACGACTGTCTCCGGGCACCTTTACCTGACGTATCTGAAGAACCCTTTGAAAGCTCAGACAGTATCGTCGGATCGACTTTTTCAAATTTAGATAGAAATGTTAAAACAATGTGTGATATGCTGTAAGATAAGTAAGTAAACGACTGTCTCCGGGCACCTTTACCTGACGTATCTGAAGAACCCTTTGAAAGCTCAGACAGTACTTACCTCACTCCAATCACCATATTTCCACACAAAGTATGTCGAATGTTTAATAGTATTATCATAGTTGACGTCAGGAATGTCATTTTCATGACGGTTTTCACATGGATGGAGAACACAAGTTTCAACTTCTGGAGGTTTTGGTATAGAAGCACATGCATTTTCATCTGGTAAGTTACATCTAACTTCTCTTTTAGCTGTACCTGCACCACATGTTACTGAGCACTGAAATTATTTGAAGATGCTATAGAATTTTGGACTTCGACAAAACAAATATATGTATCAGAAATTTGTGAGCCAGCGTCTATGGCACGTTGAATACACCAGTTCCCGTTCGATCACTGAAGTTAAGCAACGTTCAGTGAGGTTGTTCTATAAGGGTGTCCAGTTGTCCATGTTGGTTCGCGACCTCGTGCAGCTGGCTATTTTTTCGGCCCAAACCAGGCTGGGTGAGATCAATGTGGGTAGCTGGTTTGCAAGTTTCCAACGAATGGAGGGTAAAACCCCCATATCGAATGTCCAATTGATGTTATAGAGACGTTAGGCCAAAAAAAGAAAAAAAAAAAAATAGTGGGTCTATGTCTGTGGTTGGGGTTGTCTCTTCCCATACCACAGAACAAACGGTAGCAGATAGAAAAAAAAATATGGGAATGCCCCCCCCCCCTAAATCATGATCCACGACCCCAGGAAAATTATCAGAACTAAAATCTATTAAGCGGTTTTCGAGTTACGGCCAAATTTCTAATTTATTTACCAAAAGCGGACAGTCACGGTCGGATATCTTAAATTTTGTCGCGGCACCAAGTCAACTCAAAGTGAGAAAGTTCTAGGTGGTATGACAAACAAATGTGTTTGTCATACGTTTAAACCCTATCCGACTATTTACACAAATTTTAATCAGTTTTGTGTTTGATCAAATAGCGAATTTGATCAAATATATTGGTCGACCACACAGTTTGAAGTAAAAAAAAATGACAAAATTTGGCATCATGACAAATAGTATAATAGCACCTTAAAGTTACAACTTAGTTTAGCCAGGTTATCTCGAACTCATGGCGTTCATAATAGCATAATACTATGGTTGAATCCAAATTAAATAATTAATGTAGATTGAGTTTAGCGTTCGCGTCAGTAAGTCTGAGTTCTGTAATTGAAATTCTATGTATGTACATTTAAAAAATGGTTGGCAAAATACTGATCAATGATCAGCCAGAGTTGCAGGGTCAAAAACGGGATTAGGTAAAATATTAAATTAGAAGATGTGAGTATTGTGTGGTTTATGATTTTCAATAATTATGCTTTACAATAAACCACGACCAAAAAAATCTTCTTAAAATTTATTATTTTGCGTTTGAATGTACATAAGAAGGACGTAAAAATGAAAAGTGGGGCAAAAATGAAACCTACCTGAGAGAATGGTCCAGTGATCCATTCCGGACATGGAGACATATGACAAGGTTCTTTATGACTCGGCATTGGTTGTCCCACACAATAACTTCCTTGGACAACATGGTTGTCACGTTGACACCAAAATGGACGCGTCCTTTCACCTTTCCCACATGGGACTGAACACTGTAGGGAGAGATTTGAAAATGAAGATGACAAATTTATTTTACGATGATGACCTCACAACAGGATTCCCAATGCTTATTATGGCTATGTTGATAGTCAGGATCGCCGTGAGAAAATCCGGGCCTGGGACTAAAAAATTACGGGCCCTTTTACTAAAAAGAACAAATTTAAAGTGCCCCTCCAAAAGCTACTCCTACTCTCGGTGGCCTTGGTGGTGGTATCTGTACCGGTGCATAAAAACGGGCACCGGGAACTCTGTATTGAAGATGGGTACTTCGCATTAGTTGAAATCGTCTCAAAGTTAGAGACGAGGTACGTAATAAAGTAATGGCAACATTTGGCTTTGTTATTTTCAATAATGAACCTTTGGTATGTTTGTCATATTTGGGGTCTCAGTAAACTTCGAAACTTTTGGGTGAAATCAAATATTTTTTTTTTAATATTTATCGTTTTTTTGCAGTTTTCATTAATCCTGTCTAAAAAGAGAATGGTAAGAGCCAGAGACTTGAAATTTGGTATGCGTGTCAAATTTAGGTTCTAATTATGCCCCAAATCTTTGGGGGATATTTTTTTAGCCAGTAAAAATAATAAACCAATGTGTTACATTGGCAGAGTTTTCTTTATTTTATGGGTACTTGTGGTTATATTTCCATATGATCTCCCAAAAAATAATTCTTTTGGTCGCTGATATGCGCTGGAGACGGGGTTCATTGAAAATCAATGAGTATATAGCCAGTAAATACATCCCTGCGGCCCCTTAACCACCTTATGAATCCTCGTCTCCAGCGCTGTATCAACACCCAAGGAAACTATTTTGAGGAAGATCATATTGAAATTTAACCACAGGTAACCAAAAAAGTTAGAAAATCTTGTCTCATTACTTTACATACAAATCTCGTAAATAGACTCGCAAAATGGTTCATCCACAATAAGTGTTATTCTAAACACTTAACGTTGATCGTTAGGTGGTAGCTGATACAGCACTGGAGACCTTCTAGTCAACCAACCAATTAGTTTCCTGAAACGTAGGATTGAGGAGTTCCTACCAACACCTACCATCAACCCTCTACACTACGAACTGTGTATTGGCGATATCCACATCCGCACAGTTGAAGATGCGATCGCCCAATATCAACCAAACATGGTGCTGGGACGCCAAACACCACCTATCGCCAAAGAAGAGGCTGACCTGCCAAGAGAAACCGGGTCCAAACTGGCACAACTGCGTTCCAGACTAATCAATTCATATCTCAACAAATTGGACGCCAAATTATCAAAAATGAATGCAACCTCTGCTATGAACAGTCACACGATGTTCATCAAATGTTTGACTGTCCTCAAAGTCCTATCACACGCACAGCACTTGACCTCTGGACCAAACCGAAAGAGGTGGCAGTTTATCTCACCTTACAACAACAAACTACATCTGATCTGACTTGTCGCCTGTCGCTTCAACAACAACAACGTTGTTCAAAATTTATAATATTTGTTATGTAGTTCGCCTTTGGGGTCGAGTTAGCCTACGAATCTTGTTAGTCCTATTTATGAGATTCCGTACTAGAAAAAAATCAAATTGGACTGACATCAATTATAAAAATCTTTATAAAAGAATACTTACGGCACTCCACTCTCCCATTGACCATTGGGGACATTTGTGAGTTCCACAAACTCTTTGAACAATTTTCTCATTAATACTACATAGAGATTCGTCAACTTCTCGATCAAAGTCATCGATACACAATGCTGTCCGAGTTTCTACTCCAGTGCCACAGGATTTTGAACACTGAAAATAACGACGCGTAAAGTTGTAATATGTAGAACACATATTTCTGTCAGGATTAAAAACTTTATCAGCTGCAGACAACACTTTTATTTGGAACTGAAGTTTCATACTTCTGACCTTGTGGCTACCATCGCCATCGATGTTGCCACTGTCTAGGTATCTTCTTTAAAAATAGGTGAAGGCTGGGATGAAATGAAAATTTCCAATGCACCAATCTCGTGTCACTTGTAGCATGTGACTAAGAAGACGCTCCAAATAAATGAGTCCCCTAGTGTACAATGCTTTTTTTTTTTTGCTTAACCTCTCTTTAACATCCATTGGTCATTCGAGACGGAGGTTTTACCTTCCATTTGCTGGAAACTTACAAACCAGCTATACCCACATTGACCTCACCCAGGCTAAGTTGAGCCGGAAAAAATAGCTGGCATCACGAGGGCACGAATCTGCGTGGACACCCATTTGGAAAAACCTCGCTGAACGTTCCTTAACTTCAGTCATCTAACAGGTAGCCTGGATATTGCTAAAGGACTAGCTATGAGGCAATCGTGTAGCCTGGATATTGCTAAAGGACTAGCTATGAGGCAATCAGACAATCTATTAGAATCATTGATCTTTGAAAAATAAATATTCAAATAATAAATAAAAAAAAAGTTTATAAATTTGACTTACGCTACCCCAAGCTGAGAATTTCCAACGAGCAGCATTACAAGGTCCTTCACAAGGCTCTCGTTCGGGCGGGTGAGGTAAGTTAGCACAGGTGGAATTATGTAAGGGCATTGGCGATAGAGAAGACGAAAGGAAATGTTGAACACATTGCAGGGATACACTACGAGTACCAGTTCCACAATGGACGGAGCATTCTGATTGGCTGATCACTTGCCATCTGCGAAAAATAAAATCAATTTATATAGTTAGACAACATCATCGTGTTTGATAGTAGCAAAATAAAGGTGATATCACAATAAATTTTGTCATTTTTCAAAAATTTCCAAACAGTGTGATCGGCAAATATATTTGATTAAATTCGCCAGTTGATTGCTTTGATATCAAACACAAAAGAGAGTAAAATTTGTCTAAATAGTCCGATAGGGTTTAAACGCCTGAGAAACACGTTTGATCGTTTTTGAAAACAATTTGATTAAACTTACATTTAAAAAAAAATTTCAGAAGCGTCTCTGTACACTCAAGTCTTCAATTATCGAAAATACACAAGCGAAGAAAAACAAAATTAACTTTCGATCAGAAATCGTATGGGGAAAATAAATATATTTATTACAGTTAAATATATGGTTGCTATGTTATAAAACACAACAAAATTTGAAAGGACATATTTTTGTCTGAAAGTCTTATCAAATAGTGTGATAAGAGCAGAAATATATATTAAACACAAAATTTCAACATAAATACAAAATTTTGGAATAAATAAATTATGCCAAAATTTTGTAATCAGGACAAATATTGTGATACCATCTTAAGTATCTGAAAAAAGATAATATTAATTAATAGTTTTATTAGTTAAATATTTAAAAAATTAAAATAAGAAGACCTCGGTATATTACATAATCACAGTTCGTGTCAAGTTGTGATAGTGTTTTCATAGTCTTATGATGACAGTCTGAGGAAAGCTCACCAATTTGAATTATTGATTTTTTTTTAAATTTAACTAATTAAAAACTGAATCGACGTTTTCTTTTTTTATAATTATTCTTAATATCTAACGCTACTTGAATTAATTTTTAAGTCTAACCTCATATTTCCAATTCCAAGCTTCTATACAGACTAAGGGTGCTCTCAGACAGCCGCTTACTTAGTTACTTACCTATCCTGTCGCATATCACACATTGTTTATATAAGCATGGAAAAAACAAATACACATGTTCTTATGGGAGTGTGCTAATTGCTCGATCTGCGGACTCTCATAAGCCCTTGCTTATATAAAAAATGTGCGATATGCTATAAGATAAGTAAGTAAGAGGCTGCCTGAGTGAAAGTAAAACACAGTAGTGAAAGTAAAAAAATATTGTTGTATTTCCAACGTTCTTGCTATGAATGGCAGCCCCTGCCTTTTCAATGAATTCTTAACAGCTAGTAAATTGGCTTCACGAGACCAATTGCACTCTGAATCAATCATCAAAGCTCTGGATCGTATAAACAAGGGGTCTAATCCGAGTACTGACCACATTCTGCGTTGCTCAACTTCAGTATTCTGGTGATATAAATCGGTGTAATCAATATGGTAAGATATCGTTGGTTTTTACTTACTTTAAAATACAATGGTTATTACAGGGTTTAAATTCAGGGATGGGTTGTTCTTCTTCGGGTGGACACAAATGATCTTCAACTTCAACACCATCCTCAATTCTTGTACACACAGGATCACGCCGTGCCTGACCTACAAACAATGTAAATAATTCGATCAATTCTTTTAATTAAGAATAGATACAAAAATGCGGAAGCTTCCATGACCTGTTGTAGTGGTTCTATCCACGAAATCAACCGTTCTTCCCATTTATAGATGTATGATTAATTAAAATGATAGAAACAGATTGATATGAATTTACCGAAAAGATTTTGATGGCCCTTGGCTGGAACTGGAATGTTATGCGTTCCAGGACGTTCTGGTGCGTAGAACCGGCCATCGTTCCTTGGCCTCTTGGGTCCTAGGACACTTTTTTTTAACCATATGAAAGCTTCGAATAGAAAGAGATATCCGACACTGAATCAACCTAACTTGAGTGTACCTATCTGGGAAATTGTCAATCCCGTTAAGTAATTAAAACTGATAAGTATTCCCCCCAACGTGGACTTTTTTCGTATTTATAATGCGAGAAAACGTTCGCTTACCATTGCAAACTTTACTACAAGTGCTCCACTGTCGTGCCAAAGCCCATTTATACTCATCTGGTGCACCTCTCTGCACAGTATATCTATAGTGAATGTCTGGCGGATATAGGCTACCAACAGAAAGTATCTGAAAGTAAAAGAAGAAGGATTCCAGAACACAAATACGGGATTTCCCCCATAAAATAGATAATCCTCTTGAGTACATATGTTAGAGCTCAGAAGAAAACGTACATAATGCTCACGAACCTGAATCCAGCAGTCATTCTAGTCTAGTGGGTATTACGCTGGCGTTGTACTTGGGGGACCCGGGTTCAAATCTATTTTAAGCGAATAATGGCCGTAAATTGTCCCTGTGGATAGGGGGACTTAAAAAGAATACCACCATGGCACCAAACCCCATACCGGTCGCAAAAGACGACTAAGGACAGGATAGGAAACGATGTCTTTTCCATTAAAAAAAGACATCGTTTCCTATCCTGTCCTTATGCAGAAAGCAAGGAGAAGCTGCAGAAAGCAAGGAGAAGCTAACTACATTATACGTAAGGATTCTTTAGTATGGCGAGTTGTTGCAAACCAGCCCTACGGCTGTTTACCTTGATGGCCGTAAAAATGTAACTTTCGTAAATTATTTTCTTAAAAAAAAAAAAAAAAAAAAAAAAAAAANCGTAAAAATGTAACTTTCGTAAAGCATTTTCTTTAAAAAAAAAACTACGGCAATTTTCATTATAAACTAAAATACGTACCTCAACTATAAGCTCTTTTGGTAGAGGTCTCGAACAATTGATTCTCTCTACAACTGCATCGGTTCCAGTATAGTCAATAGAAATGCCCTCAAATGTGATCACCTTTCTGAACATGCTAACAATAAAGTTGCCATTCAGAATATACTCGTTCGTGTCGCCATCTAATAAAGCTGAAATTAAGAATAATTGTTTGAATTAAATCCACGCCAAACTATATTTACTTTCCGTTTCTATCACGGAAAATCGTGGTGGGGGAAGTGTTGGTTAACATATTGTGTTACTCTGAAGACGCCGGACTAGATGTTATAGTATAGTACATCACAGGTAGCAGTCCACATAACATTATCCGAAACCGAATATTTACACCTATATCACAGATTTCAGTCAATATCAAAACAAAATTCAAATTCCGGTATCAAACATACAATAAAACACAAATACGGTAAACAAACAGACAAATAACATTAATGTATCACACTGAGATTGAAGACACACAAAACATTTTTTTTTTTTTTTTTTTTTTTTTTTTTTTTTTTTTTTTTTTCAATATGTATGGCTAGAGCCTAGAGTTTACTCACCGACAATGGATTTACTTGTGTACCTTAGTTTTCGTAATGAGTGACAGCAGAATCATTAATCTGATTAAAAGGTACTGTCAAAATATATCGTGGCTGGTGATAAATAGTGCTTAATTTCCTGTCCTGTACCTATAATACCCTTTTCTAAAACAATTACAACTATTAAAATGCCTACTGTTAAGAATTTACAAACATTGAGTAAAAATATTAACAGATAATTTTTGAAAAATTCCGCGCTGCTGATAAATATTTCAAAGTTGCGATGTTGCCCAGTTTCTTCAGTCCGGTTAGTTTTTTTAGATCTTTGGAAAAAAATCCCGAATATAATTTGATACGCATAAACAATCGTCTTTGAATTCTTACCTAGATAATTATCGTCTTTGTTTGAACTTCTATAACCGTACTGACGTATATCCAAGTTGGACGATCCACCAGGAATCCGTAAAATTCTGGTGTATCCATACTGAGATGTGTTATAAGAGCCTGATACTTGTTGGCATGTTCTATTGTTACCCTGGCACACACCACAGAAATCTGAAATTAAAAAAGAAAAATCAAAGTGTGTTTAGCTTTTTTTGGCTTAACATCTTTTTAACATCTGTTGGTCAATCCAGACGGGGGTTTTACCCTCCATTCGTCGGAAACTTGTAAAGTAGCTACACACATTGCCATGGGTTGGGCCGGAAAAATAGCCAACATTACGAGGGCGCGAACATACATGGACACCCACTTGGTAAATCCTCGCTGGAAGTTGCTTAACTTTAGTGATCTAACGGGGACTGGAGTATTCAACGTGCCCCAGACGCTAGCTATGTTTAGGTACTGACGAAGACAGATTTATAAAATAATAAGTTGTTAATGAAGCGAGTTTCCTCTCAAACCAACTCTTCCCCCTCCCCCACACACAAACTTTTAGATTCAGATTTGAAAAAATAATCACAAAAGTAGTTTGATAATCACAGGTTAACAGCCGTGGGCTGGTTTGCAGCAACTCGCCATAAGTTGTTGATACTTGAGAATCCTTACGGATAATGCAGTAGCTTCTTCTTGCTTTCTGCATGAGTAGTTGAAAAAATATCGTTCCAACCCTTCCTTCAGTCGCTTTTTGCGACTGGTATGTACTTGGGTGCCTTGGAAGTATATTTTTAAGTCCACAGGGGACTAACTGATAACAGGTTAACGAAAATGTTTTAATGGCCTTTGAACGGTTAAGGCCATCGTGAAGATGAACCATGATCCTTAATCCTCTCGAATACGGATCCATAATAGTTTGGACCCCGCCAAACAATAGCCGAAGGCGTAATTTTTTCCAATCCATTTATGACTTGCTAACTTTCCATGAGGAAAAATAAATCATTCTTGAGATTGTAAGAAGTTACTTGAGGGTGACATCCTCACGGGTGAGTCCACCTAAGCTGGTGGTGTGAAATACGAGTAACACAGAAAACAACTTTGTATTATCATTGTGTTTGTAACTCTTGAGTTATTGTAATATACATATTAGAGTGATTGACATAGTTTCTGGGGGCCCATGTCAAATATCAGCCCCCAAGAGCAGATGTATGATGACAATTGAAACTTTAGCAGTAGACTACAACCTATCTGGAGCTACTGTCTCATACATCTGGTTACCATCGGATATGATGATGCCACTATTGAAGTGAAGAGAAAAAAATTTCCAGATTCAGACTTGGAATAATGGTAGAAATAGGTTGACATGTGATTACGGAAAAGGTTTTGATGATCGTTGGCTGGAACTGTTATATCGCGTTTCAGGTGGTCCAGCGTGAGGATGAAAGTCGTACGTGGAACCAACACCCAAAGAATAGGGATGTTGATATTAAGATTTCGATAATATCGATATTATCGAAAAAAAATATGGGTATCGAAATAAAAAATATTAAAGTGTTTTTTTTAAAAAAAACTTATGCCCCGGAAACGCTTTCACATTACTTCAGGGCATTCCTTTTTTACAGCCATGCATTTCCGGAAATGAGAAAATTCGTTTAGAAAATTTTCGCTCCGGGCGGGATTCGAACCCACAACCTCCTCAGCAAGTCAATGCTCTTAACAATTCGGCCACGGAGATTCCTACGTCAGAAATTACGCTGCTTTCCTGCCATGGCTGATATTTACATCGATATTTTTCTATAAAAACGATATTTTATATTGATATTCGACCATCCGATAAAATCGTTTATTGATAATATCAATTTTTAATAATATCAATATCGGTAAAATCGATATTCTCCTTTCGATACGGCAACTCTACCGTAGAACTGCCTTCTTAATTATATTTTGATTATGTGACTCACCCAGCGTACTATCTGAATCTAATACATGGTCACATCCAGCTTTCTGACACATTCCATTCACACACATGTCATAAGTATCAGTGCCACAGGGTGTTCCATCAATAACTTTATTTTCGAGAGGATAGTAAGAAGAACTTTGAGACACCCGACAGTAGAGTGTGCAACGGTCATCAATACCTAAACAAGCAAAGAAACAATTGGTCAGTGTTTACTCGGAAGAATATCTTTTCTACCAAATTCAATTTTTTCTCCCGGAACGTGGAGAAACTATTCATGTTCCTTCAGAATGTTGAGGACTCAAAAATATGCTGAGTTGCTGATAGTTACATTTTATTATGACTGGACAGTAAAATTTATTGTTGTTAACGTTCTCAACGATTCTCACTGTACCTCCAGGCCAAGGAAGGCAGCCACTCCAACAGGACCTGTCCATAATGCTGACGGCTCTAGATTGGTTAGGTTTAATGGACAGTTGAATCAATGATTAGCATCATGAGCAGCCAGCATTCATAGTGAACAATGATCAAATATTTCAGGGTTCAGCAAGTGTTTATATATTAACTCTTAGAAGAAGTATCTGGAGCAGCACGACATGGATGAACAGCCCCAATGGAAGAAAAACACACCGAGTTGTGATCGGAACGATGTTGATGGTCGGTCTTTGGCCGTATCTGAGGGCACGGTCTAACCATCTTAAGTAAAATTAATTAATAAGATTCTGTTCGCCTCAACTTAATTGAGTTTTAGTTTATTCTCAGATTTAGAAAGAAGGTTTTTGAGGATTTCTAGTAAATTTACCTAACTTTCAAATAGAAAAGACTACGAGAGACAAGACCACAAAATCAAATCCAAAATTGTTTCTTTTTTTTTTTTACTTTTTATAAATTTAGATAATTTTTACCAAAATAGTCATCCCAGAGTATAATTTTGAGGATTGAACTTGATGTCTGTGATGACTACTTTCCGATGCCTTCTCCACAAGTGAAATTGATCATGATTTAGTATTTTCAAAAAAGGAACCGTTGGAATTGTCACGAAAAAATGCCCCTCTCAAAATTTGATTTTTACGTTTCAACAAGGTACGTATAATCCAAAAATCGTTAAAAATCCGTTTGTCCGGCGCTAATTGTCATAAGTACCCTTCGCCGTGTTCAGGGTACAGGGTATTTTTTTATTCGATTTTTGGACAGACGGATTTTTTTCGATTTTTGGACAGACGGATTTTTTTCGATTTTTGGATAAACGGATTTTTTATTCGATTTTTGGACAAACGGATTTTTTATTCGATTTTTGGACAAATGAATTTTTATTCGATTTTGGTACAAACGGATTTTTTATTCGATTTTTGGACAAACGGATTTTTTATTCGATTTTTGGACAAATGGATTTTTATTCGATTTTGGTACAAACGGATTTTTTTATTCGATTTTTGGAAACGTAAAATATTAAATTTCTGGGGTGATTTTTTTAATTAGAGCAGAGTTGACAGAGTTATTTCATTATGATTTTTGAAAATAAGGAAATTTCCCTTTTTATTTAGGTCCCCGCGACGGAAAAAATCAAGGGATGAATTTTCTTTCGGATTACAGAGCAAACAATCTCATGCAACTGACGCAACTAGTCAAAGGGCAATTTTAACAACTGTATTCGCATTACCGACTTCAGGATCATTCATTGAATGCTCAATGAGAAATGGAATCAAACTAAGGTGTCTACTTACTGCGCTGCGGATGTTGATAATGTTGCCAACCTAAATATTTTGGTATCCACTTGACATCTCTGGACAGTCCGGTAATGTTTAAATTATTATAATTGTATTTGGCACACTGTTCTTCTCGAAATTCTCGAGTACCCAATGGACAATCTCTTGTATTGCAAGATCTATATCGGACACGTTTCCCAATACAATATTTTCCACCATTCTCTGGAGTTGGATTGTTACATTCACGATAAGACTTTTTAACACCTCCTCCACAATCCCGAGAGCAATTACCGAATCTGAAATGAAAATTAAATAGTCTGAAATAAAATCGACTCTCCTTCCGAATGTATATCATTCTTGATTTAAGTGAAATCATCTTAATGTAGCCACCGAGGGGAGCAAACCAGCTTCATTAGTTGACCGTCCTAAGACCGAGTAAATACAAAAGCTTTGGTGTTAGGAAGGGCATTCAGCTTTTAAAATTTTTTGCTTCAAACCAAAGTTGGTGAGTTATCAGCAAATTAAAGTTACCACACATTGATACTATGAGATGAAAGGAAACATCTAAAGGGGATAGGCATAGAACAGAAGGTTGTGGCATGGTAGAATTAAGAAGAAAAAAAACGCCAACCCCAAATAGAATAGGGAAAAGGAGAAGTTAAAAAATAAGATTGAAATCATCTTATTTTAATCTGTGGATAACGAATTGACATCAAATTATGTTACACTCTGTATAGCGAAATTTTCTACATTGATTTTTGTTTTTGCGCATGCGTGAACATGGTTTCTAATATAAACAGTTCAGTCATACTCTTTTGTAATTCTGTATTAAACCTTGATATAATGAAATGATATCGATTGGGACCTCAAAGTAACGAATATTCGCTACAACAAAAAGTACTTATAACGAAGGATTTGTCGTTCCCTTTCGTTTAAAGAGGTTCTACTAAATTATAGCAACGAGTAAAATATAAATTTTTATGATGCCAACATTCAGAACGGATAGGAGCGCCCATGGTCCGGTCCTAGCTATAGGCAAATGAGACATCTACCGAAGGCGGCACTTGATCGGAGTCGGCTTTTGACGAGATTTTATGACTTGAACTGAACTGACTTTTTACTATCGAAACTACGGAATAAAACACACAGATATATTCTTGCCGAAATTATGTGCGTTTTGTTAGATGATTTTTTTTTAATATAGGGGAGACCGGGGCTATTCGGGGACAGTAAATATAACTCAAATACAAAATGCTCAAATGCCCTCTTGTTATAATATAAATTTGGATTCATTCAAATATGGGTGTAGGGTGTAGAAGGGAAGGTGAAGGCGAATTTCGGTTGCCCAGGGCGGTAAAAATTCATGGACCTGCCCTGGGAACACCGAGAAAAAATAATGAACATTGTACTGATTAATAGTAACCCAAACATGGTACAACTTAATAATGATAGTAAAAATACTTACGATTGCCAAGGTCCCCAATTTCCATCAATCGGTACTAGTGAGTCAGGGTCACGTCTAACACATTCGCCTTTTTGACACCAATGACGCGAGTCTTCACAAGGAGTACCATCTGCCCACGGCATATGATGAGTTTTGCATCCTTCCGATTCTCCTATTTTAGATGTACACCAAAGTCTTTTACATACTGGCTGACATGAAAGGAAATAGCAAATAACGTTACACAATAAGTAATACAAGGAAAAGATTTACATTGACAAAAGCGTTCTAGCAATAATTGGTTGGCGCCGTATAACGTTACACAATAAGTAATACAAGGAAAAGATAAACACTGACAGAAGCGTTCTAGCAATAATTGGTTGGTGCCGTATAACGTTACACAATAATACAAGGAAAAGATAAACATTGACAAAAGCGTTCTAGCAATAATTGGTTGGCGCCGTATAACGTTACACAATAAGTAATACAAGGAAAAGATAAACACTGACAGAAGCGTTCTAGCAATAATTGGTTGGTGCCGTATAACGTTACACAATAATACAAGGAAAAAATAAACATTGAAAAAAGCGTTCTAGCAATAATTGGTTGGCGGCGTTAAACTCCCAGGGTCAATATTTTTGGGGTAAAAAATGTCCATTTCTTTCGAAATTGAACTGAGACTCCTTCCAAGTTTTGTTTAACTGTCATCATCAGGGACGAAGCTATGGAGGCCGTTTATTTTACCGATAAAATTTTAAGGATGTCCGAATTTTCAACTTTCGGCGTCCATTGCTCCGTCCTTGATGATGACAGCAAAACAATACTTGGTAGAAGTCTCAGTTCAATTTCGAAAGAAATGGACTTTTTTTTTTACCAAAAAATATCGACACTGGTGCTGATAAACTAACAGCACCAACGACAACGAATTTTCAACTTTTAGATCCCATAGTTCCGCCCCTAATAATGGCAGAAAAACTAAACCTATTCGGATGTAAGTACTACTTTTACTTTAGGAAAAACAGAACTTCGAAATTCCTATTTGTTCAAAAGTTAGAGGGCCTCCGTTAGGACTTCGGAGACATAGTGTATTATATCCACGAAGTTACGGTAACCTGGGGCAACATTATCCCAAGTTCAGTGTTAATTAAGAACATTGAGTAGTCAGAAACTAATAATGTGTAACCACTGGCGGATTTAGAGGGGGGGCCCAGGGGGCCCGGCCCCCCCCAAAAAAGTGACGTTAAAATTTTGTGGATTACATAATTATGAATATTACCTATGACTTAGGTCTTAGGTACCTAGAAATAATAATAATTATTCCAATCTTAATCTATAACTGCAAGTAAATATAAAATATCATTTATTTTTAATAACATTATTATAACATCTTCATAACCGTTGTTTCCCAATACATAATAATATTATGTATACAGGATTTGCACTTTCTAGTTGTCCCATAGGATTTTACATAGAAATTTCGGCGTCTGGCCCAGTATGTCACAAAATAGAAGTGATAGTGACATTTGATGTAATTTTTAACGAGGATTCCAATGAAACCATTATCACGAAAATCGAACCTACGGTTCTGGACCTAGAACCAATATAAGGACTAAGTTTTCTTCATAGGATAATGGTTAATACTTTTAATAATTAGCGGAAAAATGTGTATAAAAACTATTTTTTTGAAATTGTAATTTCCTCAATTATCAGAAACGGTGTTGCCTAAAATAACAGTGACGTACATACTCGCATACCTAGTAATAAATGGATTTTTTAGTGGATATTACTCGTATATATCTCCTGCTTTTTGTTTGATGAAATCTTGTTTAATTAAAGTGAATCGAAACAGTCTTGCTTGCTAGTCAAGTAAGGATACTTGTGTCTTGAAGTTGAGATCGGTTCCCGCCCGATAGATGGAGCTAAAATATTGTAATTATTGGCGGCAAGCGGCAAGAAACTATCAAGAGTGAATTCGATTTCAACCATAAGTGTCATTTTTCATTCCATGCTTTATTGATATAACTAGGCACCAAATTTTAAGCTCTAGAACTTGTCATTTTAGGAAGGATTTTCGTGATAATGGCTTTATTGGTATTCGCGTTACAAATTACATCGAAAATCACTATCATTTCTATTTTGTTACATCCTGGGAGGACATGACAGCCATACGTCAAAATTTCCGTGCAAAATCCTATGGGACAACCAGAAAGTGCAAACCCTGTATAGGTATACATAACACAGTACATATAGAGAAGAAAAAAAATCAGGCCCCCCCCAAAATATTTTTCTAGATCCGCCAGTGTGTGTAACGAATAAGATGAGCTCACATAGGATCTTGTATGTTTAGAAAAAAATATTACTGGGAACAAACTTGGCCAAAGTCGTTGATTAGACTTTGTCCAAGATTTCAAATATGCCTGTGTACTCAATAGAAGTAAAAAATGTCTTAAATTACATTATACATATACTTAACGCCTGAAGAGTGGCGGACCTTTCATTATTTTTTTTCAACCATATTTACCTTTCTCACTTTGAGTTAATAAATAATGTTACAATTTTTTTTGTTATCTGGCCTTAACGTGAATGTGACCGAAATATTAGCAATAACTCGAAAACGGTTTGATATTCTTTGATGGCTATAGTTTTTGGGGGTCCAGTCCCATATTGTCCTTCTCTTATCCTTCTATTCGAACAATTCCGGACAATCATAAACAACATAATTCACTTTTTATTAAGATTAATCAAGAAAAATGTAAATTTTGGGACAAAGTCACCCCAGTTAACGGTAGTTATAAATTTCATGGGCAAATGTGGCCAACGAGATGAGCAAGCCAGTTTCATTAGGTGACGGTCTGGTGTTAGGCACTGAACAAAAGGTTGAGGCATGGTAGAAAAAGGAAAGCAGCGCCGACCCCAAATAGAATTAGGAAAAGTTGAATTTAAAGAAGATAAATTTCAGAAGTAACAAATAATAGAAAATTACAAACCATATAAGAACAAATTTTGGTTCCTTTTCCATAAACCAGTTCGCATTGTCTATCATCAGTAAAATTTTCTCCGGGTAGCGCTTGAGACTGATGCCTACTTTCACTAAGATAGTCTTTGATAGGTTCATCCAGGAGACAATCACCTTTACCTGCGCTGTACAAAAAACCATTACAAGTTAGATAAGATACTTTGGAGTTTTCTAGTTTCACAAAAATACTATTCTCAGAAATTCTATTTTGTTTCTCTTGGGTTGTTCGTCAGAACAGGGCCATTTTTAGGGCAGGGAAAGGGGCTTTTCAAAATCGAAAATTTATGAAGGTTAAAAGTACTAAAGGGTGTTTTTTTAGGTAATTTTTTTAAAGATGGTACTACTGATATCAAAAGCGGCCATTATAAAGAGTGGCGGTTATTTTCTTACTCTGCTTGTTCTGCCATTTTGTTTGTTTTGCTGGAATGAATCGCCTAATGTCAAAACATCGCTTGCAAATTGTGCAAATTTATTTCGAACATCATGGTTCAGCTATCGAAACATAGTGGGTTTTACGACCATTTTATGAGCGACATAATCGTTCATCCAATATGTATTGATTTTGTGCCACACAATTCACATACTCTGATTGATACTTGTGGAGTACTGCAGTCTGACCAGGACCATAGGCTACTAAGACCTACTCTAGGTACTCGCAGAGGAAATATCGACTGCAGTCTGACCAGGACCATAGGCTACTAAGAATCACTTTAGGTATTCGTAGAGGAAATATTGACTACAATCTGACCAGGACCATAGGCTACTAAGACTTACTCTAGGATCTCGTAGAGGAAATATCGACTGCAGTCTGACCAGAACCATAGGTTACTAAGACCTACTCTAGGTACTCGCAGAGGAAATATCGACTGCAGTCTGACCAGGACCATAGGCTACTAAGAATTACTTTAGGTATTCGCAGAGGAAATATTGACTACAATCTGACCAGGACCATACGCTACTGAGACTTACTCTAGGATCTCGTAGAGGAAATATCGATTGCAGTCTGACCAGAACTATAGGCTACTAAGACCTACTCTAGGTACTCGCAGAGGAAATATCGACTGCAATCTGACCAGGACCATAGGCTACTGAGACTTACTCTAGGATCTCGTAGAGGAAATATCGACTGCAGTCTGACCAGAACTATAGGCTACTAAGACCTACTCTAGGTACTCGCAGAGGAAATATCGACTGCAATCTGACCAGGACCATAGGCTACTGAGACTTACTCTCGGATCTCGTAGAGGAAATATCGACTGCAGTCTGACCAGAACTATAGGCTACTGAGACTTACTCTAGGAACTCGTAGAGGAAATATCGACTGCAATCTGACCAGGACCATGGATATGTATTGTGATCCAACATCCTGGACATTACGTTATGGACGACTTCATTGGGTCCTTGGTGAGATCGGCATTTGACGTCATCATCATGTGGCATGTTCAACCTATACAAAAACATTATGATATTATTTTTAGGACTTTTAATGATCAAGTCTGATCTGAAAGTAGCCTAAAACAGTAAGTTTTTTCGCGCTACTAAAGGAGGAGGTGACACTTATAATACCTAACTTAAATCTGTCGATTGTCGATCCTTATAATTAATTGTATATGTAACCTCCCTCCCTACAAAAGAAACCTATATTTAATAACCTTCGGGAGAAATATAAAAGCTATGCTGTTGTTGTAGCAGCAATCATGAGCCAAAAAAGACTAAAATCAATATTATTGGTAAACATGTGAGACGAAGTGGATCTTCTTCTGGATTGCATTGTTGTATTAATGGTATTTGACCAAACATTTTTCAATGCTTGGGTTGTTCTGGTACGCAGAAACAACCATCTGAGGACATATAAACTCTTAATTCTTGGTTTGTATCCCAAGCTATGTCAGATTTTCTGATATTTGCAAAGAAACAAACAGTCTGTGAATAACTTTATCAAAAGGTCCACAGCCATGGGAAAAGACGCTTACAAGTTGCGGCCGTCGGCTAGTATATTTACATTTTTTCAAAACAAAAATACTCACACGTGTCCCAACTCATGAGCAATCGTAAAAGCGGCACTCAATCCATTATCTTCGACCAGCGAACAACTCAAGTGCGGATCACACATTGAACCCAACTCGGCCAGTCCTAAAGTGTCACATTTCTTCTGAATAGGATCTCGACATATATCCTCTCTGAAAGAAAAGAAAAAGATTAAAGTTACTTAAGGGTGAGATTCTTATCATTACATTGCACCTTCATTCGTTAGGTGGCATTCAAAAGGTTGCTTCACATTCAGCATGTACGTATTGTACGTGGCAGTGCCATGACCGACAAGTAATCCGTCCGACAAGACACTAACAGACCAAGTAGAAAATTTGAATATTTTTTTCAAATTTTCTACCCGCCCAGGATCCGAACCCGAAACCTCCTTGGTGCAATATAAATGTGATGCACATTCTGGCACGTCTCCGTGCCAGAATGTGAATGCCAGAATTTTATACTCCAAAAATACAAAAAAAATATCGGAAAAAAGTTTCCGAATGAAGGTTTATTTCACTTACCTGGTCAGTAGAAGGGTTCCCCAATGAAGGTCTATTTCACTTACCTGGTCGGTAGAAGGGTTCCCGAATGAAGGTTTATTTTACTTAACTGTTCAGTAGAAGGGTTTGCGAATGACGGTTTATTCCACTTACCTGGTCAGTAGAAGTGCAGAGTCATGGTGATTTATGTTCGCATCCGAATGCTCGTTCATATTATGCTGCCAAGAGCAGAAAGTTTTCAGCATTTCAGATGCCGATATACCAGATTCTCCAGATCTTCGTTGAACTAGATCTACATCATTGAGGACATACAATTTGACTACCGCTATATTAAAAGGATTGCCTATACTGGCGTCTTTATAAATGGAGGCAACCTGAAATATGATCAAACAAAAGGTCATTGTTTTATTAAATTCAATAGTGGCATCATCGTGTCCAATACTAGCCTGATGTATGAGACAGCTCTAGATATGTTGTAATCTACTACTAATGTTTTTAATTGTCATCATACATCTCTTCTTGGAGGCTGATAATTGACATGGGCCCCCAGAACCAGGACAATCACTGTAATATAATTACGTCAGTAACACAATAGTTAGAAACATAACGATATTACAGAGTTGTTTCTGCGTTATTTTACACCATCAGCTCAGGTGGACTCGACCCGTGAGGATATCGCCTTCATGTAACTTCTTACAATCTCATGTATGATTTATTTTCCCTCTTTGAAAGTTAGCAAGTCATATATGGATTGGAAGAAAATACGCCTTATTTAACAAATTTATATTAGACATCCTATTGGTAACTTTAAAAAACACTTCCGACGAGGATTCACTTACTTTTCACTTCCGACTCGAGTTTCGTCTACTTCGTAAACATTTTCAAGGAAACTGACTGGTTGGTGTTGTTATTGTTGGGTGTCCGTTGGCAACTCAGGACCCACATGATATATCAGCTGATTTCTCTGATACACAAAGTCTGGAACAGTGTCGACGATCGCGTTGGGGCATTTACCTTTACTCATTGACGAGTGGATGTAGATTTGTTCTTAGAGTAGGATTTCTGTTTGACGATTACCTCGGTGGAACTACACAGAACATATAATTAACAACCACCATGATATGAGAAAACTGAAGTGTCACTACTCCATCAAAAAATAGCTCAATGAGTTGGTTGGGACCCAAAAATTATATCAAATATATGAAGAGTAATTATGCTTACAATAGACATTAGCGTCAGCACATAAGATTGAAGTTCTGGTCCATGGTACTGAGCCATTTTTCGATCTGCCACTATCATCATTTCGACAAAATATTCCTGTGTGAGTGATCTTTTCTTCCTCAAAGAATCATAATCGACCGATCGACGTTTTCTTCTGTGAATGTGAGACGCTTCTGGAATGGGGGTAGTACCATCTGGGAGAGCATTGATTTTAATATTCCTTGCAGTGCTTCCAACAAATTGCAGAGTTTCATTTTCTTCTAAAGTTCCAAGTTGAGGTGGAAATCTTAGTTCTTCCATCTCTTCATTGGAGTTGTCATTGAGATCATAAGTTTCATTCAATTCATCAGCATCTAAAATACAGAAAATGATGGAATCAGTAATGCTCTCCTTATCCTATATAAAAAAAAATATTGTAATTCGACATCGAGATGTCAGAGCTTATATCTGGGGTTTCACCCAAAAGTCCCTCCGTAAACAACATATCTCAAGAACGGTATGTCAAGTTTATGGCCAGAACGAACCACGAAGCTTTTGGTTGAATTCGAAGTTACCTTTCGTAGTTTTTACCGTTTTTTAGCAGTTTTCACAAATGCGGACCAAAAAGAGAAAAAGAGCTTGAAAAATGGTGCCCATTTATATCAATGTTATACATAGAATGCGCGAAATTATTTTTAGGGAAAGTCCATTTTTTTTTTAATTGTAATCATTGATTTCAACTTATGATTGAAGTCAAATGAGTTCGTGGTTTTTAGCGGTTTTTAGAAATTACTTTAAAAGAGAACGGTAAGAGCTAGAGACTTGAAATTTTGTTAGTAGGTACAAGGTGTCCCATTTTAAGTGACCAACTCAATTTATTCCGAAACTGTTGGAGTCAGAAAAAAAAATATTCTAACCGAATGTTCATAAAAAAGAGGGGGACGTATTATGATAACGTTGTCTGACTTGTCAAGGTTGTCCTTCAAGGTAAGATGAAGGTCAACTTCATTTTCTTAAATGAGACACCCTGAATTTTATTACATTTTCGGATTCCCCATTTAATTCTACGTTCATTTGACTATTCACTTCAAGTTTTCGTTGAACTATTTTGCGCCAATTTTGGGAATGTTTCTTGGTCTGACATACCGGTGTAGCATATTGAATGAAAGCTCTTGCCATTTCCTATACGATGGTTTCCTTTTTTCACTTGTTTGTTGATTAAAAAAAAATCACTCTTACAATGCATTTTGTTTGGTCTGACATACCCACATGGGTATGTCAGACCAAAAAACATTCCCAAAATTGGCGCAAAAAAGTTTAACGGAAACATGAAGTGCATAGTCAAATAAACGTAGAATTGAATGGGGAAACCGAAAATGTAATAAAATTCAGGTCTTCTCATTTAAGAAAATGAAGATGACCTTTATCTGACCTTGAAGGACAACTTTGACAAGTCAGCCAATTATAATACGTCCCCCTCTTTTTTATGGACATTCGTTCAGAATATATTTTTTTGTGACTCCAACAGTTTCGGAATAAATTGAGTTGGTCACTTAAAGTGGGACACCCTGTATATCAATTGTATTTATTGGTCGCGTCAAGTATTTCAATTAAAATGAAATAATCTTATCGTTGGCGCTTTTGTCGCTCTTTGGCAGTCTTCACGCATCCTGGAAAGAGAACGGCATGTGGCTCTTACCATTCTCTTTTTTGATAGGATTAATGAAAACCACTAAAAAGCGGTAAAAACCGCCTGCGGTATATTTGATTGCACCCAAATGTTTCGAAAATTACTGAGACCCCAAATGTGATATTTCAAGTCTCTAGCTCTTACCATTCTCTTTTTAGACAGCAATACTGAAATCCGCTAGAAAGCGGCAAAAACCGAGAGGGGTGTATTCGATTGCACCCCTCGAGGTTTCGGGTCACAATTAGAGCTCAGATGGGACCTATATATCAAATTTTATCCAAATCAATCAACGCTAAGTGGCAAAAGTGCTAATCTCGGCGGAAGGCGGACAAACGGATTTTTTATTTGATTTTTGGATTCTACGTACCTTGAAACGTAATTATCAAATTTTGAGGGGGTGTATTTTTTTTCCTCGTGACAATTCCAAAGGTTCATTATTGAAAATAATAAACCAAAACTATGATTTATTTTTTGAAACTCAAAGGGCGTTGTTCTGCGTTAGAAAGTATTTTCGCAACTTTTGTTACAGAGTTGACCCCCCCCCCCCTAAAATGGTCCTTAGAATATATGGTTAACGTAAGTAAGTATACGCATAAATTTGAATCTCCCTGTATTTATAGCTATAATTATGTGAAACACGTTAGGAACGCACAATCCTTCGTGTCTAAGCTACTTGCCTTTTATGTATGCTTACTATGTATCACTAATATTGTCAATTTAAAAAAGGAAATAAAAAGATAGAACCAGTCTCAGATTAATTGGTTCAGATAGCTGACCTGTCAATTCGGAGTCTACACAGAGTGTTCATTCCTAATCAAGATAGAACCAGTCGCAGATTAATTGGTTCAGATAGCTGACCTGTCAATTCGGAGTCTACACAGAGTGCTCATTCCTAATGAAGATAGAACCAGTCTCAGATTAATTGGTTCAGATAGCTGACCTGTCAATTCGGAGTCTACACAGAGTGCTCATTCCTAATGAAGATAGAACCAGTCTCAGATTAATTGGTTCAGATAGCTGACCTGTCAATTCGGAGTCTACA